>OX438762.1:78660985-79177050 GCA_949316455.1 Acleris holmiana
TTGGTTACATAAATAGTTGTTTCCTCCCTACGCTTCTTGACATTACGGTCTTGGATATTTTTCAAAGGTTGAGTTACCGCGTGAAAATGCACGAGGTGACGATTTATATTCTACACGCCTCTGGCCTCTTCAGAACTTTACAATCGCTGCTAATTATCGCCAAGCTTTATACATGACACGAGTACGTAAAAGCTCAATTGTATGTCGTTAAGATTTTTTTAATATGATTTTTAATCTAAACTATCTATCTATACTAATATTACAAAGAGGTAAAGTTTGTGAGGTTGTAGGAAGTAATCTCTGGATTTCGAAACTTGGTATGGAGATAACTAAGGTCCCGGGGACGGACATAGGATACTTTTATCCCGGAATATTGAACAGTTCCCGAGGGAATAGCGATAAATGAGGTATTTGACATATGTAGACGACACTATAAAATTGTAGAGCTCGGTCGGAAAGGTACTACATATAAAAGATACTGACTAGCTGATCGATCAACGCACAGTCGAAACCGCTGTTCCAAGGGTTAGAAGGGAATATTCCGTGGATATCCTAGGGGTGCACTGAGAGGGGATTTTTGTAAATTCATCCCCTAAGGGGTTAAAATAGGGGGAGTAGCGCGAAACTAATTCTACGCGTACGAAGTCGCGGGCGTCAAAAGATAAAGATAAAAGTCTAGCAAGAAGCGAGTTTTAAAAGAAGGCATCCTGCATTGCTCGCCACGCATCTCAATCCAAAAATATGTACGTATGTTACCTACCATTTGTGTTTTGTGATGCGCTATATTGTTTATGTTTTCATTTAACTACCTAACGACACACCTCGCTTGATGAAATCGGCCCATCCATCCAGCCTCTATGAAGTAGGTAACAAAGAACTATTTTACATACAGATCAAAAACATTACTCCTCCTTCGGCGCAGCGCTTCTTAAGTCTGCTAAGAAGAGGTTCATAGTTGTATAAGGTCTTGAAAAAATAAATTACTTATTTTTTTACTTCACAACGATCAGTGACGAATAACGTCGAGTTTAAATCATAAGTAAGTTTCTATCTATTAAGATTACTGTTACCAAAATGTCCGTCGTTTTATAAAGAGCTGCCACTGGTTTTCGGTTTGAAATTCGAACCAGTTCGTTGAAAGGACGGCACTCGCACAATCACAGGTGACTTTGTTTGTTCCATTCATCGCAGCTTGTGTGGGGACTTTGCACTGCAACCTATAGAATAAAATAAACGGAACAAATGGATCCATTTTTCCGCTGAAACGATTGTGTAGGCACTTGCCTAGGCGAGTATCGATGTTTACCTACTGGCTTTAAATAAGATATATTGAACTAAGGGGTGAAAATAATACTCATAGGCTCCATTTATTTTGATTCGTACTAGGAAAGTATGTTCGTTCTTATTGAACACTAGATTTTTTAACTTCTTTTTTTATAAAGCAATGGAGTAAAATGGTGTATAGGTACTTAATAATTAGCTTAATTTATAATCTAAATTTTAATTGTAAATGATTAAGTCTCGGTTTAACATTGATGAAAAGAGCTCAAAAGTAAAATTATAGATATCTCATTAAGATTAATTTCGAAACTTCATTCCACTTTCGTTTAACGTTGATGTGGAGTTTCATGTGTTAACAGATTCTGTTTCACGTGAGCCCAATGTAAAATTATAGTTTAAAATAATGCGACAGTTACTGCTGCATAAATACAGATTTAAATACCCTGACATTATTTTTATGTTAGACCTTTAATTATTTAATATTTTAATATCCTCATGAAACTAAACGAAACAGGTAAATATTATTGTGTTAATATTAATCCCTGTTCTGAAGCTGCACTAATTAAATTGGGATTTACCTTGTTCAGCGGATTTATCAGATAGCCATACAAGTATAATCCACAGCTACCGTTACAAGCAATGTCAACTACGGGTCACCGTGGACGGGATTACGTAATTTGTACGTATAATGACCCAATTTCTTTAATCTCGCGTTTAGAAACTCGATTTTCACGCGTCGCCCGTTACGCAACAGTTCCCGGAAACCCGTCCCCGCGTGAACTTGCCCGCAATTTTGAGTCTTTTTACTGCAAACACATAATCGCACAAAAAATAAACGTGAAGGTAAGGCCAATCCCTCGTGAATTAATATTTCCACGTAAAGGGAATAAGTCTCTCTGGTAAAGATACAATGCACACTGGAACCCGCCTATACATTGCAGTGCTCAAACCTCAACAACTTTGAATTGTGGGTATTTTGTACTGAAATTGAATATATGCATAAACAAGGAAACAGTGCAGGTGCTCTATTGCAATGAGGTCATTGCAGAAAAATACTTTCATTATCAGTTGTCGTTACGCAGTTGCATTCTGGCAAAGGTATAGGATTTTATATGTCACGTCAGTCGTAGTTAGCTTTGATTAACAAAGTACAGTTATTTTAAGTAATTGTAGTTGATAAATGTTAAAAAACCGCAATTTGTTGATCTTACGAGGGCTGTTTGATAAGTCCTTAAAAACTATTTGTAAAACCTTTTTGTTCGTAAATGGCATAAACACTGGCAGGCACAATCTTTCAAATGAACACTGTCAAAACGTCAGGTAAAAAAACAAAAAAATACACTTACCATTGCTTGAATGTGATCACTTCTAAATATTCCACAACTATGCTAAAATCGGAATTTCAGTGAAGAGGGGAGAAGGGTTGCAGTGCTGCTACAATAAAAACTGTGCTTGATTCTGTTCATGTCACTAACGCATCAACTTAAGAGACTGTTTGTAACTGATTAAATGATTTTAAACGTGGTTGGTCAAGCACATCTGATGCTCCACGCTTTGGTCGCCCATTTTTTTGGTTGTGGATGGTTTTTCAAGGTAATGGATTGATTGTGAGCTGAAGTTTATTACTGTTTTAATTTTATGAACGAAAGTTTTAAGCAGCCGAAATGAAAAACAATTTATTGCCCATTTATAATAAAATTATACCTAGTTAATTATATTTTTTACACAAAACTTATACAAAGGTGGTAAAAAGTGATTCATACATTTTATTGACGACTTTTACAGCAATAAATTGTAATTTTTTCATACCTTTTAGACGTCAAAACGATTCGTGAATATGCGATATTCTAAACCTATTTCAGCATTCATTCACACAACGGTCGCTTGTTTAAGGTTGATTAATTAAAATTAAATAATAAAAAAAGAAGCGCATACATTCGTTGAAAATTGAAATTGTCTTTCGTGTTGCGCATTAAAATTTGTAAAATTGAAGTACTTCAACTGTAAAATTACGACTGTAAAATCACGTAAATCAGCCAAATCGGCAAAAAAAGTATACGGCCTCTCAAGTGAGAGAAAATAGATACAAAAATTATCACATTAGTCCGCCTGTACCAATTCAAAGCAGGAGAAGTGAAAACAATTCATTTATTTAAGTTTATTTATTAGTTGATATACCTCCGTTTCACGTCAATATAGTATCACTTCTGCAAATGGGAACCAACCCACAAAAAATTGGCAATAAAATGTCAACTTTGAACACTGAGGGTTGACATTTTATTGCTAAATAATTGTGGGTTGGTTCCTGTTTGCAAAAGTACGTCCTTAATTGTTTTTAGTTATGGTCTAGAATTGACCTTTTATTAATTCTTCGTTATTCAGATATTTTGTATTCAGACATTTTAACAACATTATTTTCATAAGTTAGTCATTGTGACTGTTCCTAATTTAATGGCCACCACTGTAAAGACAACGATATCAGGATATTAATAAAAACTCGTCTGCAGAGTTTTAAAAGCTTGCTTTTTGGTGAGAGTTGCTTGGTTTTTTTATACATCCCTACATACATTAAATCACGCCTGTTTCCTAGAAAAGGAGAGGTGGAAGAAAGTGGTCTATGTGGAGGGGTAGGCAGAGGCTACTTCTTTCCACCTGTTACGATCCTGACAAATCTCTCTCGCTTCTTTCACATTCATATATCGTGTCATGCATGCACATCGGTTTCGGGTACATAAGATTTGATCCTTTTTCAGTATTTCTCTGATTTTATTAAAAAAACTACGCCTAGGGTTGCTTCTTCCGACCCTTTCACTTACTTTTGCTCTGCATATCTTTTGACAATTTTCTATCATCCATTCTTTCCAAAACCAACCAGTCCATTATTTTTTTTATACTACCCTTGTTATATTTGAAGTGACAGCCGGAGGAAATAAAACAAGCGAAGAGACTCGTGTCGCGAGTTTAATACATGTCCCGGGAATAAGCATGTCTTTAAGGGATTTAATATATATCCACGGGGTATTTTTATCTTCGGCTGTCTTTTGTGTCTCTGTGTAAAACAAGGTCGTAATCGTAAATCTGGAAAATTGTATGTACAGGGTACGCCCTTTGCAGATTGATTTGCCGCAAAAATATATGGGGCACGATTTAGGGTTACCAGACGTCAGGAATTGTGGCAATTTATGACGAATCCGGTATAAATTACTAACAGTCAGACATTTTCCAGGACTTTTACAAATGACAACACTTACCTACGCAATTTCCTATCCTATCTATAATAATTTTAACTACTTACAAGTTTCCTGTAATTGCGAAAGAAAAAATACTAGCTTATGAGTATAGCTACGAGTATGTAAGTACCTACTCTAAACGACTGCCAAATTTAACAAGATGCAAATTCCTAAGGATTGATTTGTAAAAAAAATAAGTATTAATAGACTTTGATAAATGCGAGCGTAAAGCGTAATACACATCCTGGTTTCTTTATATAGATGTCTTATGAGTGACATGATTAATATGATTATCTTCAAATTATCCGTAAGGCTGCATTGACGTAAGCTATCGTGGGTTCATTTACAATTGACACGGTCGTTAACTTTGTAGAGGGCCCAGGATAATTTATACCTAGACAACAACAAAACAGACTAAGCGACAAGCGAGAAAATACACTTGTATAGCCATACTTAATGCATCTTATCTAGCCCTATTGAAACGCGTCTTTTCCATTGACAGAGGAATGCGTTGTCATATCAAAGGTACGTTATTCCTCTTCGCGGAATCTGTGCCGCACCGATGCATCTGAATGCGTCTTTCATCTTCAGATGTGCATAGTTCGTGAATGGGCGACCTGGTTTCTAATGTAAGGTGTAAAGAATCTCATAGTGCATCTACTCGTAGTACAATATGTGATAAAATTTTCCTCGTATGGCCTCAAAACCTGCCATTATTCTGTAATTCTGACCTCTCGGATACTGAGATATATTGGTAGGTACACTGAAAAAAGTGTGTAAGAATTATAGAAAAAGTCATTAAGATTTTATGAGCTTTGAATCTATTGTTCACGTACTTTTTCCAAAATAAAGTTTTTCAGTTGACTTGAGCTCTTAGGAAAATCTTGCAATTTTGATGTACCTTTAACGTTATTTCGTGCTTCTTTTGCAATTTCCTCGAAATTCTTGAATTTTCCTTGAGCGCGCACAGAAGATTAAATTTATTTTATTAAAACTCTCGTGGAATGCTTCGATGAACGCCTTAGACCCGGACGAAAGGCATTTAAAATATAAGTCAAATTACTTCCAACCCTTTTAAACCTTAAACAATTTTATTATTTGAGTCGGTTAGTCGTCCCTAGGAGCTTAAATTAGAGAAGTCGTTTGTGTGCTGCGAATTATGAATCAGAGTTTATTATTAAAGAGGTAAATATTTAGTTAAACAAGATACGAGACGAAATCGACGGAAACATTTGTAATTTTACTGTTTCTTTCCTATGGGTTACGAGGGTTACAATTTCTGTATGTGGTGGTACCAGCCAACACTACATTAATAAATATCATATCGTCGGTCTAGATGTGATACCTCGTAACTATTTTTTTTTGGTAAAACGAGATTTTGATGCAGAAGGTTTCCTGCATGATGCAGGAAAAGGGTGTAGGGGTATTAAGGGATGATAGTTAGGATGATTCTAAACATTCTCAACCACATTTATTATATGCTAAGTTTCACGGTATTTGAGAAATGGTTTTTTTTTCAAATTGTTTTTCTTTGCTTTCGCAAGTCCTTGGTTCTTCAAAATGAATGGTTTGTCTCTCCCTCGTTCTCATACGTTGTTATACTAATGGGTGTCCCGGAAGAAGACATAATCTTCATAGGGAAAAATGGTCTAAAACAATAGATATGTTACCTTGACACAGTTTGCTTTAGTTTCGTTTATTTATTCATCAATATAATATTACAAGATAAATTTGATTGCATATCAAAGAATACGAAATTACAATGAGACATAATACGTAATCTTTACCTACTTATATTCTTTGATGAGATTTTACTCGAACTCGAAATACTTGCTACGACTGCTTGCACTCTAAAAAACTGCCCATGTGCGAGTAGGACTCGCGCACGAAGGGTTCCGTACCAGTATCTATAAAAACGGCTTTAGTTGTGGTAGGACCCTGTGCAGGGTCCGTCCGGATCGCTACCACCATCTTATTCATTAACCACCTGCCAAGCAACAGTTTTCGCATTGTTGTGTTCCGGTGTGGGGATAAGACAACCGGTGAAATTACTAGCATAGAGGCATTCCATCTTAGTCCTCCGGATTGGCAACGCATTTGAGGTCTTAGGATTATAAGTCTTGAGAATTCAAATGTCTATGGGTCTCAGAATCCCCTTACCATCAGGTGGCCTGAGTGCTCGAGTGCTTTCTCCTTAACAAAAAAATAAAAAAATCGGAAAATTTAAACTGTCTAATTATCACGGTTCATGGTTTGGTTCGGGTCACGGTTCGGCCACAGCCTGGTGATCGACAGACAGACGGACGGACAGCGGAGTCTTAATAATAGGGTCCCGTTTTACCTTATGGGTACGGAACCCTACAAATGAATTAATCTTGACGCCTCTACGTGAAATTCGTGAAAATATATCGACGGTTGTAAGGCAAAATGCTTCAAGCGACAAAATGCGAGATATTGAGTTATATACATATTCGGAATCAGCAAATTTTTCTGCGTCGTTTGAGATGGATTTCAGATTATTCTGGCCACCCTAATGGCACTTGAACCAACCAAAAAATATGCCTCATTTTAGACCCCATTGAATGAAACGACACGAAAACACATTTTTTTAAGTCGGAGGATACTTCAACATTTTAGCCTTTATACATCTCAATTACGTTGGCTTTTAGGCCATTTTTACTTAAGCTTGAATATTATTCAATGTGTGGTAAGCTAAAATGCAATAAAAGCTAATACTAAACAATGTCACTTGAAACATTTTCCTTTCCGTTAACCATGAACATTCATGCCACTTAACGCACTTTTCTCTGCGTTAAAATAAAAACGAATGTCACTTATTTTGTTCCTGTTCGTTTACAGTGTTTATTTTTGTTTGACTGAAAGAAATACTGTCTATGTATAAGTCGCTTGTTATGTTCCTTTTATTTGATAAAACATACAATAATAATAACACAATGATCTTTTAATATCCCATGAATAAAAATGATACAATTTGCCTAAAAGAAGATGGTTCAAGTGCCGCCGGCGTAAAAAATAAAGAAAGACACTGGTGGACTTGATTCAAACAAAAAAAAAACATGTAGTCGTTTATTTCATTCTCCTTTTTTCTTCTCTAGATTAAGATAAGGGTCAGTTGTCTTTCCTTACCGATATATTATGCGAAATTGTATTTGAATCATTCTTCTTCGTCTTGATTATAAGAATGATAGGCACTTCAATCATTTTACTTTCAGGCATTTTTTGGGTCAGTGGGCGGTTAAATAATTTTTCTTTACTAATAAAAGTAACAGCTTTAGCTCATTTTGATTTAAGAACCATTTATTTAAGAAGATAAAGACTTTTTTAAGATAACAATTATCATAAAAAAAGATAAAAAAATAAAAAAAATATTATTTCTTAATTTCTGTAGCAATTGAATCATATTTTTTTTTAATGATTTTTTTTACGTATCTTATCCATTGAAATCGCTTTACTGTGGATATCCAAAAATGTCGCTTGAAGCGTTTCGCCTTTCAACCGTCGATATAAATTATAGGGTGATTTCACGTCAAGTATGCAGCTTCGCTTCTACGGCGTAGACACGGCGTAGCACTTGGAGCGCCGAGCGCTCAGTGGAAATATTGTAGCACATTTTAAGCTGCAATTGCTTTAATTGCATCTCTTATTGTTTAAATATTGTCTTATAGGAAAAATACATTGAAATGCACCGTTTTACGACTGTTAAATATTTCTATAACTCTCTTTACAGCTGCTTAAATAAACATGCCGCGTGGATCCCATTGCCTCATCGTGTAATTATGGGTTGTGCTGGCAAGGAAATGTGTGGATTGATTTGTTTGATTGTTGCAATCCTGAAAGTGGCATTTGACAAAACTTCTTCAAAATAGTTCTGTTGATTAATGTATAATAGGTTATTCAGGTAGTAAAATAATTAATTTAATTTACATCTTGGGATTCATATCTTCATATTATTGCGAGTAATAACGCCAACTTGTCCGATCTTTGCATATAATAAAAACAAATCCTAATTTTTTCACAATAATAAAAGTACTCCTTGAAGTTATTATGATTAATTGATAAATTCGCCTAAATAATATGAATAATCTAGCGTTTCGATCAGTCGGTCGTTCGGATAAAAGCTCCGAATACGTAAACGGTTATCATCTAATGAATATTAAAGTTAAAACATTCGTTTAAAGCTAAATCTTTCAAAACTGAATTCAAGTTTAACTTAATCTTTAGTAGTGATTTTTTCTCATATAATAATCTTTATTGCGCAAAAGAATACACTTACTAAGAAGGCGAACTTAACGCCGTAAGGCAGTCTCTACCAGTTGACCTTTGGGCAAAGCAGAGGTTTTGGTGGCGGTAAAAAAAATCGGTATGAAGATTATATGTTCATCTTCAAGGCTCAAGATATTTCCATAATAAAGCCATTTTAATCGGTTTAGCGGTTCAGCTGTGAAGGCGTTACAACAGGCTATACCCAATTATCACTTCCTTTTAAAAAATCTGCACGGCATTCGATTTTGAAACTCAAAACACAAAATGAGGATCTTTAGAGCTAATAAAACTTATCACGGAATAAGTAAATTTGACTACTATGAATTTTTTTTTTTGCGGTGGTACATTATTGCAACGCGCTTATAATGTAGTTCAGATAAGCCGATGCGCCACAGATTTATGTATTTCTGGATTCACTGAACACGTCGGCAAGCTTTCCGCGACCAGATTAACTTTGACTGTTTATTAATTGATAATTAAATGCATGAGCATTATAATCTCGTTACCCTGTAGCTTAGTGAAGTATTTTATACTAGTGCTAGATGAAAGTACCTACTTATAGGGTTAGATAAAAGGTGATGACAGTTATACATTCACTTCCAGTGATGTGATTTATATAATTCTTGTTATTAATTACTCAGGTTATGTACAATTATACTCGATTTCTAATAGCACTTTGTCCAGTGTGCTGGTGAGGGTCGTAGTCAAATGCGCAAGTAGAACCTGCTTTCTCGCCAAGAACGGCGTAGAGGAAAAGCACTGGGTTTTCAGTGGGTATTCCGGCCAATCTCGGTCGGTGAGTCCCACATTACCACCTTGTGTCCACCAGGGTCCAGGTGGTATGCGTGAAAAGAAAAGGAATTCGTCCAGGGTCCGGTCAGATCGCATCCACCAACGAATTCTAGTTACCTAATTCCTAGAATGGTATCATGGCTCTTTACGGTTCGCAGTTCATTTTCAGATAATAAACTAATATTGAGTGAGATGCCCGTCTCTGGGTGCTTCAGAGATGTGAGTTTTCTATATCATGGCGTTTATCGACGTATCCTAAGACTGTTCAGTGTGTGCCTGGTTAAACTACTTACTACTACTTAGATTCAATTCCACCCACAAACAAAAATGATAATAAAATGGGCGTCTTATTTTTATGATTTAAAAAAAAAAACATTGATTGCTGGGTTTAAATTATGGGTTTCAGCAGCCAAATATCTTTTATTTTTAAATCAAAAGTATACACCTAAACTTTATAAAAGATCTGCAAAAATGCGTAACAGGTCGGCCGAAAATTAGTTTTCCTTTGTGGTCTTTTGGCTTCCCTATACTATTCAAGAAGGCGAAAACAACAATGTGTTCCCAACTTTACAAAAAAGGATTCAAAGTAAAGTTAGAACTACATTTGCGTAATACAAACTGGTTGAAAGGTCCCCAAAGGACCACAAACCGACTTTAAACGAGTTTATACCGATGGAGTTGTTGCATGGCACAAGAGACGTTCACCTATGCATTGCATAGGAATGCAACATTGTATCCGAATCGTATCAAAGAGAACTGTAACTTACCGTTTCCAACCCACGAGTATTGGGGCCAATTCGTGTTCTTTAATATAAAGTATCGGTTAACCTAAATTTATAAATGACAAACTCGATTCTAGTCTAACGAATATCAAACACATCGAATTTTATGTGCGCCCGAACGAACATTCAAAACTTTTCATGCTTCAAATAAAGTAAGGGAGGGGCTTGTAGAAAGGATTTTTTATGTGATACGATGTACAAACATGGAATTTGTAATAAAATCACTTATTGTATGTATGTATGTATGTAAATACTTTATGCTCATATAAGTTGTAAGCTGCGTACTTTAGTGCTTTGTTACTTTAAAGTCATGTTTGAACAGCTGCACTAATCTATCAAAGGCGTTAAAGTGACAAGGTACTAAAGTGTGCAGCTAATTATAAGGCCGACTGTATTGATAATGTCATTATGGAAGCTCTTAGAGTAAAGGCGGTTCGTCAACATTAAGATTGTAATATGCATTATTTGGGATGGATTAAACATTATCCTGGAGCTTAGTTTGTGACTAGCTCAATTTATGTGAGATTGCTTGTGCCGTCTTATTGCATGAACCAGAAAATGTTATTAATTGTAAAAGCAAATTTAAAATTTTGTGCAATTCGCATTTCAAATCTACCTTTGTGTTTAAATCAAAAGAAGCTGTCCTAAGCTGGCTGTTAGGTACTAACTACTATCGCACGGAAATTGTAATTAAGGATGCTAAAAATAAAGGGACCACTCACTTTTAGCATCCTCAGTTATAATCTCAAAATTAAAACTAAATTATGATGATAGCCTTAATTATGTTAACTTGTACCGATTCTTGCACAAGTAGAATTACATTATGTTTTAATAATAATACTTAAGAACTGAAATTCAAAAGGCCATATCGTATACTAAGTAAAATACTAGATTGGTAACAAATAAGGTATTAAGGTAACCAGAGTTCAGGAATTATACGGTACACGCACATCCGAGTACATAACAGGTACCTGAATTGATAAATAAGCTCTCTGTTTTAATGCGAGTTACGCTTCTGGATGATAGTATCGGTTAGATGTATTTAATTTGTAATATAACGTAGTACCTGCGGCTGGCGGTCGAGCGCCCGGCTCGTCGCGCTCGGTGCCGGAATTGCATCGAAACAATTCACGTTGTGGCTTGACTATGCCACAGTGAAATGTATAAATATACTTATTAGGGCCCTCGCACATTAAGCCACTAGTAGCGAACACATTAGAATGACTAGCGACTACCACAAGTTGCGGACGCGTTTCTCGCATTTTGGGTCCCCGCACATTAGGCTACCAGTCGCCGCCACTAAACGCGATGTAACGTAGTCGCCACTAGTGGCTTAATGTGCGAGGGCCCTTAGTGAATTAAGTAAACATACATACATACATAAAATCACGCCTTCATTCCCAGAGTGGGGTAGGCAGAGCTACAGAAATACCAACAACCCCAAAGAGACTTGTATGAATTCTGTAACCACATTTTGCACAATCAGGCCAAGAAGTTTACTAAACAAACAACATATGGATAAAAATACTATGAAATTTAATAAAATATATATTCGTTACAATTTTGAGGGTCCCGCGCCACAAAAGGAAAATTAAATCATATTAATACAGTTGCTCAAAAAGTGGTACTTTTCATAGCAGTATATCGTGCGCAAGGTGAACTTCCGTTTTGTATGGCTTGTCTTATGTTTATCATAATGTAATTTCCAATACGAAATAAATGACTACCTACCATCTAATTCAAATTTATTTGTGGACAGTTTCAAAGAAAATAATTTTAAGAGAAGCTAATTCATTAGCTTTTCTATGAAACCGAATACTTAAATAGTACAATAGGGGTATTTATATACGTATATTAATCAAGATACATGGCATTTTTTTTTCATAATTTCCCTGCGGTGTTGTTTGGGTTATTCTTCACATTTTTCATAAGCTTTTTAGATCAAAAGTAGCCAAATCTGCTTACAAACTCGTCTTTACATAATGTATTAGTTATTCTAAACAAGATTTTTTGGGTATATGATGTTGTTAGCGGCCTGTCATTTTGAAGCACCCTTATATGCCTTCATGGAAAAAAAACATTTATAAACGTTATTTTCATTTAATTTAATGTTAAGTTTAATAGAGTTGGCCTCGTTCCACCGACGCTCACTTCATAATATTGGCTTTCTTTATCGTATATAATTAGCGTTTAAAATTGCGATACCGCGAATAGCACTTAATGGCGGATGATGGATAAGCTAGCTTATTGGCCAATAGTCGTATTATTTGCTTCTAGCGACCCGCCCGCGCTTCCACTTATACTGAATGAAAATTATCCATATTAGTTAGGGCTATATTAGTGCTATTTTTTAATCAGTTCATTAGTACTAGAGTATTAATTCTAACATACAAACAAATCGTACAGTTTTAAACCTCTTTATAATATTCTACTTGCTTTTAGACATCGTTATTATATGTATAGTAAAACAGGGTAACAGCACGTCGGACCATGCTCAGTGTAGGGCTCCGAAGCCGTAAAGTACTACAAACATAAAAATCAACAAGTAATAACTAATTTTCTATTTAAAGTCATTTGGTGCCGTTTTAGATGATTTTAGCAGGTATAAACACTTCGATCGCCTGTATCACAAGAACCAATGATGTCTACTTAGTCGTGATAGTTTTCCTTTTAAATTCGTTATATGCGCTTTCTTTAAAGTTTTTTTTTCTGATTTTTAGTATTTGTAGTTTTGACTGTAATGGAGGGGGACCACTTGAGTCTAATAAAAATTAGCGCTTTAAAGCTTAATATTATATTTCCTAAACGGATTCTTTAATAAAAAATGGAACAAAACCCATAAATGTAACAATATTTTTGAAAGACCTATCCAAAAATACCCCACACTATGTATGGGTATGGGTAGACGGAAAAAAAATACATCCCCAAGTTTCGTGTAGGGGAGGTACAATGAAAACAAATGTTTTTCAAATTTTTATTCTACCCCTTTGTTGGCGTGACTAATAGAGGTATGTATATTTATGCCAAATTACAGCTTTCTAGTTTGACTACGGAACCCTAAAAAGAGATCCTGTACATTTTTTATATAAATATGTATTTGACAGCTCAATTCGCTGTATACGATAAATAATGAACAAAATGTTGCCTATTCTACCGATGCCTTTAACGTTCCTGAATTGTATTTAACTCGGGCGCCATTATTGTCAAGTAAATAAGAGCTATCGTAACGTTGATAATAGATAACATGTAAATGGAATTATGCCTTTGCCCAGTAGAATACGAGTATGGCCCTTGTTTTTAATTATTAAACTTTTCGAATTTCTTTGTGTGTAAGAGGGTAATTGATCCTTAAGGGTCTAAGTGTATTGAAAAAAAGAACACGTCTGGAAAATAAGATAAGACCTTGTTGTTCCAATGTTCAATGTATTCAGCAAACGTTTCCACTAGAGCAAAGCGAGCAAACAGTCTGCTTAAAAATCAAACATTATTTCTCTTGACTGAAGATGTTTACTGATAGACAAGTCGTTACAAGCCTTTGGCATTCCTTTGCAAAGTTTGTCTTCTTATCAGCTGTAGACAAAGCTCCATTGTTCTGAGTTATTGACGATCCGTTTTTTGTTCGTGATTGGGATCCGTATTATTTAAAACCAATAAAACAATATCCGTCTCTCTCTGTTTGGAACTTTGTTGAACCTGTAATTCAATTCATAGAGAAAAGTTCTTAGTAACAATAGTAACGTTACAGACGTTATGAACGGTTAAATGTGTAATAAAATAGGCTTGGATCTTGGATTTTAACCTTAGTCGGTTAATAAGATCTGTCACTGAGATTTATTACATTAAAACAATGCGTCTCGTAAACCTGTATTACATTAATCACAAGTCTTACAAAAAGTAAGTTCAAAAACCCGAATGCGTGTTTTCATTATGTCGTATATATATATGTTAGTTACTTACCATTTTTTTTCTTTTTTATTCCGCCGTATTGATATTGATTGTGTTTTTCGGCAACCTCATTTTATTTGCGTTTTATTTTTGAATCCAATGATATTGACTTAAACAGAGTTATTTCTGAAATAAATGCAAATTCCTTTAAGAGGTCCGTATATTTTAAACATGAAGCAACAGCTGTGACATCATTTCTGTCGTCGATTTTGAATAGTGTTTTTGCAGGGGGTCTAAACTAAAACTTTCTAAAGCTTCATATTATGTTATCTTATGCAAAAATTACACGTAAATTTTTTCGCGTATACAGTTATCCTTCTCTTTCATAGCAGTCTCCAGAGAGCGTAAGAAAAATATATTCATGTTCCCTATTGGTGTGACTTCTCCGTGATTGATGACTAGCTTTTAAAGCTTAGGTAGGTACGTTTTTGACTGTATAGGTAACAAACACTCCTTAACCTCCGGAAAAAGAAGGCTTTGCAATATTCGTTTATCATGGCCCTTAGAACTTACTACGTTAATGCGATAAGGTAGTCACCATAGAACATGGTCATTGTGACGTATCACGTCAAAGAAATAGATACGAGAAAATGTCAAAGGATTATAATGATCCCTACATTATTTTGATATTTTGCGATGTATCTACTGCATTGCGATATTTAGCAAAATAACAAAAAAAATAAAGATATTTTTGTTCTTAGACATTTTACCATTTTACCGTCAGAAGGAGACTTATAACTTTACCCGACTTTACCACGACTTTTAATGAGTTTTCGAGTGATTGTATGTATGTATTTTTCTTTGACACGCTCTGCAGCCTAAACGGCTTGATGAATTTTAACATATGAGGTGTATAGATGCGTCTAAGTTGTATGAGTTATTTTAATCAAAGTAGTATTTTTCCAACATATATCGACGACAATATTAAATGTGATTCCTACAATATTTAATGTTATCTTATTATGTATCATGTCTAAAGCGAATAAAGTCTTTCATTTCATTTCTTAAATTCTCATACATACAGATTCACAGATAAATGGGTTAAAAAGGCCTTATTCATAAAATACCTAATTATTTTTCAACTCTACTACGGCATCAACCGCACGCGCATCCTAATGCCAGTAATGAATGCAGAGCCGGCACTGCAATGCGAAGTTTAGTGCCTATAATGCGCTGAGGTAGATCATTAGCCGACATGTGAGGGACGGTTATAGGAATTTTATGAGTACAATGACTCTATTATGTGGCGATTGCCGATTGCTGTGAAATATGATACAAAAATATTATTAGAAGGTTGCCGTTTACAATGTCACAAGTTCGTGTGTCTCTGTTACAGGCATATACTTACCTAAAATAAATCATATACGTAATATGTAACGACATCGGAGCCGAAACATTAAAATATTGATACTGACATAATATTGATAAAATCATTAATATCGGCTCCGATATTATAAAACGCTTTAAATTATTTACCTTTGTGCAAATGTGCATAGTCCTCCAATTAATTATATGATAATTATCATCAATCATGGCAGCTGAAAAAAATATCATGTTTTATACAAACTTATCTAATGTCGTTTATGATTGACTTGGAAGTTTGGTCTATATGACTATAATTTTGTGCGTGACCGATGCACAGTTTGGCGACGCTGCTAACCGGGAAAAAAGGTACGTGCACGTACTACGGACGTACTAGCAGTCGTATTCGCTTTCCGCGAGTTCGCGTTCCCTCTACAGTATCTGCACGTAATTCTAAAACTCAAGAAAGTTTAAAAACTCTAAAAGATGCTTCGTAGATCCAACTGAATTTGAACATGTTACGAACTTTAAGCATTATTAAATTTAAAGGATTTTTCAAGTCCATTTTAAAAAATGTTTTAGGGTATTCAGTAGTTCTAATGAGACTTGTTTCCTTGTTGCAGACATCTGCTTCCAGCCGTTCTTCAACTTCGTGGACATGCGAGCCCTGCTGGAGAACTTCTGTGTGTTCCACATCAATGCTCCGGGTCAGGAGGAGGGCGCTCCCAGCCTTCCTGAGGAGTGAGTACAATAGATATTATTGACTTATATTGAATAAGGTACCTGTCGGGGTAATACAACGTTTCTCACTTTTAAACTCTTTGTGCCACGTACGATTTTGTACCGCGACTATACAAGCCTTTTTTTAGGTCGGTTCTTTGAAGAGTTTTTCCGCAGATCGCAGTCTGTTGCACCGTGTTTTCAGAGAACGCTGCTGCCATCCTCCGGTGGTTCCAACCGCTGTTTTAGGATCCCGGGTTCTAGGATCGCAGATTCAGCTGGATGCATAGTACATAAGTGACCATGGTGGAGATCTTTAGGGAAGGCCTATGTCCAGCAATAGACGTGTTGCGGATTTGATGCCCCGAGGTTCTCAGTTCTGGGAGGCGATTTTTGACTTTCGAGTGCTCCAATTCAAAGTCTATTGATAGAAAATATTAGTACACGAAAAAATATTACGATTATTTTCGCATGAACCCATTATCCCGTATTTTTGAAAGACCCTACTCGAAAGCTAGTGATTGACTTAATATGTTATGACACTTATGACTTATGACCTAACTATAAATTGATATTTTAATACTGTTTACTAAAAGCTTTTTCTATATAAAACTATTAAATGTAACGTTTACACCGCCAAGGTTAGTTATCTGTGATAGGTATTTAAAGTTTGTCTGAAAATTAAACATCGGTGGTTTGTGTTTGTTTGTCAGATGTCAAAACAATTTTCTAGTGATAGAATTGAAAGCGAATGGTCCACAGACCACTCGATTGAACATTATCTGTTGCTCGTTTTTTTAAATACGGTTTTACCGTTTTTGCTCACTTTCGAGTGAAACTTTCTAGCGCTAGAAAGCCAAAAATCGCCCCCCTGTAGGAAGACTTACCAAAAGGAAGATCTCACTTTAGGCGAGTGTTAAAAAGAGAAATATAAAATATATAAAACAACATATTTCCGAAAAGCAATAATCTGACAGATCAATTTTAGAAGAAGAAAACTCCATATAGATTATTTTTTTCTAATAGTTAGTCGTTTCCAAGATTATTTACATACTTACATACACACATAAATAACATCACGCCTACATTCCCAGAGTGGGGTAGGCAGAGCAACAGAAATACCAACAACTCTAAAAAGACTTGTTGATAATTCTGTAACCACATTCTGCACAAGTAAGCTAAGATGTGACAGGTTGCAAGCCCATCGCTACAGTACTACTGGCCTTTATTCCCTTAGTCGCCTCTTACGATATCCACGGGAAGACATGGAATGACACTATTCTAACCTGGCAACTACCACTAGAACCACCAGCACCACCATTTCTTGATTAGCCTGACAGTATTTTTTTTAATATGAGTAACTTATAAGTCTTTCTACCCTCAGAGCACTTGCTGCTGCGATTTGCTTTTATGAATTATACCGGACTGTAATATATAGGTACGACAGCAGTAAACGATTTTGTTTTACTAATTAAATTCCGAGACAAGAGTGTTTTAACGTCCATTTCGTGTTTAATACGGGTAATAAAGTATATTCAATGCATGTACATTGTAGCCATTTTGACGACCATTTGCTGATTACGAGGTAATTAAAGAAAATGAAAAAAAGTTTACCTACTTACGTGTAAAGCTTGCATTTTTTTTTTCCTGACAACTATTAACAGAGTTAACTTTAGTTTAAACGACGATGCACTTGCCATCACGCTGCTAATAACTTCTACCCAGTTGCACAAACGTTTATCAGCACTAATGTCCGTTAGAACACCTTGTGTCACTTTCTTATACGTCAAAATAGATAGTGTCAGCACGCGACTTAACACGATCCGATAGTCGTAGACATAGTAGTAGTTGGGTTCACTGTTCGTAGCACATTATTGCTACATAGCGGAAAAAATATGCTACATACTACACCGTAGCACTCGTAGCATTGCTGGCACTGAACGTGTTGGCAACTTTATATTTTAGTAATGAACTGATCTATTCAACACGTTATGGGATTGTTATAAACTCGGCTGCCACTACCGTCAAGTAATAACACCGTTTTTAACACATTTTTACCGTGTAGAATCAGCCCAGGATGTTTATCATCGAAGATATAGATATTTCTCTCCTTTTTATTTGAAAACGTTGTTTGTTAGAATGACAATAACCAACGCCGGGCGCCGATCGCTTGCTCTTGGTAATCTCACTCTAACGAGTAACGTTTCCAAGTAACAGAGAAAGAAGGCTAATTCTAAAAGTGATTTGACGAGCAGAGATATAGTCAACGTTATAAATACTCATAATTTGATTAATTACTTTTCACCTGGTCGCTGTCGCTCCTTTAAAATTCCTTCTTCCGTTGCAATATAAGAATCAATAACGGTTTTATTGATTCTTATAGGAGTCTTCTACTGTGTTATAAGTGTTATAACAATATCGCGTTTGACGGTTTTTATAATCGTTTATGTTACAGTCGCCATTATTGAAAATGACGTAAGAGTTATTAAAACGTTGAAAATACACACGTCAAAGACGATATCGTTATTACCGTCTAGAATCCCAGCCCCGGTCATGTGCTTGTTGTCATTATCTTGTTGTCTTTTAGAAGCCACTCCACATATATAAAGATATTCTTTTATCTATTTTGATCTGATTATAATTACTTAATTTCAATTTTTATTTTATTAGTGAGATGGCTTTGCTTTTGGGTTCGTATACTGAAACCTAGGCAGTGAAATTAATGTATTACTAACACTCATATGGGCCCAAAGTCTGAAATAAATATATTGAATTAAATTAAAAGTAAACTGGCTATTTTTGCACTTTTTGCTTAATTGCCAATGCGACGGTAATATAATGTTTACTTTGCGACAAGTTTCTCTAGAAAAATCCTGCTATGCATTCCAAGTATTATTACTTTGTAGAACCTACAGTTAATCATTCTCTATGATATCGATTAAAAATGAACACGAGAGATTTGAAATGATACCTCTTTTGTACTCTAAGGCAAACTCATTTTTTCGTTTTTTTTTTACATAATACAATTTCAAGTTTTATGATGAGGCGATGTACCACTACGTATTTACGTCATTTTTTGAAGTTTTTGCTCGAAAGTTTCAGAAATGGCAGATAAAATTCTGAGTCTTAATAGACCGAAATACAGACTGACAACAAAGTCATCTTATTAGGGTTCCGTTTTGAAAATTTGTTACGGAACCTTTAATATCACTTATAACGTGCTTGTACCTTGTCGGTCCTTAAGTTCTGTCACAAAGGTTAATTACAATTAAAAAAAAAAACAGTTTCATAAACCTACATCAATCGAAACCTTATTTTATAAAGAATAAATGAAGCTTAATTTGTGTTCTTTACTATTTCAATAATTTGTTGTAAGAGCTTTAAGCATTCCCATTCGGGGCAGGAAAGCATGGGTCAAAACACGCACGGCCACGATACTGATAACGGCTACAACTTTAAGATTTCTCGTATTGAGTCGAAATTTGGTTACATATTGACCAGAGTTTTATCTTTAAATTCTCATATAATTGTATTCCTAGCAACTAAAGATCCGCTTATACACCGATCAATCTCAGTGTCTCATTAAATTGACAGGTAACCTATCGCAACCTCGAAAAGTTTTTGACCGAATTTCATTTGACCGAAAACATTTCGTTTTTTATCGTTTCTCCGATGGCACGATTCGTCATTTTTTTATTTCACCATTTGACTTTAAGTAAATGGTTCGTTAGTCCAAGCAACTTTTCTCCTTGTAGTCACGTACCCTATGTATTGTTACGTATTTTATTTCAAAGCCCATTTTTCATTACACCAATGCTACAACTAGCCTGTGGATCGTTTTGTATTTTGTTTCTTAACCCATTTTTCACTTCATCAATGTTACATATAGATTTTGCTACGTTACGTCAAATATTCATTTCGGCCAAAAAATCTTGCTTGTAATTAGTTTCAACTATCTACAAAATGCAACGAGCAAGACGAGTCAGGGCAGAACCGACTCAGATAGGTTAGGTTAGAAGGCCAAGGCGGGAGCTTTGCTCCCGCCTTGGCTTTCGAGGTTATTTTTTTTCTGCCCCGAAAAACTTGCTTAAGTATAATTTATCCAGACAATGCAAAGATCGAGCCGTAATATTGGGCAAAGGATACTAAGGTAAAATCAGAAATAGGAAAAAGACAAATAGACAAAGCATTACATTGGACAACTGTTGATACGCCGAAACCAGTAATGAGGTATAGATAATTTGTCAAATCGTTAAAAAACCAAAACAAGTAATGAATAAATAAAACTATTCGAAATGATCATTCGGCCAAACGTAAAAAAACCCAAACCATAATTGACGAAAAGTATTTGTCGAACCAAAATTCGGTCAAACATTTTTCGAAGTTGTGATAGGTAACCAAATTGACATTACGATTTCTCATCAATTTCCAGAAATACGAAAACACATCATGTTTCGTGCTTCATAAGCTGGTTTTTGAGTGTCGTTAAAAAAAATGATGGTGTCTGTACATACACAGAGATGAGAGGCTTCACCATAAAAAAATAAAAAGTTTCCTGGTTAACAAAGACTATCCTTTAAAGCGTTTTCAAAAAGTAAAACTTTCAGAAAATTCGCGAGTTTTTTAATCGGTGCCGGCCGTGAATGTCAAAAGATCGTATTAGAAATTGCGACTACTATGTGGAATGATGATAAGTACATAAAAATGTTCAATTATTAAACTTTTAATATTTACATATTGTTTTTTTTTTAATGTACAGAAGTTAGTTTTTTTTTACTAAACCTTTGTGACAGAACTTAAGGACCGACTACGTACTAACTTAACTTGGCCCCGAACACCCGATGAGATGAGGTGACTTATAGAATATTATAGAATATCCATTTCTTATTACAAATTCGATACGCGTGCTAAATGGGCTGGATTGTCCCGAATTCGCTTTGAGCCCAAATTACGGTCGAATAGGCCGCCTCCGGTCTCATATTAGCCAAGAAATGGGGTCTCTAGAACAGGCTGACCTTTATCTAATACCAAGAATAGTCAACTTCATGAGTAACTTACTTTAGTTGCTTGTTCCTTCCACGACGATTATGAACCGACTGCTAAGAGGCTTCATAAGTAGTTGTGCACAGAATTAATGAGGCATATTTGGGCAGTTACACAAACGTTTATTGGATGGAATGTCGCCTAATGCTTGTGCAAGATTTACATCATTAGACGTAATGGTATTTGAAATCCACTTTCCGATGTAATTTCTAGAATAGAGCAGTACGCAGTTTTTGGTGATTATAACTATATAAGTAGTACTAAGAAGAAAAATTGTATCCCGAGAGCATCCTTCGCCATGGACTGGATGACAATTGATTTTTAAAATCCAAGTTTTTAAATTTATTGTTCCTTATTTAATGCATTCTCCATTCAAGAGTAAAAAACGTTTTAACAAATCAAAAAGCAGTGGCCTTATTTTTAGTCTGTATATCTTTTAGGAAACAAAATACATTCTTACGCCTAATTATTTAAATAACCAATATGGTGTATTCTGGTGTATTAGTTGATTTAATTATTTCATTATGTGGCGATATAATACAAATTTAGTTTGATTGATTTTCATTGGTTCTCAAGGTTAGACAACAATGTTGTCGACCAATTAGCAAACAGGCCGGCGTAAACATTATTTGACAGTCCATAAAGGTAATGTTTTGTGACCCGAAACCAGACCATCTTTGGCAATACTTACGAGCATTGTTGTGAAAAGGTTATTTGCTTGTATATCGTCCGTTTTCATTTTGATTGAAACAGGCTTTATTTACCATTAAATACAGACATTACGACTTAAACAATAAGACAGCTTACGTTGTTACCAAATCCAATGGTCTGATTTAAACAAATTGTCTAATAACTTTCGTTTAATTAGAAGTTGGGGTGTTTGATTTTAGGGGGCGTTTTCATACTCGAGCGAAGCGGAGAGGAGCGAAACTGAGCAAACAAATCACAACACAATGCACAACACACGGGTCGTACACAGATTTAGATTACCGTCTTTCCTGTGGACACACCGAAAGTTAACGTTTTTATGGCCTAATTTTCTGGCTAAGTCCATTCCCGCAAAAACACCTTCAGGACTGCTTTAGACCTATCATATAAAAACATAACTTATATGCACACGAGGTCTTAACTATGTATTGACCAAAGGAAAGACAACCTTTGTTTTTTGAAGAGTGTGTATGACACACTTTCAGCTCGTTCAATCGGAAACGGAGCGCGCTTGAATAGAAATACACTATAAAGAGTGGATACAATCATTCAGACGTATCTATTTCGAACAATGGTTGTTTTCTCCGGTCCGTCAGGCATCTCCGCCCGCGCTTGTATGGAACGCATCCTTAGGTCGGAACCTAACTTGCGGCGACTTTGCCGACTCATGCTATTAATTGTTCTTGAAGCTCTGCCCAACAGCTGTGAGCACGTTCACATTAAGTATACTTAGCCAAACCATGATGTTATGAAGAAATAATAAAAAAAAAGATTATAAACTAAAAGCATGTACTGAACTTAAATTGCATCGTCCGAACATAAATAAATGATAGTAGACAAAAAAGATACAAGGTCTGTATCTACTCGTATTCATTAAATGTTTTTCACTTGCCATGCTCGTAAAGTCCTTCTTTATGTTGGGTATAGGCTGCATAAAATCACATTTTATGCAGCCACACAGACGAGGTGACTGCACTAAATAAACATGTTATTTGTTATTAGTTACTTTAATTTATTTGCCTTCTATGTTGTATTGACAAAAAATAAATTTAAAACTATCAAAAATAAAATTATTAACAAAAACAACGTATGACTTGGCAGTATTGCGTTTGGCCGAAGTAAAAAATCCCATGATCCCATGCAGAAAGTAAAAAAAAAAATACAAATTTCTGGAAAGAGGTTTATGTCTCGTTTTGGACTATTAATGATTGTTTTGAATTGCAAACAATACTTTTTGTGTTACGGAATTAAAGTAAAATGTCTTCAAGTGAAGAGGATATAATGCTCACACCAAAAAATAAGCAATAGAACTTATTAATATGTTTTTAAACATCATCGTTGTTTTATTTCCTCGTAATGGACGTGAAAAGCAGAGTGTATAACTCTATTTTAAAACCCATTTAATCCTCTTAATTAACTTACTCCTCGCCTACCGGCTCGAAAGGATACCATAAGTCTTGGATGAAATAGTTTGTTTTATGCCCTTGTTGTACAATTGAATATTATTCACTAAGGCCTCTTTTTAATCAATCAAAGAGGTTAAGGAAGAAGATCTCACGGGCTATCTGGTATGAAAATGCTAAAGCCCAAAAAAATTTGTATCGATTGTAATGCGTTGCCAACCCCGAGGGTCAAAATAGAATACGTTTGCATTAATTTCACAGGCTTATCCCCACGCCAATACATTAAGTGCGTGCATTTGAATGTTAATAAACAGCTACGTTCCAGTATAACATAAGTTTATTTACTAGTCGATGAGAGATGCGTCTCTTGTCTTGTCCACTGTTGGGTAATTGCCTCTCCAAGCATCTTCCAGTTTGACCTATTATGAGTGGTCTGGTCCATCGTGGGCCAGGATTATCTTTAATATCGTCGGACCATCCGGTGCCGCCGGTGGTTTGCTAACACATTTCTTGCCTGCTCAGGGCCTCCAGACTGCAGCTATAAGAGACTCGGATAAAAAGTAAAGATGGAGTTGTACCTAACCTAGCGATATTGCTCACGGCGGGCGGGAAATTTGTTAGTCGACTACGAATATTACGAACATAACTCTTAGACTCTATTGTCTCGGATCCGACATAGTCTAAAAACGCTCTAGGATACGGTTCCTTGATTTATGAATTCTACAGGATAAAACATTTACTTATTCATGACTCAAAACAAAAATAATAAAGACTAAATGGAAATGTCACGAAATGGTCCCAGGTTATAAATAACGATTAAAGGATAAATTGTTGAAGAATCAATTAGAACCACTTGGCAATTATGTCGTTAAGGTAAGTATCTGTTCTTTTTATAATTATTCATTACTTAAGTTAAGGTATTCAGAGGCAACAAGATACAGAATAAAGTAAAATTAATTGAATGTAAAAGAAACAAAAGTAACTTGAGCAATGAAGTATATAATTATTTGGTTGAAATTAGAATGATTGCTACACGTTAACTACATTTATAAAATAAATAAATTTATTTAAAATAACCCGTGATAAAGGGGGCTTTAATACTCTTTTTTTAAGCAAATGTAAAACCAGCTTATAAATTTTTATCATAAACATATTCAGTGCCCAGAATGTAGGCTTCAATTTCTACAGGAAATAGTTAATGCGTAGCATAAACTAGCTTATTTGTGTTACTGGAAACCGTATTTTAGGGTGTGCTAAGAACCTGGCAGTAAGTGAAACGGAGATATGCTATTGCTATAGCGCTGTCCCGTTCCCTGCCTGGAACAAGGCAGGTTTTGACTATTTATAGTAAAGCCGAAGTTCGCCCAGTCTTATTTATTTATTTGTGGATAATAATTAAGACCAGGGCTTCCTGAAATTCAAGTATAGAATATAGTTTTACGCGATTGTGGTTCGTTATTTCGACCGCTTTAACTATTCTTAGTTCTCAAATTCCCTTTGAATTAGTGTTGCTAAGTAACCTTTTCGATTGGGAAAATAACCTAAACAAGAATATTATTATACAACTACAAAAATATTGAAAGAAGCGAAGAAATACAACTTTGTAACAAATATCTGACTCTGCTTGTAAATGAAACCCACTACCTCAAACCACTTGGAGAAAAAACCACTTACCAGTAAGTCGTTAGAGTGAGATTTTCATGTAATTGTGTTTTATTAATTCAATTATCCATTACGATTAGTTAGTTGAGGTAATCAGAGGCAACAAGATACAAACTCCCACTCAAAAGTTTTACTATAAAATTTCGTGTTTCATTTTTCCTGGAGCCTTAGTTTTTCCTTTTTACATCAGTCAAAATGGAACGCCTGCGGCGTGGTAAACAGCCCTTATTTCCGGTTCGAATCTAGGTCTCGTGGCTTTTAGAAAACCTGGCAGTTGGAAATAAAATCAAATTTAATGGAGAACAAAAACAGTTTTTAATGAATATCTTAAACTGGTATAAATAAGAGTTTATAAGTGGGATTAGAATGAACTATATTATGATACCCCTATGATGTAACCATGGGTAGTACTCAGATATCTATCTCAATGTATAAAAGGACCTGCATCTATAAAAATGTACTAGGATCCAAGTAGAAATTGATACTTATCAAAAAACCAGTACTTAAAAAAACATGTAAATTACCCTAAGTATAAGATAGACACAACGTTAACGTTAACATTGTGGGAGAGGCTGTCACAAAAATGTTATTTATAAAACGGCTATTCCAGCAGTGTAAAGATGGCCTCCTCGATGTTTTCCTCAAACCGACGATGTATTGCGATGGTTAAATGTAATGCAACTGATAACTTCGAGAAGCACTAGCCGATTGTCGACAACTTTCTGAAGCAGATTGAATATCTTGTTTGTGAACTCGTAGTCGTGTGCTGTGTTTACGTCCCAGAAAGAAAAGAAAAGGATGGATTTTTATTTTGTAGCCGCCCAGCAACTATTTATTTCGCGAACCTCCCGAGATTTGGTCCAGTATGCCGATAGTCTTATTATCGACAACTTTCGATCCAACTAGCACCGTGCAATGCTGGGTGTAGTGCAAATCATTAACGATTATTTATTTGTTTTAGCAGTGTATCCACTACTCCGTTAATTAGAAAAACAACAACTGAAATCTCTTATTTATCTTCAATGAAATTCGCGAATGCAATCAATCTAAAAATAACTTCAAAGATAACTTGAAGACATTAAGCGTGCTTTTACAAATAACTCGTTGAGTTTGCGTTCTCAATTTGTTAAAGACAAGGGAACACACCTTAAAATTTGGATGTATTTTTTCCGAATGTAAATTTTTGCAAATTTTGTTTTGTTCTGAAATGTTTTTGTTATGTTAGTTACCTGTATTTTTATTGACACTTAATTCATTACATTACTGTTTTTTTTTAAATTACTTTTTTATTGATACCTGATTGTGCAAAATGTGGTTACAGAATTATCAACAAGTCTATTTAGGGTTGTTCGTATTTCTATAGCTCTGCCTTCCCCGCTGGGAATGAAGGCGTGGTGTTAATTAAACAGCTATGCGTAGGTAAGATACAATTTGAACTAAGAGCAATATCAAAATGCAAGGTCTTCAATCATAAAACTACACTCGGAATTTTTCTAATTGATTTCAATAATTTTGGAAGCGTCCTTAAAACTATTTAACTACATAAATTCACTCTCTATCGCCGTATTTGTTTAAGTATAATATAATACATTATCTTTATCTTAATTATACTATTTAAAACATTAAAGCATGAAAATTGGCACCTTCGCAAAGCAACGCCAACGCGACTTCTAATTTACAACTTCAAAATAAAACGCCGGCGATTTTTTCGCAAAGGATACTTACCCTTATTTTAACACGAGTACACCCCCGATTCCAGTGATTGCCGAGTCACCACCCTGTAACTGGAATCTCCCTCATTTCACAGATGACTGCCGAGTTTAATTGCCGCGCCTCATGTTGACGATGGTCCATAGGTTCAATCATACCAAACACAAGTTTATAGTTTCTTTTAGGATGCGATTGTAACATCCGATTTTTACGCTTGTATTTAAAGCAAAACAGCTTGATATTACAATCCATCTGAAATTCGAGTGCAGTTTTTGTGCATTTATAATGACAGACCATTAATATAACGTTTGTATTTGAAGGGTATTTGCGAAATCGAACAAACTTATTTCTTGAAGAGTAACAATATTTTTTAGTATGTAATGGATGAGCACTAGTATTTGTTCCCGAGTCTTGGACGTTTTCTATGTATTTCTGTATGTTCATCATTGTCTAGTACCTATAGCATAGCCTAGAGCTTAGTTTGGGACTAGATCATGTTGTGAAACATTGTCCCCTGTTTTTTTTTTTTTTTTTCGCATATTTATTTGACCACATTGACTCTATATTTATAGGTTAACCAGGTTTTATTCTAAACCCCAACCAAACGTAATTCAACTTTAACAGAATACACTGCTCGAATAATTAATAGCAACAGCTAAAATAGTGCTAAGTTACTTTCCAAAGGTAATTTAATATGGTTGCGGTTGCAGAAACCACCTCGATGCAGCGATCAATTCCGGTGTGTGCCAACATCGAAAGTAGTTTTGAGCAGGTCTGAAGTAGCAAATGTTAAACACAATTAAAATGGCAATTATAGAGAAAAGTGAACCAGTCCACGAGAACTTGGGGTAAATTGCTTTGAAATTGTCAATAGTGTAGCAAAGTGAATTCATTCAAAACACTTTTCAGTACTTATCTTTAAAAATACCCTAACAATCGCTCTAGGAATGGAAAAGAAATGATCGTACGGAGATACTACACTTATAGTAATTATGGAAAATAACTGACTACCGTCTACAACGAATATTCCGTTGTAATATGCCAGTAACCTCATGCAAGCTACATTATACCGGGAACGTGGCATTCCATCATATTTTATGTCCAACGTCATGTCGTTCAAGCCGCGCCTTGCCAATGTGATTTCATCAAAAAGCGACTGAGGAAAAAACGTACAGTATTTTTTTCGTAGTTAACGTATCATATTTTAAAAATTCACCCAATTATTTTCGCTACATGGCAACACAAACACATAAACTAACTTTAGCATTTGGTACCCTAAAATAATTAGTACTACTTAACCACTTAACAGACGATTAGAGCGTTAACAGTTGTCATAATTATATGAAATAACAATCGATTAACATTGATAAACATCGTATGGTGAAATTGGTACTGACAAATAAATTATTTTTTCCTTGTGTAACGAAGATTAACCATATAATTTCATTAGTTATTTCAATTAGTTCATTAACTACGAGTATGTACAAAAAATTTGCAATTCACCCATAACACTGAGATAAGTTACAGAGGCTCCAACTTCATCCGGTTTCAATGTACAATACAATGTTATTTTTCAATAAAAATTGAAAACAACACAAAACGATACATGACACGGTACTTGCATAAATTTGAAAGCCTGCAGGTAAAATCTTCATGTACTTATACGTGATAACACTCTTATGCGAAGGCCAAAAAAATGTATATTGATTTATCACCTTAACGGGTCAAATCATGACATGCAATTATTACGTTTTTACGATATTAATGCATTCCATTTTATTAACGCCAGCGTTTTTTAAACACCGGTAAGAGTGACTTTGTGTAATCAGCGCCAGTCTCCTCCGATTGCATACAAAACGGACCCATCCAGAGGTTGCTTGGCAGTTAATTGTCTTAAGTACATAATATAATCTACACATACAGGTGACATGGTGGAGCTGTATAAATTGTATAATAAACGCCTCGGAACGCAATAAGTTAAAACAGGTCGGAATCCGAAGACCATTGCACATGCCAGGGCTATTGTGACGCGGCTTCGCGCGGAATGACGGGCTCGCAGACGTTGAAAATTCTTTTAAATGACTTCTCGTAGGGTGAAGTCTACTTAAACGTTAGCTATAAGACCGTGTATAAGTACTGGGTAAATGAACGACTAAGAATGCGTAGAGTTTTCGCTCTCCACGACTTTTTAAGAAAGGTATTTTTTTAATTCTGCATATTTTGTTTAACTTCTTGTTTGTTCCTTATCTTATCTTTGCTATGTATGTGAGTGCGCGGATTAGCATTTGTAGTTCTTTGTACAATTTTTATACAACCGTATTTGTGACACACCAGTCACAAATTCGGTCGTATAAAAATTGAATTCAAATTCGATGGATTTCGTATGTGGATTTTGATATAATAAGCCAGTTAATAAGCGTAGTGCGTTTATAGTATATTTTCATTTTATAATTAATATAACAACAGGTGAGTAAAAATGTTATTTACGTTTAAAATAATAATTCTCACGAGCAGGGATAAACTTGTCAACCTCGAAAAGATAAGACTGAGTAGAACCAAGGACCCTCAAGGCGACTTAAACTCTGGATTACGCCGGTAAAACGCTGCTTAGGAAACTCGTATTATACTTTATCCCTTAAACGCGAGTCAATATTCCTAAGTCGGAACTTTTTAAATTTATCATCATTCTCGACACAAATCAATGAAAATTATCAGTTTGAAAACTGTCCCAATGTACAAAATTGGCAGCTTACGTTAATCCTATGCTATTTTCGATGACGATACCGTTCTCGCAATGTATCTTGTTTAGGGTCACTGGGGCCCTAGCCAAGATGCAAACACTCCTAACGTTTTTCTTTTCTATCGCTCAAAATGTATGGGATGACAGTCGACCACGTGGTTTAACGAAACGCACGAGAATGTCATCCCATACATTTTGAGCGATAGAAAAGAAAAACGTTAGGAGCGTTGGCATCTTGGCTAGGGCCCCAGGTCGTGTTTGTTTGTATGTTTTAGAGTAGGTAACTTTTATTTCTTACTGCGATGATATACATACATATATTATAGGGTGAAAAGTTGAGATGGGGCAGTAAGAGCAGCTACTAGATCCTTGCTGCTACGCGAAAATGCTCTTAGGAGACCTTTACTAACTTTTTTGAGGAGTGATCGGCATTCACAGGTTTTTGATAACTTGTATTCAGCGAGAAAATCGACAGCTTTGAGTTATTTTTCAATGCTTATAGGTCCCATTTCTACCGAGGATTAATTATTTCTCTTTGAGACCAACTAAGGTTAGAGTACTAGAACACCCACAAATCAAAGAAATATTTTTCCATAAAGTTCGTAGGGTAATTAATTACAAAGTCAAACTTTCAGTAGATAAGCAATAAATATTAAATTTCCTTGTCACCGAGTTTATTTCTTTGTCATCGAGTTTCAAATCAATACGCTAACGTATAACGCTAACGTATGCTGGGCTGCCGTGTCACGCACAACTGATATACCTTTAAAAGTGAGTTTTGAGATAAACGCCCAAACAACTTTCAACAAAAGATGATAAGAATTGTAACTTAGAAGCACATTATTTCTTGCAAAATCTCCTCTAAATAACTGCTAGAACAAGGAGCATTTTTTTTTTTAATTGTTGTTTATTCTCATTTTAAATTTTGTTAAACGTTTTTCCATTACCACTGTTCCTTGCAAAAAGGTGGTTACGCGTCATGTAATAACTTGAGTTAATACCGTTTCGCGTAATTAATACGATCACGCGCCCATATCCGCGCGAAACTTACCTAAGTGGTCACGTGTAATCTCACCAGTTATTACCACGAGACGAGACGATTAGGGTAATGTCACCGCAGTTTACAGTATGTACCCATACTGTACTTTATCTTTTGATAAAATGCATCTCCACTCCACAGATTACGCCAATGTAAAGGCAGCGCGCCGCCTCATTATTATGATGTAGTCAGCTCGTTAGTCATTTCCTGCACGATTGTTTTGTTCAGACGTATTCACGCCTACCCTATTCTTATCACACGAGATTTGTATTTGTATAGCCACGTCCGTGCCTCGCTTGGATTAGTTAAATATAAATATTTCCATAGCCATTATAATAAATAATCATAAGGACACTCTTAAATTACGAATCATTTTACTTATATACGAGGGCAGGATGATATAACTAGCCTAACAATTAAGGACTAAAATTAACAACTCTAACTTTTCCATTGCGTCACGAAAATTGACTATTACTGCTTTAAGATAAATAGTGGCATCTCAGACAAAACTGCTGTAACAAGTTCAACCATATTACTAACAGGCGAGGTTTTAATCTGCTATGCTTATTTAATTTGAAATACCGCCTATTTTGGCTTATGAGGGCAGTATATACACATATGACAAATCTTCGTGACGTAATGGAAAAATTAACGTTGTTAATTTTTGCCCTTAACTATAGGTTTTTTTTATGAAAAACGCCATAGTGTATTTTTTTTTATTATTTTTCTACATAATCTCCATTAAGCTCTACGCACTTGGTCCACATTCGCTCCAACGCTGTTATACCCTCTATAAAATGTATTTTTTCAAAGCCTGTAAAATACTCCTCTACAGCAGCTATGACTCCTTTATTTGTTTTCAATTTCTGTCCCCCAAAAAGTTTTGACTTTGGGGAACAGATGGAAGTCTGACGGTGCAAGATCAGGTGAATAAGGTGGGTGGGGCAACACACCACAATGAATTGCATTGTTAATTTTGGCCATGGCCGTTAGACAAGTGTAAACTTATGCATTGTCTTTATGAAAAAATATATTTTTTCGAGCTAAGCCTGGTCTTATCTAATAGATTAGCATAGTATTCCCCGTTTATAGTTTGACCTTTTGGGAGGTAGTCTATGAACAAAATTCCGTTCGAATCCCAAAAGACCGATGTCATCACTTTTCCAGCTGATTTCACGGCTTTACCTTTCTTTGGAGCCGAGCACCCGGATTCTGTTCACTGTTTCGATTGCATTTTGGATGCTGGTGAATAGTGGTGAACCCATGTTTCATCCGTTGTTACAAATCGTCGTAAGAAATCCAAATAAAATAAGAAAGAGTTTTGCATTCGAACTCTTTTGATTCGAACTTCTTGATCGAGTGTAAGTATCGCGGCACCCAACGGGCGGACAGCTTTTTCATGTTTAATTCTTCAGTTAGTATATAATGTACCCTTTCTTTTGAAATACCTACCTGTATTATCACCTATCTCGGATAGCTTCAACCGTCGATTTGCCAAAACCACATCATGCACTTTGGAGAGTATTTCCGAAGTCGTGACGGTTTTTGGACGTCCGGGACGGAGTTCAACTTGGACACTTGTACCTACGTCCTCATTTAAACTCGGCCACCCAGTTCTAAACCGTTGCATAAGAGAGAGCACATTCACACAAAACATTTTTTAAGTCGTCATGAATATCCGCTATATGACGAAACTTTATCCCAGCTCTTTTGAATTCTATTCATTTTGAAAAAAATCGGCAAAATATTTTTTCAAATGACAGTCAAAAAAAATATGGACGCTTTTGAATTCAAATTTAGAACACAGACAGCCAGAAACCCCATTATGAAAAGGAGGTCGTAAAATTTTATTTAAACCTAGTAGGCTAGTTACTTACTTATCATCCCGCCCTCGTATATTATTAAAACCAAAATATGTTATTTGTTTAATGAAATATTGTTAGATTTTTAACGACACAACCCCTTTGCCATTAAATTAGACATTTCTTATGTAATCAATACATTTTGAATTAACTTGTGTGCATTTTTTAACTGGCCACGAAGCTACCATACTATTTTCATCACAATCCATTTAAGTTTGATCAAGTTTTTTGTCAAGTATCTAAATTTACGAGAACACTTATAAAGTAAAAAAATATGATACTAATTTTAGAGGCGCAATTGATCAGCAATACTAAATCATAAAACATTAAGTAATATCTTCAAGGAATGAAAAATTAATATGAATCTGAATCAAGATAAGGAAGAACGAAATTTCAGTAAGTCTCAATAATGTAGAAAACCGTGAGACTTTTAGTAGACCCAGACTATTTATATAAAGCAAATGCTTGCCTATATGCCGGTTAAATGTAGACTTCAAAATACAGCACACCCTGTCTGTTGTTGACAACTAGGTTATTTAATACATTTCGCGACAAAAATTACTTTCGAATTACTCCAGCCCCTTCGCCCGATTTTTCTCAGTACGCAAGTACAACTCGCTTAACCGCTTACATCCTCCTGCCCTCGCAAATCTTAAGCAGAAACGCAACCAACGCAAATTCGCATTATTTAGTCGCCCTCGCCGTTCCGCCAAATAATTAATTATTTTTTACTTCTCTGTAAAAGCATTATTCTTGCCTAGGCATAAAGACTACATCCGTTTGACATTCCGCAAGTTGTGTTTTAATGAGTGAATGAATCTAGTCTTCTTAATAATTAGTCTAACATACAAAACGAAGACATCGCTCGGAGTTCACATTTCGATATAAAAGGGTTCGTCAAATGTAAAATGTTTAATGTTACAGGGGCCTCATCCGCACACCACTTTTATTAACAAGTTAAAATTAATATTGTCCTATTTTGCCTACCACTTAATTTTTATGAACAACATTTGTTTACTAAATCCATGAACCTCAAGATAATTATGACTAACCCTACCATTCTGTCGAACGGCACGTAGCCGGTTACTCAACTATGTTTTAAACGAACTCGAGCTTTAACATGTAAAGTTATACTTAATATTTCCGGTCGGCAACACCTTATAATAACTAGGGGCTTTCAGTATAAAAGTGCGTTTCGAGGTGTACCACGGCTTAATTGGTAACCCTACTCTATAACTTTTTATAATCTTTGGGGGGCGCCAGATGGTTTTCATCGCGTCTGATGAAGTTTTTGTGTCTTTACAACTTTTCTAGATTACATGACCGAAGGGCTGGCTAACCAGTCTCAGATGTTATAAAAAACTGTAAAACGTATTTATAATTTTAAATATTCTTCTTAGTCATACGTCGTTGTTATAAAAAAAACTGCATTTTGTGATGATATCAAGCCCCTTTGCACAGCAGCAAAACAAAAGCGTTTCTCAAAATAAATATACATTTGAACTTGACGTAAATTTACAGCACAAGAAGGCCTTCGTTAATCATGATTAGATATCAAGTTTTGAAATTACCTATTATAGCCAGGAAAACCCAAGGTGTACCACCGGTGCAAGGTAGCGTTCTTTACCAGTATCATTAAAACTTAACAACTATTGACCTAGTTAACATATTTAAATGGTAAAAATATCCTGAACCGGTATAAAAGAGGCTTTTTTATATAATTATGTTGTAATATTTATGCTAAGTTGGTTGCCGGGTTAAAATCGTGTATTTAATACACTAGTAAACTTCTTGGCCTGATTATGCAAAATGTGGTTGCAGAAGTCTTTTTAGAGTTTTTGGTATTTCTGTGGCTTTGCCTACCCCACTCTGAGAATGAAGGCGTGATATCATGTAAATATATATGTATTTATGTCAAGTTTCGGGACAACCTTTTATGTATGTTTATCGTTGCCTCGTACCTACCCATATTAAAGGCAAGAGTCACTATTGAGCTCGGAAAAAATATATTTTGAGACGTTATAGTGTTGTCAACGTTACGATAGCTCTTATTTACTTGACAGTAATGTCGGTCGAGTTAAAAACAATACGATAACACGTCAACAATAGTGTTTTACCGTAAAGAATGCCCTGGAGCATAGTTTTAGACTAGGTCTATTTTAGTCACATAGTTCCCAAATATTTATTTATTTATCAACGTCGTATAAACTACGGCTAACAACCCCATAGGTGGGTAAATTCTTCATTTATCCTGTTGAATGTCAACCCGTCGCACTGAAATACAATTTACAGTGTACAAATGAAGAATGACAACCAATTACACGCATTTAATTAATTTACATTCGAAGAACAAAGTGTTACGAGTTACGATTATTAATTACAGAACGCGCTATTATTCCCTTTTCTTGTTTTGGCAGCATAGGTAGACCTAGACATAGGTACGATGTAATACTCGTATACGAACAATACAAAATGAAAACTCGTATTTAACTACTGTTGGTAAATTTTTCATTTTCATATGTTCGTTTAGTGACGCTGTTACTTGGTCAATGCCTGAACCGTTGTCCAGAAGGTCCTTGCCCAAGTCAGTGAAAAAGTGGTTTATGGGGTCTGGTATTTCGATGTTTTCATCATATCTAGCCGTGGTATCCGGAAACTCGTTAAAAGTCGTGTCATAGAATTTGGCATTAAACAGCCAGGTATTCAGCAACTAATCTGCTAACGAAATTGCCCTGTTCTTGCTTTTTTCATTGTGATTTGATATTATGCTATATTTACAAGCGAATGGCGATATCTAGCGATGACTTTGTGCAACGCGATGACGGTAACTAATTAATATCGATCGAGTCGTGTTAGGGTTGGCAAGCATAGATAAGTACTCGTTCATGGAATTATTGAAAGATGGCGCTCAAGTCAATCAGTTAGTCGGTAGATTTAATACATTTTCATCAACGTATTTTTACAAGCTTTTTTCCACTTGCAATGTATGTGTGTATGTTCGAGTTAAATCTTACAAGGAAGGTTTTAAACCACTTTCCGGGGACCGATTGACCTATGTACGCAACTTCGATGTCAATACAATAATATGGCACCATCGAGCTGGTCTGGTGATGGAGTTGGGAGGTGGCATCAGGATTTCAGCTATACTCAACGTAGACCCACCAAGTTTGGACTTATTAGGTTAGTCTTAGGTTTGGACTCATAAGCGGTAAATGATTTTCTAAAAAAGTACAGTCAGCAACAAAAGCTTATCACAAAAATGATATTTTTGACTGAAACTTATTTATCGTTGCCCAATAACATTAGAAATCACTTTTTCACTGTTAAAACTCATCATCAAAATAGTCTTCTTTCTGCGGTAATAAAACATAATAGAATATAACGCAGTATTTTTAAATAGGATATCATTATGAGACAGGTCGTTCTAGAGCTTAGTTTGGGATTAGGTCAATTTACACACACCTTAACCGTCAAGAGTCAAATTAACGCTTTCCATTGACTGTTACCGACAAGTTTTTTTTTTCATAGATGCTATCAAACTATTAAATTTTTCAGGATATAGACCTCCGTACCTTTTTGATTAGACCAACCGAGGCAACTCGTTAGTTTAGTCTCAATAAGCAATGGTTTGTAAACTAGCGACAGGAAAAAGGGGGTCTGTAAAATACACATTATTTACGTATGTCGCATAGATCAAACTACAGGATTACGGTTTTATTCCGCGTCATATTCCGATAGTAATACGACTCGCTTTAGTCTAGGTCGTTCCTATTCAGCATATAGCCTTGTTTCGGTCTACATTTTTGTCAATGTCGTGATTTTGTAACATTTGCCGTCGTCCTTGCGTAGTCGGCGTGTATTGATTTTTAACGGTCGCGCCATCGTGCCATCGGCGACAGGCCGGTTACGCCGCCGGTTCAATTAAATCACCCTTACTATGCGTAAAAAAGCTAAATAAGCCTTTAAATTGATGAGGAAATCAATTATTTAGCGCATCAGTTTAAACAAGTATTCAATAGGTGAGCGACAAATTGGAACTACGGCGCGAAATACCTATGGCACAGTCGACGACCAAAATATTTATCCACTTTTGGACCTTATTCAATGCGCTAAGGTGAATAAGTTATATATCTCTTTTCAGTCGACTGTACATATTAGTGTTTTCAATCAACGACCTCGTACCTCATTACTATCTTTTTTTTTAAACAGGCGCAACTGTGCAACGTTTATTTTATAGGCGGGACATGCCGTCGTGGATTGAAGACACTAGGTACACTTACAATGCAGAAACGTTCATTAAGATAAGTCGCGTACTTCCACTTTCTACATTAGCGTTTTCAAAAAAGATGAATGGTTTCTTGATGGGACATCAATCCTAATGGAAGTTTGTGCAACTGCGTGAATGTATGTTCTTTATATTAAGGATAGAAGATAGATATCATAATTATGTAGATCACTAACTTACATCCGTTTGGAAATCGTTTGTAAAGTAGATAATTTTATATTTACGGCCGCAACTTTGTAAGCCTGTATTTCGTTTAGTATTTTCACTCAAAGTTACATTATAGTACAATTAAAATATACTAATTTACCTTGCCAATGGTCGGTTATCCGCCATTTTGGATTATTATGCTATGGCCTTTATTTAAAACCAAAGTTTTTAACCTTGGGGTGCTGCCGCGGGCTCTATCAAGTCCATAAAACAAACCAAAAGCTGGGGGTTTTTCAGTATTTTTTTAGTAAATCCTTAACTTTGGGTTTTACAGCAAGGTTGATAGTTTATGAAATTAACAAGACTAAATGAACTATACAGGGTGTTTGGCAGTCGGGTGTAGGGGTTTTAAGGGATGATAGTTAGGGTCATTCTGAACATTTTTGACCACATTTACTATTATGCTAAGTGTCACGGTTTTTGAGATATTGTCATATTTATTTATTTTTTGAAAAATCACTCTGTTTGCCAGTTTTTTTTTATTTAACACCTTGTATAGCTTGTATTGAGTTAATTTTTAGTGTTTTGCCATTGCTACACCTTGGTTCTTCAAAATCAATTCAAACAATTACCTTCTACTGCTACAATTATTAATAAAACCTATTTAAACATGACGATAAAGTTTTTTTTAGATAATTTTACAACTTTGCACGTCTATAAAAAAAAAAGTAACACTGATTTACGCGTAAAAAATACTTAATAAACTTCTTTGATTTACGGGCTTTCTAAGCATGTGCCATTTAAAACCAGAAAACGAAAAAAAAATAAAAAAATAAGAGATTTCCAAAAAAAGAGACCCACTTCCATACAGTGCAATTGTGTACGACTACGATGGTACCTGGCTATACAACTACAAAGATTAGTGTTTTCTTGCTTTTTGATTAGTGCATCTCTTTAATTTTTGATAGAAGGGAATTATTGATCAACAAACAAATTGTGTTAGTCTAAAAAACACGTTCAACTTTTGTCAGATTTTTAATTGTCACTAAACTGAATAATTACGAACTTATAAACGACGACTAACTAAGTAACCTACTAAGATAGTTAAACAGATAGATAGCGTTTATTTCATGTACAAAACAGTAAGATAATTAAAAAAAAATTAGTAAGATGATGTTGTTAACTACTTAATTACGTTTTAAGTGTTCAAAATGTCCTCCACTGTTCCTGACACAAGCACGAGCATGCCTTCGTACCTCGGTGGTCGTCACTCCAACTTTCATTTCATTTTTCATTATGAGACATCCTGCTTCAATTTTGCGTCTTAAATGTGTTATGTCCATAATTTCCTCATCGTAAACTAAGTCTTTTAGCCTACCCCAGACAAAAAAATCAACTGGAGTTAAGTCAGGACTGCGAGCGGGCCACAATATTGGGCCATTTCTACCTATCCACCTATTTGGAAAATTACCATCAAAATAATCACGCACATATCTTGCGTAATGTGCGGGACATCCGTCGTTTTGGTATATCATATCGCCTCTTATGTTCAGAGGCATATCTTCAAGTAATACTGGTAAATCGTTGTTTAAAAATGATGACTATGCGTGTCCGTTTAAATTATTTGGCAGATAGTGTGGCCCAACGAAAGTATTTCCAATGACGCCCGCCCAGACATTGACACTAAAACGCCTTTGGGATGAAATTTGCTTTTTCATGTGTGGATTCTGATTTTCTTTCTCCCGATAGTGGAAATTGTGAAAATTTGTAATACCACTCTATCAAACTTAGATTCATCAGTCCAAAGTATTCTTTTAAGAAAAGACGGCTCTTCAATGCCTGAATTTAATAGAAAACGACAAAATGCTAAACGACGAACTGGTAACTTACTTAAATATCTGTAATTGAATTCACTATACTACATTTGAAGCGAAACAAACGTGTCTTTAAAGCAAAATTCGAAACCAGACTAATTGAAAAATAAGCTGAACTAGAACGTTCCTTATTTAAAATTTGATTTTTTCTCACGAGGATTGAGCGACTAATTTACAAGAACATTCTAAATTCAAATTCAAAATACTCCAACTATCCAGTCACTACACTAAACAACGTATGGAAGTGAGGTCTCTTTTTTTGGAAATACCTTTTTTTTATTTCTTTTTAGTTTTCTGGTTTTAAATGGCACATGCTTAGAAAGCCCGTAAATCAAAGAAGTTTATTAAGTATTTTTTACGCGTAAATCGCTGTTACTTTTTTTTTTGTAGACATGCAAATTTGTAAAATTATCTAAAAAAAACTTTATCGTCATGTTTAAATAGGTTTTATTAATAATTGTAGCAGTAGAAGGTAATTGTTTGAATTGATTTTGAAGAACCAAGGTGTAGCAATGGCAAAACACTAAAAATTAACTCAATACAAGCTATACAGGGTGTTAAATAAAAAAAACTGGCAAACAGAGTGATTTTTATGATATTTAGAAAAAATAAATAATTATGACAATATCTCAAGAACCGTGACACTTAGCATAATAGTAAATGTGGTCAAAAATGTTCAGAATAACCCTAACTATCATCCCTTAAAACCCCTACACCCGACTGCCAAACACCCTGTATATTGGTTTTTAAATAATTTCCGTAGACCTATGACTTACTGAGATAAGGCAAACTATGGGCAGTTAGAATTAATTGCACGACGTTTCGAACTGTTATCAATTATTTGCAAAGGGAGGTTTAAAAATAATGGCAGAGCCAATTTTAATACCTACGGTGGGTAGTTCATTGTTTTATTGAAAGTTATGGTGTTTATCGTTCTTTGTAGAAATCAATCATTTACAAGTTTAACAAAATAAAAGCTGTAAATAAACATGCTGTATTTTTTGATACTGTCGTTTTTTATATATCAATGGGTCAATTATGGGGCAATAACTATTGTTAATCTTAATTTGGAATCGGGCCATCGCCGTTTTAGAAACACAGGTTGTAAACAGAATAACCGGGCAGGAGCATGTCGGACCATGCTCACGTTAAGTACTACAAACAGAAAAATCAACAAGTAATAACTAATTCTCTATTCATAGTCAATTAGTGCCTTCTTATATGATTTTGGTAGGCATAAACACTTTAATCGCCAGTATCTCAAGAACCAATGATGTCTACTTAATCCTGATAGTTTTCCTTTAAACTTCGTTATATGCTCTTGCATAATTTTTTTTTTATATTTTCAGTATTTTTAATTTTGGCTGTGGTGATGGGCTTGAGTCTAACAAAAATTAGCGCGTTTAAAGCTTAATATTTCATAAACGGATTACTTCATCGAAAAACTGTTTTCACAATCCCGTAATATTTTTGAAAGACGTATCCAACACCACTCCACACTATAGGGTAGACGAGAAAAAAAAATACATCCCCTAAAAAACATATTTCTTTAATTCGCATTTATTTCTCGGTAGGGAACTCTAATACAGGTAAATCAGTGCAAAGATATTTCCGTTGCCACACCGCAGCGACTTTAAGCATACACGTTCGTTGCTAATAAGATTACGGTGCACTTGCATTCATTGCGGCTTATTCCTTTTTAAAAGAACGTGCAGCTTATAGCTACAGGTAGATCAATAGGACTTGGCTCCGATTACATATGGAGGGTGTCCGGACATATGCAGGATGAAAGAAAACATTTAAAATAGCATATTTAGCATATTCACTATTTTTTTTAGTACGTACTGTGATCTGATCACGGAGCAAGCTGCAAAGCGAGTTTCAGTGACAAGAAACAAATCAAATACAGACATTACATTGTTAATATTACAGGATAGCTTAAATAAAGGCTATAGCCGGGTAAGGGAACAAAAAATGCCCCTGGCGTTATTAGCCAATGAGTACATCCTATGTATTGGTCATAATGACAGTTATTAATCTGCCAAGTTTCATGTCATAATTATTGACAGTTCCCTTGAAATGTCACTTGAAAGTTTTTTTACTTTTCTAAATATCATAAAAACTACTGATCCGTTTCTTTTGTGTTTAACGTATGTTGTTAATGGCTTGAAGAGGAATAATTTTGCAAAAGCCAGATGTCTCTAGGTCAACATTAACTTTGTGTTTTTGGATGTCAAACATTTCAAACTTTTTTTTTGACACTTGTGAGTCAGCGACACCTACCATTTTTTGTACACTAATGTGACATCTCTTTCCATACTAACATATGTTTGTCTCATATGAATTGGGTTGGAGCAACATGGTGATTTTTTGTTTTGAGTTTACCTGCCTAGTACATCATCAACGTATACGTGTAGACTACGAGTATGTTGATAATATTTGATATAAAATATTCATTGTTCTGCGGATTATTTAAGAAGCTTTTAAGCATAAAAAGGGTAAAAAACATTTTTTCGGATCTACTACCCTGAATCTACAATAAAAGTAACTTTCAAATTAAAATTTTTGTTTATTACCAAACTTAGACATAGAAACTATTCACACACCAAAACAATTAACTTCTGAATATAAACAAAGAAATAGAAACCAACTTTATATAATAACTACACCTACACAACTAAATAACTACATAACTAAACCATTTTTAATGACCGTTTGAAAAGTGGCGGACACTTGTGCGTCAGCGACACCTACCATTTTTTCACACTAATGTGACATCTCTTTCCGTACTAATTGGTGAAGTAAACGTTATTAGTAATTCAAACCTTGTCCTCGCTTTTGTGTGTTCCTTAGAAGAGTGCATATCTTTTACAAATAGTTTTGAATTATCGACCTTATGTATAACCAGGGCTTAATGCTCCCGCTATAAGATTGTAGATATGCCCTTATTAGTATTACTAAGAAGGATAGTGTGCATTTAGTGGAAAATTATCGACAGGGAAAAAAGAGTTTGGGAAATTTAAAAAAAGAGTTGATACAGTTAAATTTAGACATAGTATGAGCACCATCAAATACATTGTAACCATTTAAGAAATAGCGGTGTCTCCTAATACAGGTATCCCACATACTTAAAAAGAGACACCGGCCCCGGTTATTGTTAAGAAATTTTGTTGTTACTGAATAAATACTTTTTCATTTCATTTAATTTTCATTTGTTTGTAATTTTTCCCATGTTTTACTTCGGTAAATAACGTAGGGACGTACTATAAAGGTTTTTTTTATTTATTTCATAATTGATCTTAGTGCGCGGTATGGATATATCTACCTTTACCTACAAAATTACAGTTTTCTAACTTTGATACTTTCTGATATAAGGTGAGTGTGACGTACAGACAGACGAACATTGTGAAACTATAAGGGTTCCTAGTTTGACCTTGGAACTCGTCTTTAATTACGCGTGGCGTCTTTATACTGTGACTTAAAAAAATTGAACAGTTATATCCAAAAGAAAACATTGGAAAAAAACTAAATGATCGTATAAACTATCCCTACCTACTAATGCAACTGCGTGATGACGTCACAAATATTTTCCTACTACTATGCCTACACTTGAATTCAATTTTAAATAATATATGTTCCGATACCTATTTACTTGCCATTCCAATTTTTGATAGATAGTAAAAAATAAAACAATGAAAAACATAAATTGATTTTGTTATGACGTGTCTATCAGTGTTTAATTTAGTTAATTGCACCGTTCGCGCCCAAATACCTTTTCTTTTACATTGTACGTCAAGTCCTCAGTCCCGCGGTCTTTTATGCATTGTTAAAAGCCTTTTTTATTATTATAGGTACTGCTACTATTTATATATTTTTGTGATATTAATTATACCGTTAAAAATCTCACCAAAGCCCATTAACTTCTCATCCTGTAAAAATCTCCTAGCCCGCTTCGTCATGTGCCATCAACGTTATTGTATAACCGTCCCAAATTAATCTACTTAGTATTCAGAAACGTGACCAGATATTAACATCACAAACAAAAGTGGAATAACTCGGTTTACGTAAGCTTTTAATTTAAAAATGCCATTATTTGCGCTAAATTCGTCGCCAGTAACACGCGAAGTTTATAAATATAGAGAAATAAATACTGAAATACATAGGAAATACTCAATACTCAGAACAAATACTCGCAAATATTTCTCCATGCCGGGATCCGAACCTGGGACTTCTAGCTTCGTAGTCACTACCAACTAGGTTAACGCGCCGCCGTCGATAATTCACCATCTGTACATGAACATTCTCTTCAACGCGCAGTCGCTCCATCCTTCCAACTGTCAACATTCCAAATATTCTCCACGTCAAAGGTAAAGCCGGTAAACATGTCGCAAAACGGTAACTATTCGTATCTAACTCCAACATGCCAGAAAACTTGGCAGATTACGCGTATACCCGCAAGCCTTGCTTTAAACAAGTTTGTTCTTGGAATTAGAACAATAACCATCAAGCGCGTGCAAAATCGCTCCAGGTAAAGTTTGCTGTCACTATGACACATACATAAGGCACGGAAACGGGATTTTAGTATGTATGTCGTGATACTTTTGATTTTTCTTTGGGTTTACCTTAAAATTGGTTACGTAGCTTAAAAAGAGTTTGGTAGACTTACAACATCATGTTGTAAAAAGTCATCTTGACTAAGCCGTGTGTTTTTATTAATCCATTGGTATTGAGATTAACCATTTTTTTACAGCATTAACTATTTCGAGTGGTAAGGTTTGTCAGATTCTTAAATTGTACGGATTGTAACTAAATGCGTTTTAAAATCCAAACATATTTCGGTCAGAATTAATAAATTTAAAATGCCGAAAATATAACTTATTGTTACGCCGGTCGAATGGGCGTCTAATTTTCCATCGAGAATTTTGCTGCTTTTGTATCATTTTCAGTAGGCTGAAATATCGTTTCAGTCCGTTAGTAAGTGATACAGACAAACTTGAATATATGATAGGACCCTCCATCGGATTACGCTATATCCAGCAAACTCATTTTCAGGCGTTTTCAAGGCCCCTTATGGGCTTTTGAAGAACATCCAGTATATGGCGATATTTTCCACTTAGAGTGAAAGAGAGCATAATTAAATAGAGACAGCTATACTGAGAACCTTCAAGAAGCGTGTTTGAGACAAAAGATTGGCAATGAGAGAGCAATAAGCGGAACATTTTATATACAAAATACGAGGGAAAGCTATTATTACTGCTAGCGATAGTGGCGCCAAGACGTGGATTTTGATTGTTATTTCGTTTAATTTATTAAATTTTCTTATTTTATACATATATCTTTAATGCATATATTGTAAACTTACAGATTTTGATTTTATGCTAATGATAATGTACTTATTATGTACCCGTTTTAATATTTTGGGTTTTTGTCTTTAATCGTATGACTTTTGAAGTTTAGAACGGGCAGAATATTTGGTTACCTATTCTATTTTCAGATAATTATTGTAAATCCTTAGGTGTCTGAGAATTTTTGCACACTAAAACATACGAGTTAATAATACTCATACTTCTTTCCAAATTCACCTGCATTTTACCTGAAAAATCGACTTTAATTGCATGCAACTTCATCTTCTCACACGAAACTTTTCTTGTGAGTTCAGCATCTTGGGGGCTCACTGCCCCCTTCGGGGTGTATTGGCCCAAATGTCAATATGTCCATATGTTAGAACGTTCGATTGAAAAAAAATCCAAGGACACAATACCTGGTTGCCAAAATGTCTTTTGGTCAAATCAACCAAATGAAAAAACGCCCGATTACCGAAATGTCCAACTGCCAAAAAGTCCAGTGAACATAACCTCCAGTTGTCAAAATTCCCAATTGCCGAATCGCCTAATTGTCACAATGTCTAGCGAATATCACGTCCGGTTGCCAAAACATCCAATTGCCGAATCGTCCAATTTCCAAGCAGTCTAATGGGCGGAACGTACGGTTATCAAAATGCCGAATGGCCAAAACACAAATGTTTTGGTTTTAATCTTAAGTAGACACTTCAGCCAATGTTATTATCGGAGCGGAAATCGAGCTAAAGAGGTTCGAGTACTAATTTCAAATGTACACTCTTTTGTAGGTTACCGAAACATCACCGAGAAAGAGGAAACATAAATAAGGGCAATGGCCATAATAAAAAAAAAAAAAAAAAAAAAAAAAAAACAACAGACACGCAAGGGTCTTGTTTAGTTCTATCGCAAAGCAGCAAATTCAGCAAATTCTCAAATTATTCTTCCGAAAATCTCCATGTGATATAAAACATCGGGTATTTTCAAAGTAAAAATTAATCGTGTGGGCCTGCAGAACTTCAGCCGTCGGTGATAAGCTGTTGTAGCTTTTGGTGGTTTAGACACTTGCTTGACTCTTAATCTTGTCTTTCTTATTTATCTTTATTGCTCCTTTACATACCTAGTACAAAACAAAATCGTTTTGCGCGTCTATCTGTTTGACTGTCTTTTGTGTATAGTAAATTCTCATTTATGTGCGGGTGTTCAGATAAAATATAATAAAATATAATATGGGTTAGAATAGTGCCACTCCATGTCTTCCCGTGGATGTCGTAAGAGGCGACTAAGGGAATAAGGGCTTGTAGTACTGTTAGGCGATTGGTTTGCAACCTGTCACTAATACACTAGTAAACTTCTTGGCCTGATTGTGCAAAATGTGGTTATAGAATTATCAACAAGTCTTTAGAGTTGTTGGTATTTCTGTAGCTCTGCCTACCCCACTCTGAGAATAAAGGCGTGATGTTATGTATGTATGTATGTTCAGATAAACTCACATAAGCCGAAGCTATTAAATTAAGTACATGGTCAAGTGACCATGTGACCCAAGTGGGTGAAGTGCTTAAAATCGTCCCGTCGGCGTCCCGCTGTATAGGATAAAGCTATAGACCCCTGAAAATCGGGACAATTTGGCTATACTAATTAGCACTGAGAGCGCGAACGGTTGATCCAATTATAGCACGTCCACTGCCTGCCACCAACTAGGTATATTAAGGTATAGTATTACTATCAATATTCAATGCGAATTTAAAACCTAGTATTCTCATTGTTGTGTTCCGGTGTCTCAATCGGTGAAATGACTACCATAATTGCATCATAGTCTACAGGATTTGTATCGTGTTCGGGGTCTCGAGAGATTGAATATCTGTGGGGCACAGAACTCGCTTACCATGTGAGCTTTGTTTTATTTTGCCTTCTCTAAGCCATACAACGTCGTAAACTGACGGGCTGATCGATGAACACTAAGTAAGTGCATAGTTATAATACATTCGCTAAGAAAGTGTCGTCGCCTTTGTATCGCGCCGCCGTTTGTCAAAGGATGCCGCCGCGTAAACAAAGAATACGAGCGGCGTACCCGCAAGTGAGTTTTACAATTTACATCGAATTAAATTACACATTACTAGCGACCCGCCCTCGTGTCGCTCCGAGTTAAAGTATTATACATACTAACCTTCCTCTTGAATCAATCTATCTATTAAAAAAACCGCATCATAATCCGTTGGGTAGTTTAAAAGATCTAAGCATTAATAAGGACAGACAGACAGCGCAAAGCGACTTTGTTTTATACGCATTTTGTACGCATATACTACTGCCCTGTCTTACTTTCACACTAGTACTCGTACCAGCTGTTTTTTTTACGGTTCTTGCGTTTTAAAGTGTTCAACTCCTTATTTAGTTATAGGTGAACCACTTTAGATGTACATACAGCCACCAGCTGTATCTGACAAGTCTCTGTTACTAGACCGTGTTAGATAATAATATGATTTGCTGTGACTAGTGGCTATTGATGATAAACAATTCCTTGGTTCAAATGTTAAGTTTTGGGATATCAGTACATTGAAAATCGGGTATATTGAAATTCTGGTATTTCTTCAATGAGCGCTCACGCTGAGATACTGAGCGCACTGCCCAAACTAGCACTGCGAACACCTTTGTGTTCGCGCCGACCATGAGTTGCAATTACTATACTCGCTAGCGAGTCGAATGCTCTGTCCCTCACAGTATTGTTATAGAGCGGGAGGGACAGAGCATTCGATTAGCTAGCGAGAACGGTAATGGCAACTCATGGTAAAACGGTACAGGGCGTTACGAGTGCATGTAATGCTTGTACAGCCGTCCACACAGAATTTACGTTACGCACCGTTTATGTCACATTCGGATTAGATTGTTGTGAGTGGCGATTGTCATCTGCGTTTGTTACACGACCAATGCAACGAAGTATTTTTTTAATGACCTTTGAAGGTGATGCGAAGCACCGTTACCTCTTCACGCTTTCGTAGGTGTAGTAATATAGAACCACATACATATAAATATAAACAGTATTCATACACACCTTATTCAAAACGAATTCCCCTTTTTAAATGCTCCAGACAAGAAACTACATCGAGTCTTATCTAATCATAGCATTACAGCGGAGAGATTTCCCTGGACATTGGAAAGGTCGCACCTTCCCCCGGGAGCAGCTCGACTTATTGAATTATTGAAATTTGCTCAGCCTTACCCTAAACAAACCTTATGGTTTAGGGCTTTCGGATTAGTTACACTTGAAAGGATACACAGTATTTTAAACGGATTTTAGTATTGATTGTTTCCCTTACCCTTACCTAAATACCCTTTTCTTGTTGGAGGGTGAAAAAATTATTCAATAATGGTACTACCCCATAGTGTGGGGTATAGTTGGATAGGTCTTTCAAAATTATTACGGGTTTGTGAAAACAATTTTTTGATGAAGGGATCCGTTTAGGAAATATTAGGCTTTAAAGCGCTATTTTTTGTTAGACTCGAGCGTCCCCCCCCCACACCTACAGCCAAAACTACAAATACTAACGATTTTTAAGGAAAACTATCCCGACTAAGCGGACTAAGTAGACATCATTGGTTCTTGAGATACAGGCGATACCTACCTACTAAAATTATCTAAGACGGCACCAATTGACTTTAAATAGAAAATTATTTACTACTTCTAGATTTTTATGTTTGTAGTACTTAACGGCTTCGGAACCCTACACTGAGCATGGTCCGACATGCTTTTGCCCGGTTTTATTTTAAATGTCATGCTTGTTTATTCTGAAATTAATTTGATGTAATTTACGAAAAAATGCATTTTTTTAATACTTTTGGTTTTATTTGGTTTGTATTTTGTGTTTGTCTAGAGTGTTAAAAGTATTCTTGTAATGCGTTAGTTCGATTCTTAGATCGGCGGCAGTCGTAATTGGAACCGTACGTTCATTGGCATAACTAAGCAGCAGGGGATCTTCGATGTAGCTAACATTACCCTTCCGACTTAACCATCTGGCGTATTGAGCGTAGCCAGTCGATCACTATGCCTCCTCTCTATTTCATTTCTCATTATAAACCCATTGTAGAAAAAAACGTTTTTCGTCTCCTGTCGGCTTTTATAGTTTGCCGAAAGTTGAAGAAAGAAGAGTAAACATTTTATACAGATAATTTCAAGGATTGTCCATTTATTGAGTACGATTTTTCGTGCTCGAAACAGGATTTCGATACCTTATAAGTCTGTGGTGCCTTAATGATCTCGTTTATTTACTTAAGGCTATTGTAAACAGTGAGCTCTGGGATTAAGACGGTTATATTTTGGGTTTAGAATGCGCGTTTAGTGTGCATCAAAGTCCATGCAGCGCGTCGCCTTGCCTTTTTGTTGTACATTTCACTGCGCAAAAGACGTACTAAGCGCGCAGTCTGAACAGTTTTATTCCAGCGCGATATAGGTACCGCTTTGCGTCTAGTGTATGGCTTTTAGTGTTCCTGCGACAGATATTTTTAAGTAAAGTACAATAAAACATCTTAACCAGGTACTCTGAAAACTGTTAGAGCTACCCTGCCATTTACGATGTAGCTTATGGTTCGAAAGCTGTTGCGGCATCAGAAAATGTGCCGTTATTTATCATGAAACGAACGAGTTTACTTGGTAACTTCCAAGAAATCGATCTTTAGATCGATAGTTAGATCGCAAAGTCTACCATGTCATATTTCCTGGACAAGTTTTTATTATATGCACATCTGAGAAATTGCTACGTACCAAAGCAGACAGCAGTGGTCTAATTTAGATGTTGTAATTTGACCCTCCATACGTAATCAGCTGTCCACATTTCACAGTCTTATTTACCTAAGTGTATATAAAATGAATATTGATAATAAAAGTTTAAAATAATGTTACTGTTTGACAAAAATATTTTTTTTAGGGCTCTTTGCTTGCGTGCCTGTCATTTGTTTATTCGCGTTGCTAGGGTGGTAATTAATACTTCTTGCGCCAAGAGCTCTATATTCAAGTAAAGCTTACATGAAATACAAAATGCCTGGCACTGATTAGGTATACTACATGTTTTGCGACTTTCTAACATCCTTTTTGCATATAAGGATAGCGACCGTCTTCATCCACTAATCTTGACTGAGATGCTGCCCGTCTTAAGACACATCAAAGTTTTAGAAACTTGTAATTTCTAAAATTTTATTAATATGGCCCTAGGATAGTTTTGATAGTTTGGTTCGGATTGCAAATGGCGGTGGCTAGATCAATTTTATGCATCAAACGTTGCCAAAACATGATATGCAAGCAACCATGAGTTTCATGCATAATAATAAGATTGCATCGATGAAGGGTGGTAATCTACGAGTATTGAGTAACGCCGTCGATAAACCTAAGTAAACCCATTTGTGCGCGTGCGTTTTCGTGCAATGATTTTTTATGACTTTCGATGTCCTTTAAGAAGCCGTACACGAAATTTTGCCGATTTCGCTGATTTTCGTGATTTTACAGACGTGAAACGTTTTACTGTTGAAATACTTTACTTCTACAAATTTTAATGCGCAACAAAAAGATAATTTTGTTTTTCAACGATTGTATGAAATACTTTTTTGTTTTTATTATTTAATTTTGATTAATCGACCTGAAACCGGCGACTGTTTCGTGAGTTTTGCTGTAAGAGGTATAGAATGTCGCATATTCACGGATCGTTTTGACGTCTTAAAGGTATGAAAAAAAAACAATTAATTGCAGTAAAAGTTGTCTAAAAAATGTATGAATTACTTTTTACCACCTTTATATATATTTTTTGTGTAAAAAAATATTAACTTGGTAAAACTTTATAGACAATGGTCAAAAAATAGTTTTAAATTTCGGCTTCTTAAAACACTCGTTCATAAAATTAAAAGAACAGTAATAAACTTCAGTTCAAAATCAATCCATTACCTTAAAATCACACCCAAAAATTAAAAATAAAATAGCAATATATAATGTTTTAAAATAACCTAAATCCCGAATTTAATTTTTCGACAAGGATAAAAAGTAGCTCATTCATTCGTAACTCATTTATTCGATCATAACTGAAATTATATATCATGATGTGCATTAAAACTTATAGAAAAGCAGTATTTAAACTGTAAAATCACGAAAATAAGCAAAACTGGCAAAATTTCGTATACGGCCTCTTAAGTCAACAAGAAATTTATGATAGACTACGATTGGCCTTTCACAACGAAGCCCCATCTCGTGACACAATTTACAGCTGGTTTAATGAGTTAAAATCTCACTATGATCTGTGTGAGGGACGGCCTTCTACGGCGATGACTGAAGATAATACTAGTGTTTTGCGGCGTATGATAGAGACTGACAAAAGAGTGACCTATCAGCAGATTCGGACAAGCTTAAGCATATCGGTTTGAGTCAAGTTCACAAAATATTTGTTTGTCCTTTACCTCAAAAGCATAAACTTCTTGTAGCGATTCACCGAATCGCATTTCACCTCGATCGTGTATTTTATTTTCGCTTTGTGTCAAATTAATTATTTTTGTTTGCTAATAGCTTTAGTCGCATTTCACCTCGATCGCTTATTTTACTGTTTCATTTGGTCTCGATCGTCAATTTTATTATTAGCAAAATATTTTAAATCACAGTATACCTCAATCGCATATTTTGTAATAGCATTTCGCTGCGATCGCTTAATATCATAGATCGCTAATCTACTATAATTACCTCGATCATAAAATTGAATTGTTTTATTTAGTCAAAGTAAAGAAGGTGCAATACTTAAAGATAGCAAAAGACTTCGCGCGGGCACTACTGCAGGAGACGGTCGCGTCGCGGTAAGAACACGGTGTTGATAATATTTCAATGAATTTGATAGCACTTAAGACATGAAAGTACAGGTACAAAACACGTTTTAAAAAAAAAAATACAGAGACTTACTGCGAACATCAATTAACGCGTCAAATGAATTAGAGTCCCAAACAAACATCGATCGCGACGAAATGCGTCTAGGGTAAAATACTACATGAAAAATGAAATGCTACAAAATAATTATGTTGTACGAATGTAAAAAGCCACGCGAAAAATAGCTACAAGTAAAAGATTCTATTGAAGTTTGTTCATTCGTTATGAAATGCGATTCGGTGACTCGCTACAAGGAATTTATGCTTTTGAGGTAAAGGAATAACAATGTCACAAAATCCTCCATGAACATTGAGCGGTCAGGAAGCATAGTGCACGATGGATACCTTATAATTTGAACGAGGCCCAAAAACTCTGTCGTGTTGATTGGTGTCGTGAAATAGTTGAAAGATTTAACGGACGTGATTCAAATGCTGTCTTCGACATACTTACGGATGGCGAAAGCCGGATTTACTGTTATGACCCCGAAACCAAAAGACAATTTGTTCAGTGGGTGTTTCTTTCCGAGGAGTTGCCAACTAAAGCGAAGAGAGGTCGAAGCGTGGGAAAAATCATGGTTGCCTCGTTCTTCGAAAGGACGTTTTAGAGGATCGAAAAACAGGTACAGTTGGAGTAGTACACTTACAATTGATTGCTACTTGTCTTAGAAAAAGGTCGGGAGAAACGATCTCGCACTAGGATCCTCCTTCACCACGACAATGCCTCGTCGCACAGCGCCAGGCAAACCATCGACTATGACGACGAAAACGACGTCAGACGTGGAATTACTGGGTCATCCGTCGTATAGCCCCGACCTCGCTCCTTGCGATTTTAATTTATTTCCGAAAATAAAAGACAAACTTCAAGGAAAACGTTTTACGGACGCCGAGGGAGCCGTGGCTGCGTTTCAAAAGGCCGTCGAAGAGACTCCTAAGGACTGGGCAAAGTGCTTTTCCCAGTAGTTCCATCGGATGCAGTCATGTATTGACATGAATTGACACCATGTTGAAAAGATATAATTAATTTAATAACTTCTAGTTTACTCAGATTTTGATTTTCTAAGAACTCTCAGTTTGACCCTTGTATAAAGTAGAATTTTAGACTTTTGTCTGGACCATAGAAAATATCACATATCACATCAAGACAAATGTTTTCTTAGCAATTAAAGGAAAGCCAGTGAAGAGAAATACTACACATACGTACGAAAGATGCTCAGGCAGGCCGAGCATGTTTTTCTTACGTTACTATAACCTCGTTACCTAATTATATATAAATAATCCTTCTGTGACTGACCTACTGACAGTTGTAGTAAGCCACCTAAAGTTGGGTATTTAAACACTCAATTAAAAGATTTTTTGGTAATAATATTGTTTTCCTTTTATGTTTAATTGTTTTATGTAAAAAATCTAATGACTGTAAAATAAAGGTCTAAATAATACTATCCATATTATCTGTACTGGTTGATATTATAAAGAGAGAGAGCGGATTTTGTCATTTTGTTTATAAAGAAAAGAAAGAAAGAAAGAAAACAATTTATTCAAGCGAAAGTAACAATATTTTACAACATAGTTATATAACAAATACAGTACAATACAATCTTGGCAGTTACCAAGCAGAGCACACGCGAGTGTGCACTGGAGCCCAGCAATGTGTGCGGGTGAATAGGTTCTGGCTCAGCATATGTTGTGACACGAGATCACAACGCTGTTATTCTGCCAGCACCTCCAAAAAAAAATGGGGGAAGTGCGAAATATTCAGGTTCACTAAAAACATGCGTAAAAAAAAGTGTGGCATCGTAATCTAGGAATAAAAATAAATAAATAAATAAATATGGATTACCCTTAATTACAGAAATAACATTCTATATATATATATATAGATTGAAAACTAAATAGATTTATAACCGACTTTAGTGCGGAAATAAATGAAATAAGTATACTTATTGTCTATAAAATAAATTAAAAATAAATAAAATACACACATCTTTCAGTGAGTCATCCGGTTCTAGATTGAATTAGGAGTAAACTATTGCGCAATTTTTGTTTGAAACCGAAGATTGAAAGGCTGTCGCGAATAGGGGGAGGTAAATCGTTCCAGCATTTGCCGGCTTGGAACCGAAAACTACCTCGGAAGGCAGCAGATCTGTGTCTTGGAACAAAAAGTGGCTTTGATACCTTCCTAATGCGGTCTGCCTTAAACTGATGTCTCCAAGTAAGTTTTCTAAAAAGATATTCAGGTTTGCCAGTCTTGATGACCCCGAACAATAAAGAAGCAAAATGAAAATGTTGCCTGGCTTTCATTTTAAGCAGTTTAGCTTTATTTAAAAAAGGGGTCACTGATGTTCGCGGAGGAATCGAGAAACAAAACCGGGCACAGGCATTCTGCACACGTTGTATCATTTTTTGAGTTCTACTATAAAGACAGGGACTAAAGACAGAGTCACAGTAGTTTCAATTACAGAGAACAAGAGATTCACACAGTTTTATTATATGTGGTACATTATTCCAAATGGACATAGGACAGGGTGGATGGATACAGAATGCTTTTTTTCTCAGCATCTCCCACAATAGGGGTTACTATATTGATAATTCTGAACTAAAAATTTTTTTTTTTATATATATAATGAAAAGTCGGAATAATATCTTTGCTATTTTAGAAATCATGGTCTCTTGTTTCTGTACTTACGGAGGCCGCTTATCGTCACGATCAGTCTATGTTATTGTTTGATACTACCCTCACAATGCGCAAGCGACGTCAGTTCCGTGTTGTTTCGAAGTGAGTGCTTGTTAAGCGAAGTAGTAAATCATTTAATTGATACAAATAATGGTTCGGCAAAAAGTTTTAACTCTGGACAATCGGGAAATGTTTGATGTTGCAAACATTTACTTTGTGAGTGGTCAAAACATTGCTAAAACCGTTAGAAAAGGTGAAAGATGAATCATAACATTGTGCACGGTGATTACGTCATTAAAGTCTTCGGTAAACCCGGCGCATGGTAACCACAATTAAGTGAAATAATGGGATTTTTTTAAATGCTATTTTATATATCTTCTATAATAAACAATCTCTCCTGTTTTGAAAGTTGTCGACCAAAAAGCACCCTGTATTATTGCATGTTTTATATTCAACTCGGGTGAAGTCGAGACCGTGGTCTGCTAGTGTATCAAACTAATATTATAAAGGCGAAAGTTTGTGATAGTGCAGTGAGTGTGTTTGATAAGATAGATAAGACTCAAACGCCTGGACGGATTATGATGACATTTGGGTGAAGATACCCTACAGCGTGAACACACAGACCACTTTTTATACAAAAAAAACCCTTTCTGTGTGGAATGGTCAACGCGGACACGGTCGCGGGCAGAAGCTTCTTATACAACCACGTATATGTAAATTTGCAACGCTTGCACGCCACCATGGCTTGGCACGCGAAGTTATTAATTTTCCTGACAAATTATACGGTTTATGTAGTACCAAAGTAAAATTCAACAGCGTGATACAAAAATATATTATGCTCACCCTAGATTTTCATTTGCTTTGTAACCGTTCAAATGGCCGTTTCACGACATTTAAAATGCAGCAGGCAACCGATAGACGTGCATTTAAACACTGACCTAAATCTTTATTTTAAATGAAGGAGTTGGTGTATTACTTAATCGGCAATTGCGAGAAATTCCACTCACGTGTTAACCTAGTTTTTTATAATAACTATAACATATTTAAAAATCGTGGAAATTGGACTTAATTAGGGGGTCAGAAACGTTATCGCTCGGCGTTCAATTTGTATGGATATTTTTGACAGCTACAATGTGTTTTGTGTGTAGCTAATAGGTGATGTATAATTTTATGAAATATAGTCAAGAGCAATGAAAACGGGTCACTTAGTGCAGAATTCCCATAGAAAATGACCCGTTTTCATTGCTCCTGATTGTATACTTCCATCCATACTAATCCTTACTATCCATGTTAATATTATAAATGCGAAAGTAACTCTGTCAGTTATCTGTTTTGCTGTAACGGCTAAACCGCTGAACCGATTTAGATGAAATTTGATGTGATATTACCTTCAGAACGGGGAGCAAATCGTTGCATTTCCATCTTCATCCTGGATATGAAAAATGCTGACCATTCCTTTTTTGCTTTTACAATATTTATCAGCACGTGTTGTTGCCGTGCCGACGCACTGACGCGTAGTATAAGAGATAGAACAAACATAGGAGCGGCGTGGAACCCGTTAATTCGTTTCAAGAGTTCGTCACGATCGATTCAGCTGGTCTTCAATTTATAATAGTGGTTCTCAAACTTTTTTAAACTATGTAGCCTCTAAATATTTTACGGGCACAGTGAAGGGCCAGGCACAGACCTTGCCCCACGGCTCCGCGGTGCACACTTTGAGAATAGCTGATCCAGACTATCGATTGTCTAAATTATCAAAACAATGTATTCAGTAAGTATTATTCATTGGATTTGCTACAGCCCTCGAAGCAAACCAGGGATCGTATACCGGTATTATTTTCATACAAAAATACCGGTATTCAATTTCGGTATCTCGCTTATTGTTAAATATTTTTGCTCTTCAAATAATTTATATAATAGAATAGTGGTATTACCTAATTTACAGTCGAAAATATCAAGGAAATAATGCAAATTCAGGAAGATATTTCAAGTTTAATTAATACCGGTATTGATCCCTGAAGCAAACATTGTTTTATTAAAGAGGTCGCCAAGATAGCCGGTGGGCGGTAATGACAAGTGTCGGGTTATGTAGGTGAATAAACTGCATTAATAGGACACCGTCGCGACGGGCCAGCGCCGAAGGCTTACACCCTCCAATAACTTTAACAATGCTAGTTTTATACACCTAAGGGAACAACGCGAATAGGTACCTTTTTACTCGTACTGTTTCGATAACATCGGGCCTCTATTTTACAAAGTAAATAGTGACGTGGGACAGGTGACAGGTGACAATTTCGTCAATTCCATTATAAGTAATGCCCCTATTTTACATACTTACCTAAAGTATGTAAAATAGGGGCAGGTAACTCCATTGGTATCGGTGTTTAAGATAACGTATCGCGTGACGTATGTATTAGGCAGGATTCAACTAGCAAAACGTGTCGAATTGATACGTGAGTTATCGCGGAACACCGGCTTCTCAAGTAACGGGGTAAAATTCAATACATGGCGCCCTAACGTAGCGCCTCGAAAAACCTTTTCAAAAACATTATGCTCATATTAACCTCGAATATTTGAATAGCATTCATTTGGAAGGCGGAATAGAACCGGCCGAATCGAGTTCGGTACCGCAGTGTTATGTAAGAGTACCGCTCGATATGGGCTACCTACATAGGTACGGCCAACTTACGACGTCTGGTCATGCCTCTTTATGCCCTCGGTGGAAGGAAATCGTTCACTGGAAAATTGTTTCACCGCGACATTTCGGTGGCATTTTTCCGTTTTCTAAATACGCATATTAATAGGTTAATAATATCAGGCCGCCATAGGAATTAATTTCGAGTGCAATTCACAGACTTGTTTGAGTTTTGATTATTGTAGACGTGTACAAATACGATGTAAGGTAAATTAATTTCGTGCCGCAGTATTATGTAACCGTCGGTGAAGCAGCGTTTCGGCTGTCATGCTCTTTGTGTGCAAAGTAACGTTTTATCAACTTAGGTAAAAAACTTGTAATAGTGTAAGGTGTTGTCAAGTAGTTTCTCATAAATATATACCTATATATGTGTACGTATAGAATTATATAGCGGGAATTTGACTTACATTTAGACTGCCGGCACAAAATGTTACCACTATTTAGTAAATAATCGTGTCTGAGACCATTGCGAACAGTTATAAATTTATTGTATTGGTAAATTCAGAATTACTATTCGCTGGGAAGTTATTTAGGTGCGACGATTTGTATCGTTTATAGAGATACTCCTAGGTACTTCTACCTAGAAAACTAAATTGGCATATTTAAGAAAATTGCCTGTTCGAAAGTTATGACGAAACCCGGAAGGTATTTTAACCATGGCCTTTCCTCTCGATTGTGTAATAACTGAAAGACAAGCGCTTAGTAAACGAACTTTCGAATTTACACCCTTGGAGCAGCCTATCTGTTTATAATCAAAGACTGTTTCTTTGTTTAAATAAATATTATTCCTGAAATTATTAGCAGTGTAACTAGTAAGTTTAATCTACGGTTTGAATTGCGGTTGTTAAATACCTACCTTGTTTCTTAATATTATAAGGAACCGTTATTTTCCACACGTTAGCCCTTAACAAACTCAAAATCAGAAATTTTTTTTTGCTTCGTAATTAATAACAAGAATTAAAACATTTGCGCATATATATATTTTCAGTAACATCTACGGTATTACAGTAAACGTGTGTCAATTTAACCGTATACCTTGTAATGCTAATTTAACCGGGCAAGAGTAACTAATTTTCCATTTTAAGTCACTTGGTGCCGTCTTAGATGATTTTACTAGGTATGAACACTTTAATCGCCTGTATCTCAAGAACCAATGATGTCTACTTAGTCGTTATAGATTTCCTTTTATATTCGTTATATGCGCTTTGATTTAATTTTTTACACATTTTTAGTATTTGTAGTTTTGGCTGTAGGGACGTCGACGACGACGACATTTGACTCTAAGAAAATTAGCGCTTTAAAGCTTAATATTTAATAACCGTATCCCTTAATCGAAAAGTTGTTTGAACAAACCTGTAATATTTTTGAAAGAGCTATTCATCGACATACATACCATGGGTTAGAGGAAAAAAAACTTTCCACGTTACGTGTGGAGGAGGAACATTAAAAGGTTTTTTGTATGTTTATTATTTTACCACTTTGTTGGCGTGGCGTGTACATTCATGCCAAATTACAGCTTTCTAGTACTAAGAATCTCTGAGCTAGGCTGCGGGCGGACGGATGGACATGGCGAAACTATAAGGGTTCCCAGTTTGACTACGAAACCCTAAAAACGAAGTATAGTAGTTAAACATCACCTTATAAATATTGGCGATACCTCTACGATAGATAGTGTAGTTTAAAGTTATAATCTAATAATGCTCGTTGTTATATACTCGTAACTTACAAGGCGGAGTTTTGGATGGGTCAAAGCCCGAGGCATATAGTTTCTCTTACATGGTTGCGTGCGATATGGCGTGGTTTAAATTTGAAATCAAATTTGTCCGTAGTTACAACATACATCGGAGAGTTTCGAATAAGCATGAGACATTTGGTTATTGTTATTTAACGTCACTTTTGAACCACGCAGTAAAGCAAGTGCGGTGCACTCGGACCAGCCAAAACTTCGACAACGATCATGGTTTTTTAATGAAAAATGGACATTGATTGCGCGCTAATTCTTTAACCTTAGGCCAAACCAAGTACTTACAAAAGATGAGTTGACTCTGACCTTAAGAAGGAATTTTTTCGAACTTCTAATCCAAGTACGCCTAGCACAATTTGTATTTTCTCGCTTGTCGCTCAGTTTTTTTTTTTTTTATGTTATAGAGAAGGCACACGAGCGCTCAGGCCACCTGATGGTAAGTGGAATCTGAGACCCATAGACATTTGGATTCTCAAGACTATGATCTTAAGAACTCAAATGCGTTGCCAACCCTGAGGACTAAGATGGAATGCCTCTATGCTAGTAATTTCACCGGTTGTCTTATCCCCACACCGGAACACAACAATGCGAACACTGTTGCTTGTCGGGTGGTTAATGGATAAGATGGTGGTAGCAATCCGGACGGACCCTGCACAGGGTCCTACCACTACTACACACCACAGTGCGTCTCTTTCGTTACAGATAGATAAAAAGGAAGATCCGAGCAACAAAGTAATCGGTCGCGGACTTGTTCTAGCCCTCCAGCGCCCGTAGCATGGTCGCCTTTATCGATATGGGTAGCGCTGGATAAAGCATCCGTCACCCTCGCACTTAAGTACTGGTCAGAAAGTGACGGATGCTTTATCCACCGTTATCAACATCGATAAAGGCGACCATGCTACGGTCCCTGGACATCTTATGCATGCGGACATAAATGAATCGAGCGTTTAAGATTCGACATATCAAACCCCGCTGACACAGCCGCGCCGGCGGTTTATTTATCACATGATTGTCTTAAAATTAAATTATCGACGTCGACGGGTTGGCGAGTTAGGTGTGTAGAATGATTGTAGAATACATACAAGCGCGCACACATGGAGCAATTAGTATACCTATATTAATATGCCAAAATATATTATCATAGCAATGCATCTTACGATATATATTTTCCGTACTGGTTGTCAGAGTCCTCACGTGCAGCTAAAAATGGGATGGATATTTATTTTCATACCTTAGTAATGTGTGATTCTTTGCTATAATAAAATATATTTTCCGGTATATTAACATATATTATAGCTCCATTTGTGACGGGCTTGACAGTAGCGTGTACGCGGTGCGAAAAATCTGTTGACTGTCGACTGTGATGTTACACATTATACATCTCTTGACCGTTTGTTTCAGCTACATTTACCCGACCATGGACGAGTTGGCTAACCAGTTGAACTACGTGTTGGGGCACTTCGGAATTAAGTCGTTTATCGGCTTCGGCGTTGGCGCGGGCGCAAACATCTTCGCGCGCTATGCTCTCTCCTACCCGCAAAAGGTAACATTTATACATGTTATAAAATAAATGTTACCCGCAAAAGGTAACATTTATAAATATTACAATATAAAACTCTGCGGTGACTGACCAATTGACTGACTAGACTGACAGGCAGACAAAGCAAAGCGTAAACTGCTGAACGTAGGCGAAGGGACTTAAAAGGAGGGAATAATCCTTGGTGCAAAAAGAAACGTTTTTTCGAAAACTTTCTCCCACCGGAAAGAGATAGGAGAAGCGGAATACAAATTCAACGTGTACGAAGTGGTGGTGTCCTCTAGTTTATGGATATAATAACAAAGTAAAAGTACTCTACATCTGAGGTAAAAGAAGGTTTCGAAGGTTTCATAGCCATATTAAAAAAGCAGCTACACATATCATATAATTTGAAACAAGGTGCGAAACTCCTCGAGTCTTTCATTCTATTTGTCTCGACGCTTTCGTCAATAGATTTTAATTATTATCACCCAATAAACTTACACTACTTAACATTAATAATATACATTCGAATATCTGATTTTGTATTCCTTAAGAATACTTATTTGTTTTATTTTATGCATCCAACACGAATTTTCATATCAAAGTTGGTGGTAGCAATACAATGTTTCATTTCCTACCTAAAACTTTTCTAATACGAACTAAACTTTCATAAAATTTTATGTTTATGCCCAACAACAAACGAAGACACAGTTAACTGACCACCCATAGACTTTAATACGTTGCGATAAGGTTTATGTTCGTTTGTAAATGCACAGTTAACAGTGTCTTCGATTGTACCTCTAGATCTATTTGAATATTGTACATGTCGAAGTCCCAATGGATGGAATTATGTCGCTACAATTCTTGTCTTGCTCACTAAACTTGAGTTAGACAGGGACTCGTGTCCCAAAATGAAACGAAAGCTTTTTGTACGAAAGCTGGTTGAAAAGAAAGAAAGTTATACATGGAATTATTGTTTAAATACATGCAAAAAGAATGCTGTCCTGGGTTTGACACTCGTATGCACTATGTAGGAATGTACGTTTATGATATCCTAAATGTAAAGTGATCTTCTGAAATATTTTTTAATAATACAGCATTTAATTATTAAAAAATATAAAATATTTAAAGGCCAACTTTTCAAATCCTTAGATAAAAATACTCATGCATCAGGTAAATTTATAAGTTATCATCTGTTTTTGTTTTTCTTATTATGTGTAATGTGATACAATAAAGTTCTTTGAACTTGAATTTATAGGTTTCCTTTTCTTTTTCATATTTAAATAAAAACTCAGATAAATTTGATCTTGCAGAAAGTATTACCTGGAGATTTATAATAACCAACCCTAACAGCGTCTTTTAACCAAAAGTTGAACGTCTGCTTGACTGATCTAAGATAATTATTATTCAAATCATGTACCTGTATTTCAAATACTTGCCCTTTTATTAATAATCGTAAACGCACTATAAACGTATTTTACCCAATAAGTAAAATAATCCAGTAACGCTAAGTAAAAGCTTGTCAACGTATAATTTATAATACTTAATTGAGCCTTGCTTGTAAGATCACACACGCTGCTTGCTTTAATATTCCTTTTTGTATGGATAGAAATTGTTCTTCGTTGAAGTGAAACACATCGCCACCACTTACATTTTTAGTTTAATTTTCTTATGAATTGTTGTTTCAGCGGCAAAGCTGTATTACCTAACCACTTTTTGAAAAATCATTTTTCTTCTTATAACGGTTCAAGAGTTACACGGAAAGTGTTAAAGTCAAGCAAAAATCTCCAAAAAATGATCTCTCTGATTTATGATCTATGTTTTGATCGTATAGTGTATGTAATGATGGGTGAATCAACTTTTAAGGTACTCCCCAATTTTCGACAGGTCTCACTATGTCACCTTAATTTGGTAGAATGCAATTATTTTTTTTGATGTGGTCAATATATTGAATAAATCAGACAATTAAACTTACTTTCTAGCTGACAATTGTAAATTTTTTTCTATGATTTACACGAATATATCAGGTAACGCAGGGGACGACGTTGTTCCGGGTTTTGTATGAAAAACGTGCATTTTCCACTGCGTTACCATGTTTTTACAAAATTATAGAATTGGTTTATGATTATGCATAGTGAAATCCGAAAATCTGATTATCTAATTTTAACATGTGTAAACCATTATCAATCTCACATATTCTAGTAAGTTTTTATTAGCGTGTAGAAAAGGAGGACTTTAAAAGTTGATTCACCCTGATAACTCTTATATACTAAGCAAATAAAGTAAAATAAGGCATGGATAAGTTCTTAGCTTGCACCGTCGGAAAATTTTGGAAAATATTTTTTCCGCCGCTTGTATTTTTTTTTTTACCTGGAAGACTTACAACAATCTTTATCTTGTTACTTGTTTTTAAAAATAAAATAAAATTGGACCTTAAATTCAACATAGCATGTCCCAAAACTAGGACTTTATCAGGACCCCACATACCATAACAGTTTGATCTCGTTTAGCATATAATTATTGTGCAAAAAAGTAAAGTATGCAACTCAAGCTTGACATTTTTGACTCAAGCTTATTTGTTTATTTGTGTGCGGTGGTGGTTTCCATTTGTAACGGGTAACCCATGCCAAGCATGCTCGATCGTTTTGTCATTAAATTTCTTGGTTCTTCTTTTTTGTTAAGGCCTTATTCGGCTGTTCCAGGTGGACGCATTAGCTCTGATCAACTGCACTTCTAACCAATCCGGCTGGATCGAGTGGGCGTACCAGAAGATGAACACTCGCTCGCTGCGCGCGCGCGGAATGACCCAGGGCGTGCTTGACTACCTTATGTGGCACCACTTTGGAAAGGTATAACGATCTTTTAATAGGACTCATTTATTTAAACCATCGATTTTGCTGCGAGTGAAAGATAGTGAGCAAATTTCCAATTTAAAAACAAATGCCGAGAACAGTGCTGGTTCAATGTAATAATTAGTGGCTGGGTGGATAAATATACATGTAGATTATTTTTTACCGCCGGCCATTTGAAACCATGTTTGGACTAGGATAACTTAATCCAAACAGCCAAACTCGTACAGTCAAAGAGCTTTCATTATAATTTTACTTTTTAAAATGTCACAGACTAAAAAGGTTTACCTTTACGAACGTCGTTTACAGCGTTTTTAAAAGTCTATATTAATAGATGTACTTTTTTACATATTGCGGTCATAAAAAAAAAGTGAAATTAACTTAACCACGCAATAAATATGATAATTTTAACCCTTAATATATTAAAAATAAATTTATTATATTTCAATTACGTGATTTTTTTAAATTTCAGTTTTATACTGTATTGTACCTATTTTGAATTTATTTGGCATTATGTGGATGTCGATTTTTCGAAGGTAATTTTGGGTATGTACTTCAAATATATAAGCAATTTTGTTAAATATTCATACTCGTCCCGCAAAGGCCTTTTGCCGGCCTCTGCAGTAATGCAATGATAATTGCGAAAGATAGTGTGTTTGTTTGATAATTCTTCACGCTTAAAATGCTAGACGGATTTAAAATAAAACTGTACCGGAGAAAGCTTACACCTTTAATCCCAACCTGTTTTCGTGGGATGCTCAACGCGGGCAAAAGCTAGTTGCCTAATTGTATATAATATACTATTAAGCGAATTATCAATTTCTAAAAATACACGCGAATTGCTATTGCGACTGTGTAACTTTGGCTCCCCTAGTCCTAGAAGGAATTACAGTCATTATTTATTTGCAAGAATATTGAAGTTCAGTGTCTACAAGCTTTTAATAAACTTAACATATTTATCATTATCTTTTGTTCAAATCTTGCAATTTGAAGTATTTGAACCAATTATCGTTATTGTGATAGGCTGAAACATGAAATGCAATATTATGCTGTCTAAGATGCGTTTGATGATGGAGTAGGAAAGTGACAACTGGATTAACGTTGATCCACCGAGTGGGGAGTCATTACTTTGGTTTCGATAGGCAGATGGCGACTGTAAATATGATAAGGCGGCAATCAAAACTTGTCTAAAATCAAATCTAATTGCTTCTCAAGTGAAGCAATTACACTGATTTTGGTCTGCGCCCTCACCAACGTGTAAATGTTGCTATGTATAAAATTTACTACCTAAATATAATAAAATAAATTAAATAGTTTAATAGATTAAAACTCTAACAATTAACGTCGCTGATTACTTGTTATTTACTATTGATTACGAATTAAGCTTGAAAAATATGTTTGACATACACCAATACTCTAAAAATAAAATCTGATAAGTGCTCAATTCATAATCATAGCTTTGTACTGAATATGTTTCCGTCAGATCGAAGCTGAGATGTAGTATTCGTGTGGTGTTCGCAGCTAGGTTGGAAATGAAACGGCGCAACTCATTTCCTGTCCCGTACAATTGACAGCAGGAAACTTTTTCACACAGGATGCACTAGCAATTGCCTTGTGGAATTGAAAAGCTATTATGTGGATGACGACACGTAATCTAATAGAAACTACAGAGATATTGAGGGAGTAAGATTGATTATTTTACAATAACCGCGACAGTAATCCGGATAAATAATTAGAAAGATATTTAACACGTACATGTGTGTGTAAGTAGTTATGTGTGTATGTAAGTCTGTATGTTCCCTTTTAGGCTGAACAAAACTTTCTTCAAACAAGGTGTCGTTAGATTCGACTGAGCGACGCGAGTCCACTGGGTACTGTTATTAAAAAAAAACGGAAAGGCGGATTTATAAGTGGGTATAAAGATACATATACATACATATTAAAACACGCAACATGTTTATGCCTTTGAAAGCATAGAAAAAACATGTAAATGAATGATAGAATCATTATTTAATCAATAAGAACATAATACATACCTTTTACTGCAAAAAAAATATCTGTACCTAAAGTATGTTTTTCTTAAATTAGATTAAATGAATATCTGCTTTGGTAATGTTTCGATTGAATACAATACATTACTAAATAGTTGCATGGAGAGATAACTGATAATACTGCCATCAAAATTAAGTATTCAAGTGCGATTTGCAAGACTTACAAGCTCTTTTAGGTATTCAGCTGCCATGCGACTTGATATTTGATTTACTAACAACAGTCAATTCAAAAAATCAATCAAAAAATCGGAAAATCACATATTTTTGGGTTTAATCAGCTTGTATTTGACTACAACACTAGCTTTTAATAATTATAATGACACAGTATTATTTACTCGCGTAGAACATATTACTAATTTATAATTATTCCTTCAGGAACTGACCAAAAGTCCTAAATATAAAATTAAAAAAAAAGACTGTGTACCGAATTTCATATTATGTGATAAATAGAAAAAATAGAAATTTTGCGACAATTTAACTTAGTTTTAATTTTGTTTTGGTGGATTAAAATCATTAGTGTGAATAAGACCAGCCGTTAGTCATAGTCCTTATTAGGGGCGTATTTTGAAATTTGGTGCCCCGGGCCAATAAGTTTCGCCGCCCCAAAAGTCAAGTAAAAAACAATTGAAATAAAAAAATGCATTCGGTCAGGGGCGGCCTGACCGCCCTTGGCTCGGAATGGCGCCCCGGATCATGGCTCGGATGGCCCTAGGGTAAATTCGACCCTGGTCCTTATCCACTACACAGTCTTCGGATACCCTAAAATTCAAAATAATACAGTTGGTAAAAAACAACAATAGTGTTTTATTGACAGTATCCTAGTCTGTAGTTCATCAATTTCTTAGTCCTCTGCGAGCTAAACTGTCGAATAGTAAACAGGTTACCCTCCTAAAGCTTCACTTTTAATCTTCCACAGTTCCCTGAAGAGCGCAACCACGATCTGACTCAAATGTACCGCATGCACTTCAACCGCAATGTGAACCCAACCAACTTGTCTATGTTCATCGACTCTTATCTGCAACGCACGGACCTGGGCATCTCTCGCGAGACCGACACCATTAAGGCCCCGGTGCTCAACATCACTGGGGCTCTGTCCCCGCACGTCGAGGACACTGTCACTTTCAACGGGCGTCTGCATCCTAATAACTCTACTTGGATGAAGGTACGTGACAGCCGTTCTAACTCATCTTATCTTTCACATCACTATAATTAATTTTAGCTTCGTTTAAGCGTATTATTTGAATTGTGAGTATCGTAATTTCGGTTGCGTAATTTCTGCTACATTCAGTTTCATACAAAACTCCTGCTTAGTTCACACAGCGACGTTAAATGAGTTGGACTTTTGTATGAGGCGAAATTACGCAACTCGCATCTCAAAAAATTACGTTCGTCTGGCTTCACCCTAATAGGGAAAGTCAAGGGTTTTAATAAATATGTGTATACATGGACTTAATTGCTAGTGGCATAAAGGTGTATACATATTTTTGCCGCCTCACGCTTTCACTCTCAGAGTGAGATAGGCAGAGCTACAGAAATACCAACAACTCTAAAAAGACTTGTTTATAATTTCTGTAACGACATTTTGCACAAACAGGCTAAGAAGTTTACTAATGTATTAGTGACAGGTTGCAAGAACATCGCCTAACAGTACTACAAGCCCTTATTCCTTATTAGTATACTAGCGACCTTCCTCTTCAATCACTCTATCTATTAAAAAAAACGCATCAAAATATGTTGCGTAGTTTTAAAGATTTAAGCATACATAGGATATAGGGACAGAAAAAGCGACTTTGTTTTATACTTTGTAGTGAAGTAAATTGCAGAAATTAGTGTTGTCAACCGTAAGCATAATTTTTTTTATAAGCTTTTTGATAGCAGCAGTACAAATATATGAAATCAAATTTTGCATTACAACGTAAACATTAATTTTACCTATCCAGTAGTCTTTTTTGCTGTCATATACTGCGACCGTAATTGTGTCAATGATTTATTGTGATAATAATAATTATCAATCACATGTTTTATGCAAAACAGCAGTAAATTTTGTACAAAGCACTTTAATATCGAGTGAACCAAAAAAGTTGTAGAATATACTCTAAAAATAAAGAATTTTCTAAATTTACGATCCAAATGAATAAAGATGAAGATTTTTATCGAACATAATATCATGCATATTTTAACAATTAAGATCGTAAGCGGCTGCATTAGTATAAACTGTGTCGCAGTAAACCACCAATGGTGAGAACCTTTAACTGGCTTTTTGTTATGAAACACAATCTCTATCTTGTTTTGTAAGTTGTTGGATCTCCAATAACTCATATTTAAAGGACCCCGAAAAAGTTGTTAGGGAAATGTGGTATCAGTCAATTTTCATGAAATTTAGATAATATAGACTTAAGTGTCCTGATCAAAAGTCCCTTTGGGTGCTACCACGGTTTCCGAAGCCGTTCCCGAGATACGATCGAATTTACGAGGGCTGCCTTTTAAGTTGTGTCGTTTGAAATAAGTATAGACAATCTAATAGATTATTACCATTTATTGTTTTTCAAAGAATTCGCCGCGATATTTAATACACTTTTGCATGCGTTCAAACCAGTTTTTAAAACATTTATTCCACTCCGAAGTGGGGGTAGTCAAAATGGCCGATTTGTATGCGTCAACAGCTTCTTCGGGTGAGCTGAAACGTTGACCACGAAGACTTTGCTTAATTTTGGGGAACGTAAAAAAATCGTTAGGGCTTAAGTCAGGACTGTAAGGCGGGTGATCTAAAATTTCCACGTTTTGGGTGTTCAAAAACATCTTTGTCTGGCGGGCGGTGTGCGAACTTGCATTGTCATGGTGCAGTATCATACGACGTTCCGAGTTGTTTTTTCGAAATTCGGTGATGACTTGTGGCAAACAAACAGTGGTATACCAGTCGGCGGTAACCGTCTTGCGATCTTCTAGTACAATAGTGGCGACGTGACCACCCTTTGCCACAAACGAGGCAACCATTTTTTTTGAAGTGCTCCGAGAGCGTATGACTTTGGTCGGTTTTGGCTCGTCCTGGAAGACCCAGACAGTTGACTGCTGTTTTGAATCTGGATCGTAAGCATATATCCAAGACTCGTCACCACTAACCACATCATAAACATGTTTTGACTCTCCTCGGCTGAATCGCTTCAGAGTTTTGCGACACCAACTTACACGGGCTGTTTTTTGGTCGTCGCTAAGCAAATGTGGTATCCAACGAGAGATCAACTTTTTTACAACAAGTTCTTCGTGCAGGATTTTTTGGACAGTGGTCCCTGAAATGCCCACGGATGCCTCTATTTCACGGTATGTCACATGACGATCTTCGAGTATTAGCTGCCGCACGGCTTCGATATTCTCTTGCGTCATGGCGGTTTTTGGACGACCTTCACGAAGCTTATCACTGAGGCTAGAGTGCCCACGTAAAAATTCTAAGTACCAGCGTTCTACAGTCCTAAGACACGGTGCTGCATCACCAAACACAGATGTGATCTCCTCAAAGCACTGAAGTCGCGATAATCCCCTTTTAAAGTTGTAGAAAATTACCGCACGCAAATTTTCCTTAGACATTTCCATTTTTACAACCGACTTGTCACCTTTGAATAGACGCTGTAATAAAACTATTCGACCAATTTGAAAACATTCTTTTGTTTTCGAGTTCTAAATTCAAAAGGATGAAAATGCCATATGTTTTTTTTTAAATAATCGCGGGAGGTTGGCAAACGACACAACTTAAAAGGCAGCCCTCGTATACCTACAGGCAGATCTATGTATTTTCCCGGCGTTGTGTTGTTTTAAACCTTAACCTCTGTTGTGATGATATGGACATATACCACACAAACACCACACCGACTAAATGTGGCACCTAATTGTGGTGGGTTACCTAATTGTAATGCCATTTCTCTTTATTTCTTGCCACATTTAGTCGGTGTGGTGTTTGTGTGGTATATGTGCATTTTGCACTGACGACATTGACATTAGACATGCAATAGATAACTTCTCCATTTGATTTTGATTTTGATTTTTGATTTTGATCGTATCTCGGGAACGGCTTCGGAAACCGTGGTAGCACCCAAAGGGACTTTTGATCAGGGCACTTAAGTTTATAACATATCTAAATTTCATGAAAATTGACTGAAACCACATTTTTCTAACAACTTTTTCGGGGTCCTTTGGGACCAGTCCGGGACGTGGCAAAACATCAAGGTACATCATGGCAAGCAACGTCCAACGTGACAATAATCGAACTTACGAAATTTAAAAAGCAGAAAAATCCAAAATCTGCTGATAATCAAGCAAACAAAGGACTCGAAAGCTTTACCATAAATTGTGTCGAATATAAGTCTGCAGTGTTCTATTTTTGTGTCATACAACTTTTTTTATTGTTAAATGCTCCCCGGTGACAAATTTTAATGCTGACGCTGAAACGCCTTGAAAACACGTTAATTTAGACAACCTAATCAACCATGGGCTGTATTTTCCAGATTTCCGACTGCGGCATGGTGCTTGAGGAGCAACCGGGCAAGATATCGGAGGCGTTTCGTCTCTTCTTGCAGGGAGAGGGCTATGGTAAGTAAGGCGCACGATTTACACGGTCTAACGGCTTACCGTTTAGGTTACTTCTGTCTGGCTCTGGATCCAAGACATCTGTACTAATCTATAATGACTATTATCTTGACAGGGTAACTTATCTTGACCCCCACATCTCCTGACTGTGTTACCCTTTAGATCCGCGCAAAAACCATTTGCGCAGCAATTTTAAAGTCTTGAGTCAAATTAGATAAGCACAGCCGTGTAACGAGATGTTTCTTGTTTCCTATTAATAATAAATAAACAACTTTAAGTTTTGTATTAACAACCATTCTGTACCGAACAACGAAATACAGTTGGCCTTTTGATTACACCTACTTATGGTTTATTTTTTTAAATTTCTATCATTTGAAAATGATTATGAAGTGATAGATCTTAATTTGAATTAAAACATTTTTACACAATAACAAATATATGAAGCTTAAATATTGTTTTTACATAAAACCTTCGTCGCTGTGTTATGTATGAAAAAGTAATAGAAAAGAGATAAATGTTCCGCAGCCGAGACAGCCGTAAGTGCGATAGACTTCGACGGTATCTAATTTTATAACACAGACAGACCAAAGAAAATACAATTTCCTTATTGTAAATTGATTATGTGCCAATTGGCAAATTAAATTTAGTACTTGGCCTTTTAAAGGTCAAATCAAGGACGCGTGCATGAGAATTTCGAATTGAAAAGTGTTTTAAGATAATAAATGTTTAGAATAAATCCTGTCCTCCGTCCTCTTCAATCCCAATTCTAAACCTAACCAAAATTGGCATGACCTTAGTGCTATAATTTATACAAATTCATGCACATGACTGTAAACTTTCTGTGTATTTCTATTATAATACTATACTATAATAATATTGAATATAATATATGACCTTTTAAAATGTGTATCATTGTATACGTAACGTTTTCTATTAACATATTTGTTAAATAAATAACGAATAGAATAGTTTAAATTATGTTTAATCGTAAATATGATAAAAACGACTGCTTTTAGTGCTTTTAATGTATAACGCATTAATAACATATTGACAATAACATCGACATTGTCATGCTCTAGTGCGAATGAACACTGGCCGGCTTTGCATTTTAACAAATACCAATGATTTTGAATCACACACGGCTTCCTCAATTGATGCAATGATGCATACCACCACGCCATTATGTTATTATATTACACCATTAAAGCAGCGGCATTTTGTTTTACAAAAACAGTTGAAATGGAAAAACTGAACGGACTCTAGATCCGTCATTTTAACTTTTTTTGTTATAATACAATAATGGACGTTGCATCTATTTTGCCACGTAATTCAGTTTGAGATTAAATTGTTACAATTACTAATTTCACATACTAAACTTTGTATGTAAACATTATTTATTAGATACAGATAATCAATTAACAATTATAGTACTCGAGCATTATTAAAGTATTATAACATATTTTAGTGTTTTTAATGTTTATTTTACCCGGTTTTATCACTAACATTTCTACCAAACTGACCGTACCAGTCAGCAAATGATTTCCGGTTTGTTTTTCCAAAATTTCATGTGTACATAAATGAAGTAGAAATACTAAATATGCTGAACCTTTCTGTTTTTTTGGTTGTTGAGCCTGGATTTTGCATTTTGCCGCAACCCTAACCTGGTACGTATTGGCGGGAAAGGTGACCTGCGCCATTTTGGCATGCTCGGCTTTCCCCCTGACAATTATGTGTTGTTCACGTGCGCTAGAAGTCTAGAACGTAGAAGAAAAGTGTTTTCTTATGTTATCTTTAGCCCAATGAAAAACATTCGTAGATGTTTTTATAGTCGTTGTTGTTAAAATATAATCAAGTTTAACCGTCTAAAAAGTTTAGTTCTTAGTTTACCGATGTTTTTATATACATTAATATCACCAACATTGCGTGCACGTTGTTTTGTAGACTATGATTTAAAAAAACATATAAAAGCCAAAACTTACTCGGCTGAACATGATATTTTTTTAATTCTGTTTAACCTTACTCCTTTTTTTATTTACATTAAGTATTTTGTTACAAGTATGACTACGATTTATAATTGCAAAACAAAAGCTGTTGCAGTTTTCTTCATAAAAATATTTATTATATATTTATATATATTTATATCGATCGCGAGAAAAACGATACACGGCGAGTTCCTGGCAATGCATGCGTATCTGTTAAATGTCGAACTGCTACTGCAAGACGGCAGCAAAAATACATGTCCGTGTACCTTTACAATAAAATAAACAAACTAATTTCAATTCACCCGTTAACCACGCATGACTGCAAAATAAAACTGAAAAGTTGGCTTCTTAGTTTGGATTATAATGAAACTGAAATAAAAATACGTTAAAGTATCCTACGCTAATACGCTTACCTTCCCTTTACTTAAACCTGCCATAAATACACACTCACACTCACACACACACACACACACACACACACACACACACACACACACACACACACACACACACACACACACACACACACACACACACACACACTGACTTGCGCACAGTCTTGGTTAATTTTTGATGCGCAAGTTTTTATAATTACTAGGTATAATGTTGTTATGATTACTTATTAACATTAAATAGAATATTATGCTACTTGAATATGGGAGAGGACACTGATTTCTGTAACACAGGTTTATCCGACCTAGCTCAGAAATCAGGGACTTCAATTCAATTTGTACCTATTTTATGTCAATAAAACATTATCTTATCTTATCTTATCTTATCTTATTGGCCCATATCTTGGATCATGACTGAAAATGCAAACACGATACATTTAAAAAATATCCATTTACTGATGTGTGAAGATATCTTATAGAGTAAAATATGAAATTAAATAAAAGTCGAAGTCGTTCAATGAAGAAAAGGGCAGTCGTGATAAAATATAATATTTTTATGCAGGATACGAGGGACATTCAACAAGTTTTCGGTATTGATATCGTTTCTTTTTTTTAGTAACTATGTAATAATGGCTGCTGCTAAATATCATTTAAAAATTTAACAAACGTGAAAATCAAACAGATATGTCGTTTTGTTTTTCTGCAATAGCCTTATAAACGTTATCATCACTAATAGCGATTTTACAATGATAATTAAATTAGTGCAACGAACTGTACGAAAATACTTGATCAAACGGAAAAAGCAAAACACAACAAAAGAAGAAATGGATTATGTTTACCATGAGTCTACTTCTTCATTATCTACAGTTCAAAAGTAATCAAATGAATTTAAACGTGGGAAGAAGAGCATCGATGACGACCCTAGATCTGGTCGGTCTGTCGAAGCTATTTCACAGGAAAATATAAAAAGTGTAGAAAATCATATAGGAAGAAGATGGTGGAGTAAATGTTAAATCAATTGCTCAAACAACCTAGTTTTCTATACGTACTTACTATACACGATATCATCCATGACCCCGCTTCAGAAAGTTACGCGTATTGATGGTTGTTCTGACTTTATTGAGCTGTGAGTTGAAAATCGTAAAGAGGTACTCCAAATTCCAAAATATTGTTACTGGAGATGAAACCTATTAACTAGGGATGTTCTGCTTTTGCACGACAATGCCCCTGTGCATACTGCTCATATTGCCAAGGCTGCTACTCTTGAATCTAGGTTCTAAACTCTTAATTACCCACCGCCCTGACTTGGCCTTCAACAACTTCTTTTTGTTTCTTAATTTAAAAAAGGTTCAGCGAGGAAATTGTATTTCTGACGATAAAGCGTTGAAGGCAGCAGTGCAGGAGCATTTTAACACTAAATATTAAAAATACTATTATGTTATTAAAACGGCCGACCTTTTAAGTGTATAAACAAATGAGGCGAGTACATTTAAAAAATAAAAAAATCTTATTCCACTCATACCGAGAATTTATTGAACCATCCATACCATTTCACATATACTATGTAGCTCTTACCTAGACATCCTTTCATTAATCAGTGACAAATATAAGCAGATAAATCATAAGGATTGTGTAGACATATTTTTCTCTATCTGTTAAAAAACAATAGTCCGTTCGGAATCCGTTAAAAACAATATTTGTGGAAGTTATTTTAAGGAGGTAAATAAAATAGATTAGTTGTGGTCACTTTCGAATGCTAGTTCTGTCCGCTCGATTTTCATCAATAATCCATTATGCACGTAGCAATATTTGTCGCTGAGTAATTAGTACCAAAGCTATGAACGCATATTAATACCTCTTAGAATACAGCATTTAATACCTTTGGCACTGACTAGCACGTATTATTTATAATTTTCAATTATATTTTTTGTTTCTTTTTCCATCGTGGTAGCTGTGTTGCCACTGCAAAAACAAAGCACGGCCTGCAGTAGAAAAGTACAGCCAGGACCTTTGACCGTCTAGCGCTTTGGTAGAAAAAGTAAGTCACCTTTTTCATCTTTGTGGTATTGTGTGAAAACAGTCTAATATAGAGATTATTTAACCAAAATAAATTATAGATAGTACCAATGGAAATAATAATCAAATTGGATTTTTTTCATACTAAGCAAACGATTTCCCACTGTGCTTTTTTTAATATTAATTCATTTTAATATTGAAACCGCTGAGAATGTGATTTTTAATTATAATCATTTTATTTTTTGTTTGGTTATGTAACTATTTTTATCTCTATAGATGTGTATAGGTTGTCGTAAGGTTACTATCGAATTAAACTTCTGGTTAGCTGGTAAAAATGATTTGCCCTGCCACGCCGTCAGAGTGCGTCGGCCGTAATATGCTTAATAAAGACAAAAAAGTTTTCTTTGCTACACGTTTCAAATCTGATATTTAAAAAACTGAAATCAAATCTCACTATATTTAAACTTACCTGAAAAAATATAAAGAATGTAGTTATAGTATTCTATACAATATATTTAAGGTTTAAGATACTGACTTGCTCTGTAAAAAAACCAAGTTCTGCTAAGTTGTTAACAAAATGTCGTTCGTGCGTCGTAAGTCGTATGTGCTGAACAAGATCAAGACGATTTAACTGTACGACCCTAGTCTAGAAGTACAAACAGGTACCGGCAAGAAACCGGACAGAAGATCATTTAGCTTGTTACAGTCATAACTATAATTTGTATTACCATAAAGGTATATAAAAAGGCATTTTACCATGTATTATCTCTACAAGTCAAGACCACACGCAAATTTATTTATAAGTCGTCTGAGCAAAATTAAATCGTGTTTGGTATGATATTGTAAATGTTGCTTTGCTTTTGAAACACCTTTTTAAAAGGCTTGTGTGTATGTTTAGGCGACCGCATTGCCCCCGATATATTGACGACATGGAAGTGATTTATTTTTCTTCATGGATTAGAAATTGTATACCTAACTCAGGTGATTGACTGACTGGATGGGCATTGGGTAGTCAAGTAAAACCGTTAACGGGTCGAATGTAATTCTATTAAATGAAAAGTGCAAAAATAGCAGCTCGTCACCTTTCTTTAAATAGGACAATGTAGGTTGAAACGATTAGGTCGTGTTCACATTAGACTTACAGGCAGCGTGTTTATATTCTGCCAACGCAGCGCGCAATTAAGGAACGGTTGATTATAGCTAAGGAAACTGACGCTTCGCTGCAAATCAGCTGCTGGTTACTGCAACATACGGTGTGGCCACTTCGTTGTGTGATAGGGCAGCAGCGGCAATGAGTGGCTTTTTTAAGGCATACAGATATGATGCATGCTACGAGTCGCTGCTTCGGCGATGGGTCGATTTCAATGAATTTGTTTCCACCGCCGCAGTCGCCACCACACAAAGTCGTTAGCCAGACCGCTGCGCATCGTTTACCTTGTGTGAACCATTTTAAAATATTGTACTCTATAAGGACACAGCCGTAAATTTATTGTGAATTTGACTTTATATGTTCGCTACTAACTTATCTACGTTTCAGTGGCGCCTTTATCCCCGACCAAAATCGTGGCTTTTCGCCGACTGTCCGGTGGTGACCGTCGTTGCCGCAGCTCTCCCGTCATCCGCATCACCGAGAACCCAATCTCCGAGGCGATCGTCTGCTAAATCGTCAGAATCTAGTGCATACGTAGATCAACCCCTGGACTGGTTGTTAAAGACCATCTTGGGATCAAAGTAGGTACCCATGTAATGTTGAAATTCCCTTTTTTATGTTTTGGTATTTGCACGTAGGACAATTTTATTTCTGACATAAATGTAAGGTTTTGTTGACAACTTAAAACATAGGGATAGAAAGTGAAAAATTCATGGAATTGAAATAGGCTAGCAATTTTACAAGATTATTATTATTATTATTATAATATTCTATTTTTCGTATCTTAATGACAATGCATGGCCTAATGGTATAAATTCGCAAAGTAGGTACCGTTGTGGTTGCTTCATACGACAGTCGTGCCATTAGTCGCATAGAGGGTTCGACGACGACCAATCGCCTAGCTGTGGGTAAGGTACGTATACATATCGTATACGTATGTATGTTTAAAGCAAGGCGGTCTAAATCTGTATTGAAGTGTATGCACTACTAAAAGTTCCTGGGCGAACAGAGCACAATATTGTTTGGGGCGTTGATATTTTTCACCATTTTATTTTTACATTGATCTAAACAAAGCTTTAAAAATAATCTGAATTTTAACAGCATGAATGTGAATGATAATGAACGCGTTTAATTATTTTAGGAATCGTTTTTTAATTTAATTATTATTAATAGTTTTGCTTACGTAAATAATTTTGTATCGAATAGTTTTAATATACCAGCGAGTAATGTTCAAGCAACAGCAAAGCTGTAAAGCGTATTTTTATTCCTCGGTAGTCCGTATGCTTTTAGCAATACATCTTCATGTTTGGTTGCATACACTGTGGCGGAAGCCATCGCAGTGCCGCGATGCACGAGTATTACTATCAACATTCGGGCTTTCGACTCATAGAAATGCAATAAGGACGTAATCACAAATTGATAACTTTAAGGGTTTACAACGGAACCAAAGAGTAAATGTAAGTGTACATATCTGGATGGCACGAGGGATGTAGATATACCGGTATAGTGAGTAAAGTCTGGGCTTTGAGGCGCTCTCCATCAACTAAAAAGAGATGTAACCACTTTTGCCCTTTACTACAATGAAAGGTGAAAAATTGTTTTTTTTGTCGGCTGTACCTGAGCTATATTATTATAAACACAGGCATGTCTCTTATTAATTACTTTTGGTAAAAAACATAACTAGGTGACCTCAAGATTATCTCATTTGATTTGTCAGTATAACAAAATCATTATAATTAATAGAAGCATGTATACATTTTATTTGATCTGACAATAAATTTCAGTGCCGCTCGACACATTTCGCTATTTAGGGCGTAGTTTAAAAATAAGCTGTCTTCGTGTGTGTGGTGACTGATGGAACTACAGTATTGTCAAGCAATGACCACGTTAAGCAAAACAGTGTCGCCAATTTTCTTCCTGGTCTTTGTTGCCAAGCAGTTAAAATAAATAGATAGCAGTCGACAATCCCACACGAAGCGTCTTTTTTTTACCAGTAGCTACGCGTATTTTTGGCTGGCATTATCACACCCAAAAACCGTATGACTTAGTCGTGTTGCGTATATACGTAGACGACTACGTTGTTCCATGGAGACGGCTTTCTTCGCTCGTGCTATGGTTAGACTAAGGAAATAACGTCGGCTCGAAAGGCCTCGCTGGGTGCTAAGTTAAGACCAAAATAGCTTTTTTAAACAATTATTTATGGTTAAAAACCTTTTGGAAGATTCTTTGGCATTGGCCGGCATCCTATATAATATCAATAAATATTCCTAATATATTTTTTTTTTAAGTTTGTGAATTGAAGTGTTGTGATCAATTGTTTCTGATATAATTTGTTTTATTTATACAGTATTAACCGTGAGTAAAATATTTGTAATTTAGATAATTTATTGTGAAAATCACTGCTTTCAGTAAGTTTTAATTTTGATTTTTTGTTATTCAAATCTCAATAAAAATTGTTAATTTAATTAAGGTTTGTTTATTTTTTAAGAAGTCCATCTGTCGGACTATCAAGCTATAATCATAATTTAGGGGACTAATGTCTTACTCTAACCACACATATTATACACATATTTATAAAACCCACACATGTTATAAAATATATGTGTACATGTTATATGGTATGTGTGTAAATGGGTTCAATCGGGCTATATTATTTTTTTATGTTTTTTGCTAGCTGTACGTGAATCACACGAGCAAATTGACTTTTGAATCAGGTGGAGGCAATTTCTCTTCGTAGGTAGGGTAGAGTACATGATCTGTAGGTAGATCTGAATAGTGGAACCTGTTTTCAACTGGTCTGGTTGACGACTTGTCAAGATAGGCCACGTTGCATGTGCTTTGTAGACGTGGATAATATAAGATAATGTTTAATTTTTAAATATGCAAATCGATAAAATCAGTGGAATAAACCCACATAGTTGGTTATCTTGACTTCAAAAAGTGAATTCGTCTCAAAATAATGCCCCACTGGCTAAGTTAATAACTCTAAATTACTTAATCAGAATCGTGGAACTTTATATATGTACCAGGACAATAAACGAATAGTTATCCAAACTACGGTTATTATCTATAACATTAAAAAATGCCGTGAGCAAATATTCTATAAAAACCTTTTGATCTATTTAAACAAGACGAATTTGCAGTTTGGAGATTACACACAGTTACATATGTCTTAATTATTAATTTCACAATGCTCGTAATGTCACCATCTTGAATTAAAATTGTGTGAATTTATTATGACTCTAATAAAAGGTGATTTTACAAGAAAAAGTTGTTTTATTGAAGTTAACCTTACCAAATAAAAAATTGGGTATGATTTGTTGCGTTCAAATTCGATATAATAACCAAATCGCTCGTCCGAAAATATTCTACCTGGAGCATAAAATGTGAGAAAAATATCTGATGTTTTGGGTTGGGCAAGTTCTTTCAGTTATCGCTTAAGTAGGGTGCTGATATTAAATAATAGGTAAAGGATTCACGTATACTGTCCTGCGTTTACATAATTATATAAATCCCATATGTTTGCACAGGTTTTTGGGCATTTTCAAAAAGTAAAGACCCGTCTCTGAAACACCTAATTAAAAAATATAATTTCGAGCAGTGCTGGTAACTACGCTATAATTAACTAATTTCCTATTATGTCCCGAACATTTTGCAAACGCACTGTTAACAATTGCATCACTTTGCATTTTTCCATGTTCACTCAATATCTTTGTACATCTTTACTCGAATTTAAAAATGGTAATACCAAATGAAAGCTGATAATATAACGCAATAGAAAATGCGTTATTTCAATGTAATTTCAAGTCGTAAGCCCGAAATATGCTCTGAATTCAGTAAATGGTGAAAGAACGCTTCAAAAGGGCTCATGAAAACTAAGAATGATAAGCATTTTAATCATTAACCCTTAAATTGGCAATAAATAAAAAAGTCGTGAATTCAAACCCTATTTGATTTCGAACCAACATAAAAAAAATATCAATCCAAAAAAAAACAAAAAGTGAGCATTATGGTATGTATCCTGTGGTGCACACTGCCAAGTTAAGGGTTAAAGGTATTTATTAAAAAAACCGCTAAATAGTTATTAATATTAAGTAGTGGCCCTAAGGGCTGATTGTTTGATAAGTAGATGTACACTGACACTAACTAAACTGACACGTCGGGAACCGCTAAGAAGCTGGGGTATTTTATGTTATTTCATTTACTTAGCGGTCCCCCGCCGTGTCACTTTAGTTAGTGTCAGTGTTCAGTTAACTATCTACTTATCAAACAATCAGCCCTTAGGGCCACTACTTATTATTTTTAACTTTTAGCGGTTTTTTACAGACTTAAGTATTTATTTAGTCGGGGGTTTTTTAAATTTCTAATTTAATTTTTTATTTCACGCTTTTTAAACTTCACCATCTGAGTGTCTGTTTGTGGCATCGTAGCTCCCAAACGGATGAACGGATTTGGACGCAGGATTTTTTTAAAATAAAGCTACATTAATCAGGATGGTTCTTAGCAAGATTTCATAAAAATTGTTGAGGCAGCTTAAGAGGTATCAGCTCTGAAAGTAGGTGTCACCGTTACTTTGGGGGCGTTTTACCCTCTAAAAGCTCAATATCTCAAAAACGGCTGAAGTGATTTTGATGAAACATATCTAAGAACCACCGCTAAAAAACCTGCCTTCATTTAAAAAAAACTGCATTCAAATCGGTTACACCCATTTAAGCGCTACAGTGCCACAGACAGACACACACACACACACACTTACACGTCGAACTTATAACACCCCTCTTTTTGCGTTTGTTTATTTTCAAATTCATTTTGGGTTGGGTGTGATAGGAATGTTACACGCTCAGTTTGCTTGCAAGCATATGTGGGATCTGACATTTGAAACACTAATGTCTTCTGGAACCACTGAGCTGGTCTGCTGTTAGGGCTCGAAGATAGGAGACGTGACCCTGGACTGCCTTTTAGTCCCCAGTTTGTCTGAACCTATGGTAGACTCTACAAATTGTAGACTGTACCAAATTCAGCTCTTCAGCTACTGATCGTTGACTGCGGCCCTCTTGCAGTAGGCGAATTATAACGGCGACTTGAACAGCAGTGGTGTCCATTTTTCCAGGTCTTCTCGATGGGATAATATGCGGAGATGTGTACCGGTCGACTTCTGATAAGTGACTGATAACCCCCCCTCTAACCCTGTTTTATAGCCGTCTAAGAGAGCACAACTCGTACGTTCGGAAAGGAGTAATCGGCCACGAACCAGGAAAAAATCCGTGATTTAAAAAATACTACACCGATTTCCATGTTTCTTAGCTTTTTAGAAAGCTAACATTTCAAGAAACTTTATTACCTATATTTAAATATTACAGAAAGATAATACCGTTTACAAAGATATTGAGCGTACATAGAAAAATTCAAAGTGATGCAATTGTTTTGCTCGCGAGTGTAAGTGAATGCAGCTCAAGGCATTATTTTTCAAGGAACAATGCCAGGCGTAGTTAATGGCCGTAGAAGCTTTAGCTACAAAAATATTTTGACGGATTATTTGAAGCAGAAAAATATTTGACACAATACTGTGTTTCCCCTTGTTAGCTTAACTCCACGTTACTCTCTCATATAGATGGCTCTGTCGGAATGCTTTTCGATTATAGAACTAATCATCCCTAGATGTAAAATAAGCTAAGCATCTTTTAAATTATTATCCTACTCCTGTACTTTTATCTGTCATTTATATAGTCACGAACACTGATATAAGAATATAGATAATATGTCCGCAGAACATTCCGTGGAAAAAGTCTATCTAGTCTATTCCCCTTAACAGCACTTGTGCTTTTTTGAGCCAAAACGACATGCCTAGCTGCCAAAGCTTAAACCTAGGTTAATTTGACCAATCAAAATACTTCACCAAATTAATCCACCAATCACAATACACATTGACTGTCAATCGGAACGTGAGGTTCTTTTTGGTATGTAAACTCTTTTACTAATTTAACTTTAAAAAAAAAAACATGGTATCAACCAACCAGAATGCAGCTATATTAAAATCGACCAATCAGGTAAAAGAATTCATTTCTCAAATCATTAGGTGTTTTTTAGTCCCTATTCCACAAGTTAAATCGATTGTGCATTTTTTTTTAAATATAAAACCTGGCAAGTGCACATCAATTTAAAAACTAAGTTAACCATAGACACATATTTTGTCGTTTTCGAATGTTTCCCGCTCGTTTGTTGTTCTGTGCTTTGTTCGTTCGTATTCTAACCTAGGTAAGTATATTAATAAAATTTTGTTAATTTAATTTTGCATTTTATTTGAAACCTAGTCGTAGAAAATGTATTGTATGCAACGGTGTATAACTAAGTCAAAAAATACTCGTGGCGTCTTGCTTTACGATGTTCGCCTGCGGCTCACATCGTAACCACACCGATCGTCTTTTTTGACCTCTCTTATACAACTGTTGCATAAACTACTTTAAATGTATCGTGTATTTGGCAGTGAAGAAAAATATTATCCTTACTGTAGGCATCCTGAAATGAACATGAGTATTTAGTAGAAACTGTCAGTAAAATTAACACATTTAGAATAGGTACAATATTCACGTAATTATACGTATAGCAATTAATTAGCCTAAGGAGTTAATAGGACTGGGTGTAGAACCTGTAAAATAATTAAAAACAATGAATGATCTTTACCGGAGGGGTCCATGGTGGTAGGGGTCAGAGAGATAGCCAATTTGTCAGTGTCCAAATTTAATATTTCATTTTAAATAGAGTATATAAGAACAATGAAAGTTTAAAATTATGAAGCGCCTTAAAAAACCAAGATTAAGAGAAATGTATACTTTTTAAAGTATATTAGTTTATTAGATCTTTAGATCTATGACACGTAGTAGGTAAGCCACGTTTGTAAGCAAAGTAGTAGTAGTTTGTAAGATTGCTCGAAAAATAAATCTGTAACTTAAGATCTTACTATGTTCTAACATAGATTCGTAAAAAAATACTACTTAATAGTGCTATAATTTTTACTCGCAACCGTCACTTTAATGCAGAAAGGTTATTTTTGGGGTTCGAACATAAGAAATTTTATAGTCTATAGACAACATTTCCGAAACGACGACTGAGGCGGTGGAGGGTGTATGCGGCATGCTGTGGAGGGCAGGTTGGGCATACAGTATGCCCAACCTGCCCTCCACGGGTCCACCGCGCACTCCGACGACAGGGGCAACATCATCAACATGTATCTGGCTGTTTGTGGTTTTACAAGGCATTTACTTATAGCGAAATTAAAAAGAAAAAGTGGGGACTAAAGTTGGTACTTTAGTCTGTAGGGACTAAAAGTATCAGTTTAGTCCGCCTATACATGGCTATTAATTATTTTAGATTATGGTACCGAAAAAAAAGTTTAGTAAATTGTTTACTAAAATAGGTCAGTCAGCATAGTAACATTCTGCTATGAGAAGTACAATTTATATTAAACCTACTTAAATTGGTCAAAACCTAGATAAGGTACCTTCAATGTTAACATGATTTTATGACTAAGCTATTACGTTATTTAGGTATCTGGTTTAGACCAATTTAATTTGTAATACATAATGTAAACACTAGTCTTGCGCGTTACCACCCGTAACGTACGTTACTGTTACTGCCTCGACAGTTACATTTATATTTTTGTGTGGTTTTACCCAGTCACGTGTATCCACTGCGAAGACTCCCGTTGATATGATCGTGTCGCAAATTCAAAATTAAATACACCAGATTGTATGGAACACAAGCTGGCCCAATTAACTTTGAAGCCGTGAACACGCCTCTGGCCGTCGCTGGGTGCAGGGCGTGGATGGACCGGACCACACATGACACAATTCCACTGCTGATAAGAATTGCCGCAAGAAACTCGCAGTCAGTCATTTTTAAATATTGTTTACGACAATGATAGAACTTAACCTAGCAAAACAATTAATATTAAATAAAAATATCATGCGTAGTTAAGCAGGAAAACGTGTCGAAACTTTTTATTATCACAAGAGCAAATAAGTAAGTGAAATAATTTTATTTATACTTACCCGTGACTGCAAAACAACATTATATAATGTTTCGATACGTTCTAGAGGACCGTGTACCCTAGATAAGGTACCTACAATGTTAACATGATTCTTGTATTGAGTTAGTTTTTAGTGTTTTGCTTTCGCGATGACTTAGTTCTTCTAAATAATTTCTAATAATTACCTAATACTGCTAGACTAGAACACCTCTTTAGACATGACGATAAACGATATCTCAGGTTATTTTTGAAGTTTACTGTTGAAATACTTTACTTCTACAAATTTTAATATGCAACACGAAAGATAATTTCGATTTTCAACGAATGTATGAGCTACTATTTTGTTTTTATTATTTAATTTTGATTAATCGACCCGAAACCGGCGACTGTTTTGTGAAATTTGCTCTAAGAGGTTTAAAATATCGCATATTCACGAATCGTTTTGACGTCTAAAAGGTGTGAAAAAAATTCAATTTATTGCGGTAAAAGTCGTCTAAAATATGTATGAATAACTTTTTTCCACCTTCATATATTTTATTTGTGTAAAACCATATACATAACTTGGTAAAATTTTATAGCAAATGAGCAAATGTTTTTTTGATTTCGGTTACCTTAAACTGTCGTTCATAAAATTAAAACCACAGTAATTAAGTTCAGTTCAAAATCAATCCATTATTACCTTAAAAAACATCCAAAAAATTAATAAGAAAAAGCAATATATAATGGTTTAAGACCACCTAAATCTCGCATTATAATACTCGACAAATATAAAAAAGTAGCTGATTTATTCGTAACTCATTTATTCCATCAGAACTGAAATGATATTTCATGATGTGCATTAGAACTTATAGAAAAGTAGTATTTTAAGTATTTTAACTTTTAAATCACAAAAAGAAGCAAAGCCGGCTAATTTTCGTATACTTACTGACTGCCTCTTAAGGCTGCGTGCAGACAGAAAGCCTACCAATGACAGTGACAACTACAATGCAGTAGGTACTCGTGGTAGTAGCAGTAGAGTCCGTGCGACTCCGATAGCAACAGGCTTGTAGCCGTGTACCCCCGGCACGTCCTCGGGATTTAGCCGCATTGTTATTCGACCATGTAAAGATAACACAATGCAATAGCAATGCGGCCGTAGCCCTCACCCTTTGCCTGGCTTGGGACAGGCACCTTAGGCCCCTTCCCGAGAAGAGAGACTACGGTGGCGGGTTTACGCTCCTACATTATAAAGCATTATTTTTCGGACCATTTTACTTAAGAGAAATTATTAGTAAATCAAGTGCGTATGTGTCCATATTTCTGTAGGTATGTAGATAGTTAGACGGTTTTCAAAAAAAGTGTAACATCGTTGAGGACAAAAATTAAGAAACTAACTTTTCCATTTCGTTGCGAAAATTTACGTACCTAAATGTGGACAAATTTTCGTGACGAAATGGAAAAGTTAAAGTTTCCTCATTTTTGTCCTCAACGAAGTTTTTTACTTTATCTTTACTACGTACTCTTTTTTTGATAACCGTCCTGTTAAACATTTGACATTAGTTAAAGAATCATGATAAAAAAAGGATTAAACAACTAAATGCACAACAACTAAGTAATTATCATAACCTTAAAGTGTTACATGCTATGGAATAAAACGGACTAGATCTAACTTGCCGCTAGAATAGATATGATAAAAAATTGAAATAATAAGTATTCTGTTAGGAAAAACATATTTGAACCGAAACCTTGAAGGGCATAAATTCGCGACTGGGACGGAACGTGACATGCCACGAATCCTGCCCCCAATTTCACCATCTTGACAATGACTGGTGACAATTCGGTATACATTGCAAAGTTAACAGGCTGATACATCACTGGGTTTTATATAAGCTGTGCCATGTACGAGTACACTGAAATGTCACCTGTCATCTGTCATTATCAAGATTTTGAAATAGGGGGCAGGTCTGTCTGTTCCCTCTTGGACATCGACATGGATCCGGCGATTCTCTCAAGATGACGTCTACGGCGTGCTGTTTTCTTACGTACTGAAACACTGTAGATCCTAGTTTATATATCCATCACCAGTTTACTTCTTCGTATACTAGAAAAAATTACAATAGCTCTTGCTACTGATGAGGAAGACTTAAGACTATATATAGACTCGACGGTCACATACAAGAATAATGTTATTCTGCCTGTAGGCATCCTGAAATGTTCTTTCAAGTATTTAGTAGTAACTGTCAGTAAAGTTAACACGCGTGCCTCCCGGTGGACGCTCCTCCGCTAACAACAATGTTTAAGATGTCATGGTAAATGTTAAACATGTACATCAAAAACATTATCCTAGCCTAAGGAGTTAATCAGACTGGCTGCAGAAGCTGTGAAATTAATAAAAATAATTAACGACCTTATAGTTGGTAATTCGTCTGGATTCCTTAACATTTAAGTATTTTTATAACAAATAGTTGTGTTCTTTGATATGAGTCTAAAAAAGTCCCGATTCTAGTCGTAGGTACAGTCTTCCTTATCAGTAGCTGTACACTTTTGTACGTTGTCGCTTTAGTGCTGCAGTTCAAATATTATATAACGTTAATGTGACAAAGCACTAATGTGTTCAGCTACGTAAAAGACAGACCGTACAAAAAAGTCGATTTAAAAAAGAGAACTCTAAAAGGTGATTTATCACTACGCCTTATGACTTATTGCGACAACAGAACAACGTGTAAAATGATTGACATGTTTTAAAAATGGAATCGGATCGGGATTACCACTCTCTTGTTAATTGTGGAACATGTGAATGATAAACACGACATTACAGACAAACCCAACATACAAGTTTCAACATCACGCTTGTAGTTATATAGTTATATATTATACTTGTAGTGGTACTATAAATTCTTTATAACTGAATCCGAAATACACATGTCATATCAAGAGTGTTCAAGTATTAAAATTATCTCTTTTTATGTTGATATTCCGCATTGTATCGCAGAGCAGTCTGTACATTGCAAAATGTCGAATTAATGTATGAATATTTTTGTTCCTCGAACATTTTTGATGTGTTTTCAAACTCAAAACGTTTACCTTTTTAGCAAATTGGCCACATTAGGGTCCTTTCACTTGTCGCTAATTATTAATACCTACTTTCGGGTCCTTTATTGCATCCAATTCGGTTTTAAGGAAATACTCGTAGGTTGCGAGAATTATACATGAAGATTACTGTAAAATATCTTGGATCTTGGGTGCGAATGCTCATTACAAAAAATATACTCAAGCAAGAAGAAACATTCTGACTCGGATTTAACATAGCCGAAAAACGCCAATAAGTTATAATCGTAACAAACAAAAACAAAGCCCTAATTTGAAGTTACCTTATTATAAGTGAATTTAAGTAGGCACAAGCCTACATAGTTTTTTGATCTATAATGTCTACTGTAAGCTGTGACACCCAAGTACTCGTCACTGAGTCTTGACATCGTGTAACTCTACATTAATTTTATCGTTATATTGTCACTTGTGGTGTTGGAATCATATCCATGATATTATCTATCTCATATTAATTGATTACCCTATCCCCACCCAGCGAGCCTACTCCGCACGCCCCCCTGCAACCCACAGCTTTGTAGGCGTGTAACCCCCGAGACGTCCTTGGAAGTTAGCTCGCATTGTTATTCCACCATGTAAAGATAACAATACAATAGCAATGCGGCCGTAGCCCTCACCCTTTGCCTGGCTTGGGACAGGCACCTTAGGCCCCTTCCCGAGAATACAGACTATGATGGCGGGTTTACGCTCCTACATTATAAAGCATTATGATTCGGAGCATTTTAACTAAAATAAAATATTGAGAAATTAAAAGTGTACGTGTGTCTGTCTATCTGTGCGCGGGCAATATAACTAAACATTAGCACACAACTTAAATATCATAATATAAAAAGTCTTAAGGTAATGCACAGCCACTAAGTAATAAACATCACCACAAAGTGTTACTTACCATGGAATGTAATTGACTAGATCTAATTTGCCAGTAGATATTATTCTAATATAAATAAAAAAAAAATGTTTATTCAAAGTTAAATATTACAAATGCAACGGAATATCTGTTGGTCCCACACTAGGCTATGCCTGTCACGTGGTAACCGGGTTCGGAATAAAAACGTTAAAAGAAAGATTACTGGGCCTCTATTCAGGTGCGTTAAAACAATATCGTGTTTGACACGTTTAAGAATCGTTTATGTCACAGTCGCCATTATTGTAAATGACATAAGAGTTATTAAAACGTTGACAATACGGAAACAGGTCAAAAACGATATCGTTATAACGCAGTTGAATAGAGGCCCTGTCTACTAGTATCTAAGCTTCTGAAGTTATTTAACTTGAACATATGAAAACTCTAAAACTAAACTAAACTAATTTTACAAGCTTAAGTTAGAGTATGGCACAATTATAAATATTTTTGGAAATCAATAAAAATAATTGAGGTATGAGTTGTGCGTGTGTGCAAGTTTATGTTAGTGTGTGTGAGGTTGTGTGAGTGTGTCTGAGTGTGTGTATGTGAGTGCGTGTGTGTGTGTGTGTGCGTGTGTGTGCGTGTGAGTGTGTGTGTGTGTGTGTGTGCATGTGTGTGTATGTGTGCGAATTAGTGAAGGCTATAAAACTTTAGATCAGACGATGTATGAATTGTCAAGCGATGGCCTTCAGCAAATTTTCTGTCTCGCTATAGCCAAGACTTTTCAACCAACTGATAATTTTTGGTTTAGCTTCACGAGGAGAAGATTTTGATATACCACAAGGATTAACAATTTTGTTATATATGTAGGGATGATGAAAGTCTGGGAACCGTCTAGCAAAGGAGGACTTTACGAGTGGGATTGGTATTTTAAACAAACGCTTGCGCAACAAGCCAGAGTGCTGCTGTGAACGAATGGTTTTACAGTGAACCTGCATTGTGACACGCAGCATCATTAGCTGCCGCGCACTCAGAACGTCAGCTGTATAGCTATAAAATAGTAAATATCCTGTTAGAAAAAAAAAAGTCACACAGGTTTAGTTACCCTTTATGGTCAATCCACAAATCAAAGTTTTGAGTGTAAAATCAGTACAGTTAAAAGATAAAGATAAAATATGTTCTTGCATTAAGCAGGCCGCACGGGCACTTTTACACGTCAAAATTCTACCAGCGCTTCCCAAGAGGAGACCATTGCTGCTAAGAAACGACGCAAGAAACTCAACAGTCCTTAATTTTTAGGGTTCCGTAGTCAAACTATAGTTTCGCCATGTCCGTGCGTCCGTCCGTTCATTCGCAGCCTAGCTCAGACTCTAAGTACTAGAAAGTGGCAAAATAAAATGTTTGTAATGCTACGACAGTGGAAAACTAAAAAGGAAACGTAATATCCAATTAAACGTTCAGAATACTATTAACTGACATAATAATCAAAAGGCCAGCGAGATTGTCTAGAAGATTGGTAGGAATATATTGTTACGTAGCTATCCAGTTTCAGAAGATTGATGTATGAGAAGATAATAAAATTAGTTTTAAATTCGCCACAAAGTGTGGAAGGGGGCACCACCGCCGCCCCCTTCAGTAGACTTCGACGCCAGACGGAACAGTCTTCCTGCGAGAATCACTCTGAAGGAGTATGAAGCTAGGATGAATTCAAAAGAACGTACTAATAGTCTTTGTTGAAAATTGTATGTTACAGTCAATCAAGGGGAATAAGAGGGATCCACAATAGAGAGTTGGCCCTACATTTTTTATCAAGAATTAAAATATTTACGCTCTCTAGTAAGGATTTATAAACTGCCAAAGGTTTAGTGGAAATGGAGGGCGTGATAATGCTTATGAATGAAGGTGGTGAAGAAGCTTATCTGGCAAGCCTTTGGATTTCATTCCTGCTTCCAGATCCCAGCACAATTTCTCCAGTGCTAGTCCCTAATCGTGGGCATTCAACCGCCTCTTTTGTAATCCCGTAGGATAATAGTAGCTTCATTCAAGCCATCTCAGATTTGTGATAAGCGTCTGCTACGCTAGCCTCCGTGGAGACTGTGAAGGAACTCAGACGCAAATCTAAAGGCCTATGTAGAGCTTTTTTTTAATTAAAGATAGAGAATAGCACTGGGTTTTATTGGACCCGGACCTAGCTGACTAGGTCCGGGTCCAATAAAACCCAGTGCTAAAATTTAATTTCGTCAATAAAGACGAAACGCTGTGGCAGAAATAAGTATTAAATATAACAAATAGACGCACTGTAGTATAAAGCTGTAAGAAAAAGATGATTAGAATAATACCACAACATTTTACTTTCTTGATTTTTGTATATGAAGACGTAGTAAATCTAGTAGCTCAGGCCGAGGAATACTTTAGTCGTTGGATTTTTGATTAAAAAATACTACGGGTTTATTAAAAAAAAAATGATTTAGGGATCCGTTTATGAAATATTAAGCTTTAAAGTGATAATAAAATTGTTATAGTGAAGTGCCCCCCCCCCCCCCCACAGCCAAAACTACAAATACTAAAAATATGAAAAAAAGTGATAGCGCATATAACGAATTTAAAGGGAAAACTATCACGACTAAGTAGACATTATTGGTTTTTGAGATACAGGCGAATAAAGTGTTTATACCTAAAATCATCTTAGACGGCACCAAATGACTTTAAATTGAAAATTAGTTATTACTCCCTACACTGAGCGCGGTCCGACGTGCTTTTGCCCGGATTTTTAAATATTGCTGACGACAACGATATCTTAAACTACCAAAACAAAGAATATATAATAAAAATATCATGCGTATTACAGACTTCTAATAATAATAAGAGCAAATAATAAAATAAAATAAATATACTTACTCGTCACGTACGTTACTGTTAGTGTCTCGAGAGTTACATTTAGATTTTTGTGTTGTTTTACCTAGTCACGTGTAACCCGCAGCGAAGACTCCCGTTGATATGATCGTTTCGCAATTCCGAGATTGAATGTGCTATTGTTGGATGGAACACAAATTAGCTACACTCAATATCGATACCGTGAACACGCTTCTGGCAATAACATGGCACGAGAGGAATTGATGTTTTTTTCCAGTGCCAATATCCATCAGTGAAATATAAAGCGAAATCATTTAAATAGCACGTATAGAAGTCAAAGTATCTAATACGTATTATCACACTTGTAGATATAGATTCTTACATAACTAATACATGGTTACAAACCATAATTTTAGTTCCTTGCTGTAAGTATGCCATGCCGGCGAGTTATATAAGATCGTTAAACATCTTATTATCTAAAAGAGTATGTATATATTCACAAATTTATGCTACTCAACACTATTTTTAGATCTCTGTTTTCCTTGTTTTCCCCAGTCAAAGAGATTTAATATTATAGGTTATAGAGTGGCCACTAAGAACACTGCCATACAAAACCTATGATCATAAGCGTCAGAAATGCCATCCAGCGTTGAATAGCAATATGCGCATAAAAATAAATATATAAAGGTTAAGGTTACTAAGATGGATTTAAAACTACAATTTCGTCCATGTAGGACTAGTTTTTCGTTCGTTCATCGACATTGAAGTACTTAATATGACTAATTGTTGTTGTATTTGCTTTAAGTTAATAAATTACGATACAAATAGTAATTTTATTATTCGGTCTACCTATCGATAAAAAAAACGATAATTAACCATTACGCCTCCCTATCCACAATGGTGCATCTACTGACCAGCAGAGGGCGCTTCTAACAACATTCTTATTTTAATGAATGGATTTCCAGAGATGATTCTCTCTGGAAATCCATTCATTAAAATCCATTCATTAATCACGTCCAGTAGCTTTTCAGTAATGTGATTTGCGATAGTGCAATGTGCTTGATTTCGTGGAAATGTCTTTTTAGGGGTTCGTAGTCAAACTAGGAACCCTTATAGTTTCGCCATGTCCGTCCGTCCGTCCGCAGCCTAGCTCAGAGACTCCTAGTACAAGAAAGCTGTAAATTGGCATGAATATACATATAAGTCACGCCGACAAAGTGGTAAAATAAAATGTTGAAAAAAATATTTTTTTTTGTGTACTACTTACACGTGCCGTGGGGATGTATTTTTTTTTGTCGTGTACCCCCATATTTTGGGGTGTTGTTGGATAGGTGGTCCAAAAATATTTGGGTGTGTAAAAACAATTATTCGATTAAGGAATCAGTTTATGAGATATTAAGCTTTAAAGCGCTAATTTTTGTTAGAGTCAAGTGTTTAACTCCGCTTTTGTTTCTATCCCCCGTCACCACAGTTCATTACCCCGTCCCCACCCAGTGAGCCCACTCCGCACCACCCCCAGCTATCGACAGCCTTAAAGCCGTGTACCCCCGGTACGTCATGGGGAATTTAGCCGCATTGTTATTCCACCATGTAAAGATAACACAATGCAATAGCAATGCGGCCGTAGCCCTCACCCTTTGCCTGGCTTGGGACAGGCACCTTAGGCCCCTTCCCGAGAAGAGAGACTATGGTGGCGGGTTTACGCTCCTACACACTAAAGTATTGTGTTAATTGGACCATTTAAGTTTATATATAACATTAATTATATTACATCAAAAGTGTACGTATGTCTGTGCGTCTGTGTGAGGATAATATCTATATTAATAACTTCGCACCGGTCTACGGTAGACTTGAACGAAATGCACATAAAATTAAAAAGCGTAAAATTTTAGTTGACCACTTATAGGCGGAAAATTCGGATCATCGAGTATTAACAATATATAAAAATGAATAAATTGCTTTATAATGGCCTTCTTCTTCTTCTGTTATATTAATGGCGGTCCACCGCGACATTCCGCATTGATTTCGCCAATGTGCCGTGAATAGAGTAAATCAGTAAAAATGATAAATCAAAATCGGTCATCATTCCTCCCCGAAGGTTACCGGAAGTTGCCTATATAAAGGTATTGCGAGGAAAACATGTCAATGTCATCAATGTGGCGTTGATGTCATGTCACCACGTGTCACAGGTTCATATTTGGGCGTTTTCCAAAAAAAGAGTACATCGTTAAGGACAAAGTTAAAAAAAATTAACTTATTCCAGTTTGTCAAGAAAATTAGCCATACATTTAGATACGTTAATTTTCGTGATGAAATGGAAACAGTTAAATTTTCTTAATTTTGTCTTTAACGATGTACACTTTTTTTGGAAAACACCCATTTCCGTTCTCCATTGTTACTTCTAAGGTCTTATTTCTTTGATTGTGAGAAAGAGACATCGTAGTTATTTGGGTAAATAAGATTTAAAGGTTAGCTGTGAAAGAGTTTGTGATAATATTAAGGCTGGAAATATACGTCAGATTAGATAGTCTTTAGACTGGCAAAGACTTTTTACATACTCTTTGCGTCCAGCAGTCACATCACAATCTGACAGGAAAAAAACTGCGTTTGTTTTAATCAGTCAGGCTAATTCAAAACGTGTGACTATCTTCTTTGTTTGGATGAATGGACGCCACCATTGATATTACCAGAGTTTACCTCGAATTCGCCTTCAGCCATCAGTCAACTGCCTTTTAAATTTAGTTGGCTTCAGTTTCCAATCCTCTTAGCATTTGCTATGACAATAATAAACGCAAATAATTATCAAATCGGAGAAATACTGGAACAGGGCCGAATCTTAAGTACTGGAAACCGACGTGCATGCATGACTTGATGTATGAATGTAGAAGAAGCGAAAGAGCTTTGTCAGAATCGTAGCAGGTGGAAAGGTGACCATAATTTTAATTGCAATTTGCGGACAAATTAGTTTTACAAGCCGGTGGGGCACTAAAATGAGCCATGAGACCGCAGCACCACTGTGGTGCTAGACAAGTTGCATTCGACAATCGTTAGCGATTATGTTTCGATTGATAAATGTATGGAATTGACGTAAGCCACCGAGATAGTAACGTGACACTTACGTCAATTCCATATATTTTTCAATCGAAACATAATCGCTATCGAGTGTCGAATACACCGTGTCTAGCCCCACTGATCTTATTTGCCGATATATATGATAAAATTGCATCGATATGCATGCAGTAAATGCTATCGGATTGGTTATTTCGTATATTGTCACGTGTTTATCAATGCATATATATTTTCGCAAAGCGGAAAAATAAGCGCGTTACAAACTTTTCAATGTGACAAAAAAAGAACTTTTAATCATTTCTTATTAGAGAGTAATCTGCTTTAGCAAATAGCACATTTAGTTAATATTACCATTAAACTAAAAAGGAATAAATAATAAAGCTGTGCACATTTCTACTAACCAACGCAATATCGCCAAAGCGCACGGCCTGATCAACGCAACGCTGCGACACTTTACTTAAGTCAAAACTGATTTCAAGAATCAAGTTCTATAAGCAATGGTAAATTCATCGTTCGTCTATGGTTACGAAAAAAGGGTAAAATGTCGTTCACAGTTTACCCTTCTAATTCGATGAGTGTGTCGTACGTACATATACAATGATCACAATGGCTTTACTGAACTAATGGATCTCTAGGTGGGTCATCTAGAAACAGGTCTACTTAAAAGTAAATACAGTAGGGAAGTTATAACATTGAACACTGTTATTATTAGCTGAGAGAGCTAAGATGAGCTAAAAGCAACTGGAACAGAAGGCCGGGGCTTTTATTTTATTTTGGTTTGGCCCACCTTTCGTCGATATTGTTATCCCACTGTTGACGTTATGACGGTTTCAAAATAACAAGCTTTTTTATAATTTCAACAATAAGGTAAACTAGGTTATTATGTTGCTGTTGAACGGTTAAAATAAATATTTTTTTATTTAAAAATAATGTTTTCTCATAAGAGCACTTGATATTTTTAAAAGAAACTCAGAAGCTGACATATTGCTCGCTCGGCGTACCAACTTCTTTCTATTCTTTTTTTAATTTCATATTTTTTTCGGTAGTTCGTTAATCAACGTTAAATGCAAAGAAAAATATTCTGTCCCCCCTTTATTTCAGCAATAACTGAAATAAAAATCTGAAAATGGAAACATAAGTATATAGACTAACGAATTAACTATGTACTAAGTAAATACATAACAGGAAAAATAACAGAATTGTTCTAAAACTTTTTCAATAGGTCACAACTGTCACTGGGCAAACTTTGTATTAAAGTTGTAGAAGTTACGGCTCTGGTAGCTTTATAGATACAAGTTTTGATTGACGGGGCTTTGAAAGTCGGAAGGCAGCAAGAAGCAGCAGGACGTTTTTGAGTTTTAAATATTTCATCCAAATGTGACGTAGGTGCAGGGCCCTCGGTGCTTGGCTCGGGTTCGACTCGCACTCTCTCGGTGTTTTTTCTATTATGCATACAGTAAATGTAAACTGAGTAAGTTATTTTATATGTCACGTTTTTATAAATGCATATTTATTTTCGTAAAGCTGAAGAGCAAGCAAAGTGTAACAAAAACCTTTAAATATGGTAAAGAAAATATCTAAAACGTTGTTGATTGGAGAGTTATCTGCTGTAATAAATCACACATGTAGTTAACATTTTTTTTTTTCCTCGAAGCCTATTTAATATTATGTTCCTCTTCAAATTGCTGCATTACGTCATCGTCTCCCCCTCACTTCTTGAAACCACATGCGTCATGTTCCCCATCGCCCTACACAGCATAGATACTATTACTCTTGTACCTGCCTCCACTACTATTTACACTTTAATTACTGACTAGATTATTACAGAAAAAAAGACATAATTACCTACTTCTTGGCCTGATTGTGCAAAATGTGGCTAGGTATAGAATTATAAAAGTCTTTTAGATATGTTTGTATTTCTGTAGCTCAGCCTACCCCTCTGGGAATGAAGGCGTGAGGGCTTGAAATACCGGTATTTTCGAGATCCGGTACTGTGACCTTGGTTTGGAACCTGTACTAGTCTCCGTAACAGTATCCACGGTACTGTAATGAAAGAAGGATGTAGCAGTACATACTCCTTTCATTGTTTTCTTTTTTTCTATTTTGTTATGTCGAAATGTCTCGAAATCTTTTGAATAAAAAAGATTTCGAAATATGGAATGCCCGCCGGTGGTTTTCAGGGGGACGCTCCAGAGTCTCCAACGGACCGCGTTGGCATTCACATGTGAACTAATGTATATTTAAACGTTAAAATAAATGAAAGAATATATTAACACTGCGAGACGTACACTTTTATTCTACGTAGTTTAGTTAAAAGTGCGTAAAGTATTACGCTTAGGAATAGGCGCCTACCAGGCATACATGTTGGAGCCGTACGGGGTATCGAGAATAAGAGAACCGAAGAATCTTCTCGCAAGCAAGAAGTGGAGTACTCCTGACCTGAACCTGAGTGATATCTTTATTAACCTATTCTCGCTTTAAACTGTTCCCATATTAGTATTTTATTTTTGTGCGTGTCCTTCCCATATAGCATAGCAAAATGGCGACTGGAAAATATAATGGGCTATCTGATACGGAGGGTTTTTTAATGCAGTACCAGGCCATTGGAATCATCAAAGGATGGTCTGATGAGCAGAAAAAATATGCCATCGCCGCATATCTAGAAGGACCAGCCCTTCACTGGTTTAAAGTGAGATGCAGGCTTGTCTCCATGGGAACATTACGTCTGGTCTTATGATGAGAATTCCACTTTGCCTGTAAGGTGTGGAAGAAACTCTGTATGGGTTTCACCTCACATAACGCCTGACAGATGTTTTCTATGGTGCTCAAGTCATGTATTTCATATCGTTTGTTATGTGATGGCGATATGGTTGGATGCTTATTCATGCTCTCATGATGTTATTATGGGCAGCTGTACTTTATTTGATTTAATGTGTATAATTATGTTTTTATTTCATGCGCATTTGCCGAGTTGAAAAATACTGATGTAAGAAGTCTGACGGATGCTGTTAGCAGAAGGAACACTGGCATGCAATCCTGCCTTTGATGTGGAAGGCACAGGAAGTCCGATGTCTGGACTGCACCATGCCCGTCCCTTCTGTAGAGCCGTATCGTTGAGATTTTGTTTCAAACTATTATGTCTTGTCCTTTAATAGGCACCAGCTCTTCGATAGCTTGGATGCTTGGCCCCGTATAATTGTTTGTTTTCAGATGTCTTTAATGGTATTTATTAATTTCATGTACTGATGCTGAGTTAAGCTGCCATCTGGCGACGCTTACGTTCGCAAACTGTACTACTGATATATGGTTTTTTTAATATAATAACATGTAATTAAATATCTTAGCATAGCTGTAGTTAGTAATGAAATTTTAGCATTATGTTAGTAGGTATTGATAGGAGATAACGATTGATGTTCTTTCAGAGCATGAATTCTTATCACGACTTAAATAGGTAGGCAAAACTAATATTCCTTCAGAATATTAGTTTAGTTGTCATGCCAAAGTGACTTGACATATCTGATGTCATCTCACTTAGAAATAGTGCCTGTGGCACCACAGACAGTAACTCTCTGTCTGATGAGAGGGGATGTCTATGGTTGCGCAAGTAAGGCGACTGTGTGCGCCAAACCCTAAGACGTTAAAGCATAGACACGGGTCTATTTGTTTTTTAATGTCAATACCAACCTCCTTGGTACTATGTTTAATGCTTTTGTAATTTTATGCTGGCAACGTATAAAGGGAATTGATTCTTTCTTGTTGACCATGCACCTTCAGTGCTTAGGCTGTCAAGCATGTTTGACAGTAGATATGTAAGGTTAACCATGGATCGCGTCTTTTATTTTTGGCAGGGTTTTTGAAGAGTCGGAGTTTGCTATGGCAAGTAGGCCAAGTAGCGCAGACGATGCCGATGACGCATGGTACGTCACTAACACAAGTTTTGGCATCAGATACGATATTGTCACAGGAAATAATTATGTTGTAGAGCAGGACGATCCCCCTTAATATATTGTTCCCTCCTTAGGTAGTCATTAGGGTTTCGTATAGGATAGCATAGGTAGGGGACCTTGCTTCCAGAGGGGCGAGGGATGTAATGAAAGAAGGATGTAGCAGTACATACTCCTTTCATCGTTTTCTTTTTTCAATTTTGTTATGTCGAAATGTCTCGAAATCTTTTGAATAAAAAAGATTTCGAAATATGGAATGCCCGCCGGTGGTTTTCAGGGGGACGCTCCAGAGTCTCCAACGGACCGCGTTGGCATTCACATGTGAACTAATGTATATTTAAACGTTAAAATAAATGAAAGAATATATTAACACTGCGAGACGTACACTTTTATTCTACGTAGTTTAGTTAAAAGTGCGTAAAGTATTACGCTTAGGAATAGGCGCCTACCAGGCTTACAGTACCGATACCAGGCTCGGTACCGGTACTCGGGATACCAGTATTTTGTAAAGGATACAGGTATTTTACCGGTACTATACCCATACCAATAAGGCTCGAATACCGGTAAAAATACCGTAGTACCATAGGGATATACCCTCCGCCGAGCCGACGAGACTTGACCTTTGTTGTGCAAAACGGCAACATCGCTAGAACCTTTACAAGGAAACGGTATTTTAAGGTAATAATACCGGAACCGGTTCCAAGCCCTGGGCGTGATGTTATGTATGTATGTAATAAATACGACAAAGTCATCTTAAACCTAATACTTACTCGTAGTTGTAATGAGTTCAGAAATCAAGTGATTTGTCACTTTAAAGGTTAGATTACCCAACAATTCGAGGAAATATAACAAAAATCCTTATTTACATGTTAAACACAGTACCAAAAAAAAACATTTCCTACTTCAGCACCGATATCTCTCATAATGCCGTTTAAATCCAAAATAGGTACGAACGATACCATTAAATAGAATCACAAAATTGAAAACTAATAAAACAAATTGATCAAGTTAAAATTATAACATTGATTACGTTTAAGTTAATTCGGCAATTCATTTTGTTATAAAATCTAACACTATACGCTGGAAACGCCGTTTGTAAAGTTTAAGATCGGTCTCTGGTTCCAAGGAAACGTCGCCAGCGCACGGCCGGACCAACGCTTGATTGAAGTCGTTTTCCGATTGTCATTCATTAAATATCAAAATTGACGCCATTATTTTGATTGTTACAAAAATTGGTAAAGCGTTAATCAGTGACACTCGCGACATTAAATTATTTTTACGGCACCTCGTTCGTCGTAATTGGGTCGTCCGTTCAGCACCCACTACAATACAGGTCAAAAACATCCCGTAGTTAAGGTTTAACAACAACAGGCACAGTTTTAACCAACTACTTGCGAGCATTATTTAGATCACCAGCATAACATATTGATAGAACCCGATTACAGTTCTAACTCGGCCGTATCATTATTCGATTACCTGATCGGAAAGTTGTTACGAGCCAAACTCCTCTCTTGATTCACTTCTGTTGTAAATGAGCACGTATATTAAGTCGTTATTTCTAAAACTAATAAGTCTTTAAGTGAAGTAGCCAAGCTCACTGATAAAATGTATACAATGACACAAGCAAACCACTACCGCTCACGTCATTCCTTAACATATTTATCTACGGTATTACATTTTGTTTTTATACGGCGGCCACGGTATTACATATTGTTTTCATATTAACTAATAAAGTCGACAGGGCCTCTATTCAACTGCGTTATAACGATATCGTATTTGACGTGTTTCCGTATTGTCAACGTTTTGATAATTCTTATGTCAATTACAATAATGGCAACTGTGACATAAACGATTCTTAAACGAGTCAAACACGATATCGTTTTAACGCACCTGAATATAGGCCCGGTTTAAGTCCTCCCACTAGAGGTGACACGTACTAGGCAAAATGCGTATTGAGTCTTCCAAGTACGCGTCCACAAAAATACTAGTGCCAAAGACTAGCGCCACGAGTACCTAAGAGTACAGGATTCAATGAGTACAACGGGCCATATTAGTATGCGTTTGTCTAGGCGCCGCGCCGGTTGATAAGTTGACGCAAAGTGACCGAAATAATCCGAACGCGACGACAGAGTATACGGACGGACTAGGCGGTCGCGGTCGGCGCAGCGCCTAAAAAGCGAGTTGCGCGTTGCGCGCCCGATTGGACGTTAAAAGTCTCCGTACTCCTAAACTCGTACGCTAAAGTGCGGCCGCGAGGGAACGCGTACGTACGAGTACATGATAAGACCTATTCTAGTAAATACGTCTCACCTCTACCTCCCACACCTCACCACAATAACTGATCAAAAGGTGATAACTTGTCTTTCTCGTTTGTCAAAATACTCGAGAATAAAACATCTATTACCTGTAAATCACTGTCCTAGTGCTTCACTCCAAATGTTGCTTTCCATTGAGATGTTCCTGAAACGTACATTTACCTTAAACACAAATAAATATATATATTTTTTTTTAAATTTGCTACTAAACATTTTGTTATGATTTGTTAAATCTCTATTTGCAGAGGACCAGGAAAGCGGAAGGAACATACATTGTTATGTGGCGTGACGAGAAAACGTGTATTGAGAAATTATTACCTTGTTGATTTGTAACTACATGGTATTGATAAAAAAATATAGAAATCTATAGAGGCGGACAGGTTCGCACACATCATTAGCACCTTGCCCTTATTGCAATCGTTCGGGATCGGTGCAGTGCGTCTCTTTCTTTCCAGCATCCCTATATCCCTCACCATCAATTATCTCAGTATTCACATCGCAAACGAGAACAGATAAACAATTCAATTTTAATACAGAAATATCTGGAGACTATGTAACTAAATCTACTTTTTTATAACCAACTAATTTAGTTATCAACCATTACTGATTATAAATAATTAAATAAAAATATCTGCTTAAGTATATGTCCATAAGTTTTTTACAAATATGACTTTATGGAAATAGTTTTGGCAACTGGACCCAACCCGAGACCGTTCACGAGAATGACCCGTATCTCAGCCCTTGCCTCCCTCAACCGTTGTGATAGGGAAGGATTAAACTCATACCTAGAGACGACCTACCTACCGATGGGTTAACGAATTAGCTCATGATAATAGGTTCCGCGTTTCCGGTTTCAATACTGATCTTACTGTACATTAGGGGAGCGCCGGGATCAGCACGAAGAAGCCCAAAGCTCCACTCGGATGGTAACCCCGCCTCGGTGTTCAGGCATCCTTGCGTCAGAACTAAAACAAGAGATAAAACTGTGAGTTGTGCTGGAAACCGTTTCCATATTACCATCAAATATGTTTTACCTTGAGGCCTACCATTCATTCTTTAACTGCAAATTCGACGACACGTTGGCCTAGTTGGGAGTGACCCTGCCTCCGAAAGCCAGCGGTCCTGGGTTAAAATCCCGGTAAGGGCAGATATATGTGTGATGAGCTCGGATATTTGTTCCTGAGTCTTGGATGTTTTCTATGTTTTTAAGTATGTATTACTTCTATATAAGTATGTTTATCGTTGTCTAGTACCCATAGTACAAGCCTAGAGCTTAGTTTGAGACTAGGTCAATTTGTGTAGAGTGTCCCCTGATATTTATTATTTTATTTATTCAATTTAAGGTCAAAATTATGGTAGCGGCAAAGTATTAAATAAATATCCACACGACTATGTCGAATGATTAAGTGTGCGAATGTAATATATTTTTGGAACTTTACATGCTGCCACATACTACGTAGATTATAGTTTTAAAATAGGCCGCCATATATTTCAAGTAAATAAGAGTTATTAAAACGGTGTCGAAGGCAATATCGTTTTTACCGTGTAGAATCTCAGCCCTGTATGAATTTAGGTTACCTTAGGCGCCATTGTTTTATAATAAACATGACGTAATGCGCTACAGTATCATATATTTATTTATGTATATTTTGTATTTATCTATACTTTTGTATGTATCTGTAGTTTATATATGAATATATTTATATTTTATATGTATATGTCGTTTGGATGTTTGTTTTTTTTTATTTTTACTTACTTTTTTTAATATTCCATTTGCTAGTTTATTTTTCAACGCCTACCAATTTATTTCTGTTTCTTTGACACTTCTCTTCTTTGTAAGGTTGTCTGGAAGAGATCGCTTCTGAGCGATAAGACCGCCTATTGACTCACTAAGTAAGTTTTTATTTGTATTTTACTTTTCATGCTGCATTTGTATGTGGTGTTCAATAAAGAATGTTTGTATTGTATTGTATTGTACCGTTTAGTTTTTCAATCAGTTATTCTGCTGGGTTAAAACGATATTGCCTTTGACATGTTTCACGTGAGTTTTAAACAATATCAAAACACGTCAATGGCAATATCTTGTTAACCGAGCAGTGGTGCTAGACAAGTTGCATTCGACAATCGTTAGCGATTATGTTTCGATTGATAAATGTATGGAATTGACGTAAGCCACCGAGATAGTAACGTGACACTTACGTCAATTCCATATATTTTTCAATCGAAACATGATCGCTAACGATTGTAGAATGCAACTTGTCTAGCACCACAGAGTAGATGGTAAGTCTACTAAACACTTCATAGTTACAAGTACACAACAAATCAAATTATGGGCAATTTTTGGATTTTTTACCCCTCGTCTGTATTGTTGCAGATCTGTGCCCAAAATTTGGATAGGTTTTTGTTTTTTTTGGTTACTTATTTTTTTGGACTTTATCATAAATCATAATCTGAAGAGACTAGAACTTGGTAATTTTTTCACCTCTTTCAGACGAGGGGTTAATATGTCTCCTGTATGTAGCACTTTTCCAAATAAGAAATAAATAAATATCAGAGGGACAATCTCACACAAATTGACCTAGTCCCAAACTAAGCTCTAGGCTTGTACTTTGGGTACTAGACAACGATAAACATACTTATATAGATAAACACATACTTAAATACATAGAAAACATCCAAGACTCAGGAACAAATATTCGCGCTCATCACACAAATATCTGCCCTTACCGGGATTTGAACCCAAGACCGCTGGCTTCAGAGGTAGGGTCACTCCCAACCAGGCCAACGTGTCGTCAACAAATAAGGCGGATACCTGACATTTTGCACGGTAGGCACGAGCCCGTTGATATCTTTTGTATAGAACTCTGAAGTTGAAATAAAGGCCTCCATTGAAAAATATGAATGACTCTAAAACTCTTATTTAATTAAATAAAAGACGGTGAAATTAATTACTGGCTTTTTGCGTTATGGTTCTAGAAACGTCTCTACTTTTCTTTCTTAAAGCATGACAATAAAATTGAAATTGTTGACTGTGTTTATAGTTATGAAATTCGAAAGTGTTATTTTCTAACGAAAACATTAATAATTAATAACACTTACCCGGAATATCTGATGCACTCTAGAAGTTTGAACCTCCTCCGAGCTGACCCGGGTAACGTTCGGATTCTGCACTGGACTTATTTACAGGTCACGTTGATGGCAGTGACAACGCTGTTTGTACTTGGATGGCAGTGCTTGTCAAATTATTGCTTATAATATTGCTTATAATTTTTGCTTCTAACTATTGCTTATAATTATTGCTTATAATTACTGCTTATAATTATTGCTTTTAGCTATTGCTTATAATAATAAGGTACAAAGTTGAGAGAGGACGAGGAAAAATGACAGGGAATGAAGGTCTCGGATCTGAAGTTCCCGTGAACCAGCTTTACGAGTATGGGAGCTCCTCGCTGCGAGTTCTGCAACAAACACAAAACTGGACTGAGATTCTACACGGTAAAAACGATATCGCCTTTGACGTGCTTCCGTATTCTCAAGGTTTTAATAACTCTTATGTCCTTGACAGTAATGGCGGCCGAGTTAAAAACGATACTAAAACACGACATAAGCAATATCGTTTTAACGCAGTATAATAGAGGTCCTGGTTCACATACACCAACTAACGAGAGGCGATGTCTGACCATGGCGAAAAAATATAATTCATAAAGCTTCAAGCCTGTTCTAAATCTATTTCTCACACCAATCTAAATAACTGAACGTATTTTAATCGACTGAGACAGACTCTTCAAAGCTCTTTTTACAGGTGCCTTTTAATACCTGTGTTATATATCGACTCGGAAAAATAAGAGTTTTTTTAAACTATTGGTCGGACATTTCTACATATAAAACCGATCTCTTCCTTTTTTATCGATCAGTTCTTAGCAGTGGGTTCCTGGTGTAATATGTTTAATATACAAATGAACGTAAAAGGTTACACACACCAAACCGCCATGTCGGGCGGTTGGTGCTCGCTGCTTTATTTGTATGAGACTGGTACTTACATGTAAACAGAGATGCGAGCGGCGCGAATTTGCCGACATGACGTGTTAGGTGTGTACAGCCCACAGTTGCTACATCGACTTACATTACGGCTGCTTCAATCCCGAAGTCCTTCGAACGGCTGCACATTTTCCGACGTCGCTTCTCTCGAAGGCCGGGTCAGCCGACCCAGATGGCAGTGACGTTTAGTTATAAATTGAAGTCAAGGGGGTGAGCCACTCCCTTGCCTTCAAAATATATATTAGTGAAGAAAAAATACTTATATATTATCACGAGCCTTCTACCAGTCTTGGTTTTAACACGCGCCCGGGGCGCCTGGCGCTGCCGGGGGCATGACGGGTTCACCTGAAACGAGTGCAGTCATTAGAGATCGCCCTCTCAGCTGCACTAACTGCGCCGGGCCTCTCTTCTACTGGGCTTAAGTGATATGGCCTTCGACGTGTTTCCGTCGTCAAGTCTACGTTTAGATAACTCTTATGTACTTGATAGTAATGGCGGCCAAGTTTATTACTTCAGTACCAAAACACGTCGTAGGCAATATCGTTTTAACCCAGTAAAATAGAGGCCCGGATCAAACCAAAATAACTTAATAAACACTAGCTAAACTAAATAAATAGGTATAACATTACTGACGTAAGGTGGAATCAATAACAGGTGCCGACGGGGTCTGACGGGGAGGAGTTTGGCTCCGCAACATTTATTTAGACGTTATGTTTACATACATATATAACGTCACGACATGATTATGTTAGCTTTTTAAAAGCGCTATTCAGTGTCTAAAACCTTTTACATAAAGTTACCTTCAATGTACCGCACCACCCTTTACGTCCTCTCTCTATTTCATGTGCACTTTGCTCACAACTCCCGATATACCTTTTTCAAGCGAGTTCCTAGATATTACGTCATATCCAAACATTTATCATTGCCATGTTTACTAACTAGCCTTATAATTTAGCCTTTTTATTGCACACTTTTTAGTGATCATTCATAACATGCTGTTATGCACCCACATTAACAAAAAACAAGAAATGCTGGGGGAAATTAATAGCCATTTAATAGGCTTCGTCACAGTCTCTCAGCTATGTTAATCGAGATATCTTATCGCCAACTTGAAATAGGTACCGTTGAGGAGTTCTGGTGGCCATCTGTGGTCTTCGCTACCAGTACTACTCGTACTTCACCAAATGATACTTTTTGAATGCAAATGCTGAACTTGTAATTGAAAATGCAAAAATGGTTTTATGTATGCCTGCGAGCTCCCTCGATTTCTCAAAGATCCCATAATGGGACCAACTAGAAGTATACCTACTATTACAAACAAAAAAAAAACACATCGGTCCAGCAGTCTGAGTAATCAAGGAACATACATAACAATGAACAAGTTCCTCGAGAGCTTCATTACTTTTAGCACTGAGATGCGTGGTCAAAGTGCTAGGGATCAAGTTTCTCGGTCGAGCAAGGGGAACCTATCGCTAGTCCGAAGTTTTCTTTACAATTTTTTTGTACTTTTCCCATAGCTTCATATATTTCAAATTAATTTATTCCCTTTTTCAAGTACCATAAAGAAAAGCTTAGTTTGGGTTTGTTCTTACACAAAACAAAAATATTTACCAGTTTTAGAAAATATACATAATTTGTCTTACAATGTGTGAATTAAAATGGCACACTGCAAAATTAAGTTAATACCTTCTGACGGAACAACTTGAACTTGCAATAAACTTTAAATAAATCGTTTGTCGAATCGAGAGGTGAGTTGATCATAATAGTAGCATAGCCTGTCAGAGTAAACTTAAGGCTGCGTGCAGACAGACAGCCTGCCAATGACAGTGACAACTAGAATGCAGTACTCGTGGTGGTAGCAGTAGAGTCCGCGCAACCCCGATAGCAACAGGCTTGTAACCGTGTACCCCCGGCACGTCCTCGTGAATTAGCCGCATTGTTATTCGACCATGTAAAGATAACACAATGCAATAGCAATGCGGCCGTAGCCCTCACCCTTTGCCTGGCTTGGGACAGGCACCTTAGGCCCCTTCCCGAGAAGAGAGACTATGGTGGCGGGTTTACGCTCCTACATTATAAAGCATTATGTTTATCGGACCATTTTAATTAAGAGAAATCATTGGTAAATTAAGTAGGTATGTAGATACTTGGACGGTTTTCAAAAAAAGTGTACATCGTTAGAAACTTTAACTTTCCATTTCGTCACGAAAATTTACGTACTAAATGTGGACAACTACCTACTCGTGGCGAAATGGAAAAATAAAATTTGAAAATTTTCGGCCTTAACTATATACACTTTTTTTGAAAACTGCCCAGTTTTAACTGGGCACATTAGTTATACAATCAAGATATTATAAAAAAGGATTAAACAACTAAAGCACAACAACTAAGTTATGAACATAACCTTTAAGTGTTACATGCTATGGAATAAAACTCACTAGATCTAACTTGCCTTGCATTAAAAAATTTAATAGTATTCTGTTAGGAAAACATAAATGTACCGAACCCTTAAAGGGCATAAGTTCGTGATTGGAACAAAACGTGACATGCCACGAAACCGCTCCCTCTTGGACATCAACATGATTCCGGCGATTCTCTCAAGATGACGTCTATGGCCTGAGGTTTGCTTATGCACTGAACCACAGTGTAGAACTTAGTTCAAATATTTTTCTCAAGTTTACTTCTTTGTATACTTAATTATTAGAAAAAATTACAAAAGCTCTTACACATGACAGCCACATACAAGAAAAATGTTATCCTAGCTGTAGGCATCCTGAAAGGAACATTTAGGGTCTTTAAAGTATTAAGTAGAACACATTATTCACGTAATTATATGTTTAACATTAAAAAAAGAGTGTTGATTTCGAACCCCGAGCAAGCGAAGGATTCTAGGTTAGAATCCTGAGTGCAGCGAGGGTTCCAAAGACACGAGATGCAAATAACTTTGGTCTTGTGTTGCACATACAATTTTTCACCTTAGCAGCGAGAAAATATAACCTTTATCTTATTTATTGAATGAAATGTCATTTGCATAAAATTTTGACAAATCTCGCTTGTTACTCGATATCGATCGATATGATAGTGGAGGCCGACTCTAGTTTGTCACTGAATTAAAAAAAAAACGGGTGCCGCCAGTTATGACGTTCCATTTGTCTTCTCGCAAAAAAAAGCTTAGGGTGTTTTGGTTTTTTTTTATAATAAAATAATAATATATGTATGTAGATAAAGCAGCATTTTATGTAACTGTATATAATTAGGCATTAAAACACTCATGTGATATTATTATGTAAAAGTCACATAAACTACTATAAGAAAAAAAAACAACATGGTAAAAATAAAACGACATCGCCCAGCCGCCCGTGCGCCGCACCACGGCCACCTTTATATTGTTAACAAAAATTAAAAAGTTTACTTTGTCTCACGCTCGCAGCAAAATCGAATTTTGCTCACTGTCTTTTTTGTGTAATACAAGTTAATTCTGGTAAATATACATACGTACACACGTACATACTTACATACATAACTTCAAGCCTTCATTCCCAGAGTGTGGTAGACAGAGCTACAGAAATACCAACAACTCTAAAAAGACTTGCTGATAATTCTGTAACCACATTTTGCACAATCTGGCCAAGAAGTTTACTAGTGTATTAGTGACAGGTTGCAAGCCCATCGCCTAAAAATAGTACAACCCCTTATTCCCACACTAAATACGTATAGTGACGCAAATATCATCTGCTGTATTGGGTCTGGATTAGCTTCAATCTCCGGCTGGTGGTTGCGGCGCGCAGTGTGTGCCTCCCGGTGGACGCTCACATCCCGAGAGTAGGTTCATCGGTTATGCCTACGTGGTACATAATTAACATATAGTTAATAATAATAAATAATAATAATAATATCACAGGACAATCTCACACAAATTGACCTAGTCCCAAACTAAGCTCTAGGCTTGTACTATGGGTACTAGACAACGATAAACATACTTATATAGATAAATAACTACACACTACACACACTTATAATACACACACTTATAATAATAAACTTAAGAGTGTAACGAATTCAGAAAAAAACTTTTTATATTTAAATTTAAATATAGCATATAAGAATAACGAAAGTTTTGAATAATAAAGCATTTTAAAAACTTTCGAATTGAGAGAAATTTACACTTTTAACAACTAACATTTAATATAAACGGCTCAAATAGGTTGGAACTAAGTAATAAAACATGTAGCCACCTTCAATAATGATGCCCCGTGTACACGCCTCTGGGTGCAGGGCGTGGAGGGACCACACATGACACAATGCAATACTTTTAAAATAAGTACTGTAAATGTTGTGTAAATATTGGATGTTAATGATTTTTCACCAAACGCTATATCTGTAATGAGTGTAACCATGCTATAAATAATGCTTTAATTATTATACTTAAGTAAACACTGTCCTATTGAACGTTTGAATGTGGTGTCTAAGTAAGTATAGTAAGCGCAGTGGTGGCAGCCATTTTACTTGTGGGAACAATACATACGGAATCTACCAACTACTGACTTTAACATAAAACAATTTTCAAGACATGTTGTATATCAATATTGCTCGTATTCAAAAATTAAATAAACATTAAAAAACACAGATTTTTAAATAATAAAAGTATCATGTGAGAATAATATAGTTTCAAAGTAAATAAAGACAGTGATCAAACAATGGTATTGGTAACACAAATATTTGTCCTTACTGGGATTTGAACCCAGGACCGCTAGCTTAGTAGGTCACTACCAACTGGGCTCAACGCGTGTTGAAGTAGTGTCTCTCTCTTGAATTCCGATTATAACCGTTGTTTTCATCGAGTTGTTTTGTTTATAAATAATTTTAATACCACGCACCCTGGAACCAATCTTTCGTGTTTTTAATTGCATCAATGCATGCCATGAACCTTACCCTAAAAGGGCAGAAGTTCGCAGCTGGGACGAAACGTGACATGCCACGAAACCTGTCCGTTCCCTCTTGGACATCGACATGATTCCGGCGATTCTCTCAAGATGACGTCTAACGGCATGCTGTTTACTTAAAGAGTAGAACACAGTGTAGAACCCAGTTCATATATCGATCACAAGTTCACTCCTTTCTATTATATTTTTTTTTTGGCAAAAGCTCCAATCACTTGATGGTCACATACAATAAAAATATCATCCTAACTGTAGGCATCTTGAACTGAACATTTTTGGTCGGACTTTTTCTCTATTTAAGTATGTTTATCGTTGTCTAGTACCCATAGTACAAGCCTAATTAATGCAAATATCATCGAATCACTGTATTGGGCCTGGATTAGCTTCAATCTTCGGTCGGAGGTCGCGGCGCGCTGCGTGTGCCTCCCGATAGACGCTCACATCCCAAGACTTGGAATTATGTTTTGAATTGCATGGCATATTCAACATATAACTCAATAACATAACCAAGCCTAAGGAGTTAATAAGACTGGCTGAGAAGCTGTAAAAATAATAAAATTACTTATCGACCTTATAGTTTGTAATTCGTCTGGATTCCTTACAATTTGAGTATTTTTATAACTAATAGTTGTGTTCTTTGTGATGAATCCAAAATAGTCCCGATTCTAGTCGTAGGTACAGTCTTCCTTATCAGTTGTTGCACTCTTTGGTATCTGGTCGCTTTAATGCTGCAGTTCAAATGTAATATAACGTTAAAGTGACAAAGTACTAATGTGTATAGCTACGTAAAAGACCTACGGTGCAAAAGAGTCGATTTAAAAAAGAGCACAAATACTACGCCTTTATACTTATTGCGACAACAGCACAACGTGTAAAATGATTAACCACAACATTACACACGAAACAAATAGACCACTTTCAACATCACACCTGGGCCTCTATTCAGTAGGGCTAGACAAGTTGCATTCGACAATCGTTAGCGATTATGTTTCGATTGAAAAATATATGGAATTGACGTAAGCCACCGAGATAGTACCACGTGACTATCTCGGTGGCTTACGTCAATTCCGTACATTTGATTATTCAAACAATCGCTATCGATTGTCGAATGCATCTAGTCTAACCCCACAGGTGCGTTAAAATGATATATTATCGTGTTTGACACGTTCAAGAATCGTTTATGTCACAGTCACCATTATTGTAAATGACATAAGAGTTATCAAAACGTTGACAATACGGAAACAGGTCAAAAAACGATAACGTTATTACCTTGTAGAATTCCAGCACTGTTGTGGTACCTCGTGTCTTTTCCTGCGTTCAACCCGGATTTAGAGAAACAAGTGGCGAGAATTATGCCTGGAGTAATCCCCGGCTTGAAATGTTGGATCCACTTAGTGGGCGAATGCTCATTACAAAATGAACTCTAGCAATTAAAACACAACTCAGACCGACACCCGAGTATGCGTTACTACGTCTTGATATCGTGTAACTACAATAATCAATATGAGTCGATCTAAGTATATAATACGAGTTTTATTTGCTTAACCAAAGATGAAAAGATAGGCCAATTCGATAGGCTTTGCTTTCAAAAGCAGCTAGAACCCGAAATATTATAAAAGTGTCTTACATTTCTTGCATCACGTCCCGTTTGGGTCTACGGAAAAAAAGTGGGTCTATTCAATACGAACCCTAGAGTTAACACATTAGGAATCTCCACTAATCAACTCTCTTTAACAATAAATATTTCATAAGACTTGTTGTTAAATATTGAAGTTACTAAACATTAACAAATTAAACAAACATTAAAAAAAACAGGAATGCTAAGTAACAGAAGGAACATGTGACATGTGAAAGTGTTCTTTTTAGTACATATGAACAATACATGAAGCAGGACTACAGGGCCACCTAACCTTATATGCGTAAGACACGTGTCTGTTTTACTTCGGATCCTCGCTTTCTAGTTTAATCCGGCAGGCACAACTACACCTAGACCTACTTTTCAACTGGTTTCAAAGTCATTTGCTTACTATTAACACTGCTAAAACGTGCTATGTTATCTTTTCATTTTAAAACAAAAACATAAATGGTGAAGCGCTAGAAAAGAAACATCATGAAAAATACCTAGGACTGATCCTTGATAGTAAGTTAACCCCATATAGCTAAAATAAGAACAGAAAATAACGTCATTAACTGGCGCTATGCGAAACATGTCAAACTGTCTCCCAAAACATGTTCGTATTAACATCTACGAGTACAATGCTGTAATAAAACCTCACACAGAATATCTAGCTGTAATTTGGGCTAATGCAGCAATGGGTAACCTCAAAGACGGAATAAGGAGTACCATTTTTCGGGATTACTGAATATTATAACAGGTAGTTTTTTTTTTATATTGTACGCCTAATGTTATGGACAACAACTGAGAGCTGTTCAAAACACTTGGGTTGTCCTTCCTTTTGTAACTAATTCTGTAAAATGTGTATATAAGAAGCAATTGTTCGGTATAAATGAACAATTTAACACCACTCCTTAAGACTTATTTTGACAACAACACAAGGTTCAAAATGGTTGTTCAGTTTTGAAAATGGAATCTTATCAGGGTTACCACTCTCTCGTTAATTGTGGAAAATATGAAGGAAAAACACAATATGGGATAAAATATGGGATCACAAGAAAACGAGATTATTAAAGATGGTCACTAAACAATTATAAGAAAATGTATTCGTTTGTAATATGTAACAAGACATTTTACAAGTTTTTATCAACGACACCAATAAAATAAAATAAGGCGTTAAAGGGTTATATTAAATCAATAGATAACATGAAGCAGCTGCTAAGACTCCCGTTGGTATGAGCGTTTCACAAATACAAACGGTAACACGCGCAAACTAACAGACAGTTTGGACGCATTCACGCTCGCAGCTGTGATACGCGCCTCTCGCCGTCGCCGGGTGCAGGTCGTGCGGGAAGGGTAACGATGAAAGCAGATCTCCAGGGCAGGAACGTTTATTGTATGTTATAAAATAAGAGTGATTCCCATCTTCCAACCTAGCAATCCCACCCAGGTTGGATATTGGGAAATCACAGTGCCATCTTCCAACCTGCCTCGGGTTGGATAATGGGAACAAACTTTATTATTTATATTTTGTCACAAGTAATTGTATATAGTTAAGTAGTTGGTATGTTTATACGTTTATATTTATGTAGGTTTGTACATTACAAACAATACAAATAGTAAAGTTTGTTCCCGTTATCCAACCCGAGGCAGGTTGGATGTTATCTCCTAGCACAATCAAAAACCTAAGTACCCAATCGTCATGCAAATTGACTCTTGTTTCAAGAGTGATATCACACCTCTTCACATATTTACCTGCATTATAATAAATAGCTGGTTATATTTAATTAATTTAGTTTATTATTAGGTTAGAAGATGGGAATCACTCTAAAATAAGAATAAAGCACAAACAGTGCCTCAGGCGGTTGAGATTAAAAATAAGGATTATCCAAGGTTTCCTATGGTACTGTTATAAATCAATATTTCACTATAAGAACATTTCACAGTCACAGATGATAATGATAACTGATTGAGAGCTCATCAACGACTTACTGCCGTCCGCGCAAGCAAACGTAAAATTTGAAATGAACTCAAATTTAGAATATAGCCAGAAATAAAATGACCAGAATGGTTTCATACAACGAGGTGTAAATATATATTATACACACCTCGTTACAGGCCGCGGTGGTATTGAAGAAGGTCCAGGAAGATCTCAACCGAGTAGAACTTATTTAGTGAACTTAAAATATTTAACAATTTTTTTCGGTATAACCAAAGAATGCGTTCAATCAATGTCACACAAATGGGCCTATACCATAATACATGCTTACTCGTAATTGCATAGAAAACATCTAAGACTAAGGAACAAGTAGTCGAGCTCATCAGACAAATACAGTGTGTCCCTGGATAAGGTGCACAAACGAATAGGGATGAAAGTACTAACACAACGAAAGTTTTTTTTTTTTAAATGATAAACATAATTAATTGCTGTCAACCCTCTCGGAACAAAGTGAAATATCTCGCCTAATATGAGTTCTTTTGAGATGAAACAAACTTGACTTTGCCGTTAAAAAACTGTTACATGAGAGCTCTTTTAGACGTGATATTTTTTTTTTTTTAAACTTTACTTTTGCTGGAGGTATCGAAATTGGTCTTAAGTTTTAGGGGTCTATTTTTGGCCTTGATTTAAACAAGGGTATCTTACTGTGTTTCATCAGATCAGGAAACACTCCAATACCGACACGCTTTTTAAATAAAGCAGCTAGATAAGGTGCAGTTAACTCTATGATGGACTGTAGTACTTATACCAAAGAGGCCCAAGAGAAGTCTTTTTTAGAATAAGTAAGTGACCTAAATGTCTTATAACAATTCTTGGTTACAAGATAAAAGTTAAACAAATCTGTACATTCGACTCGATTCGATGAAACGATTCTAATGATTTAGTGGTATCTAAATATGGTAATATATTTATAAAGAACCGCTTAAAATCTTTTGCTACACCAAGGTTTCCTAAGAATCGAACTCTAATTTCCAAAACCATGCACCAGTAAGTAACAGCTTGGCAGTGAGACGTAGTAAAACCGAGTAGAAAATCTTCTCTGGGAAACCGAGACCGTTGCAGCTTATTCCATCCAATTTTAAACTATATTTGTATGCTGTCATAGTTGTTATAACCTTTTACTATTTTCACAACGACACGGGGCCGCCAGTGTTAATGTGACCTCGAGCCGAAAAGAGTCAAAATCTCAAAAATCTAATCAAAACATTGCACTTTGGAGTAATCATTTTCATTACGTACGCCACGGAATAGAAAAAAACAGTGGGAGTGGCATGAGCTTCGCAAACTATCAGGACGTCGTAAAAACAACCACTACGATAACTTGAAAATAATTGGTTGAAGGATTTTATTTTACTAAAGAATGTGCACCGTGATCCATTAACGTAATTTAAACTTTATTTCCATGTCTCATTGTTCAAATTATATTACGCCTTTTTACGACATATGACGTACAGATATAAAATCACGATTGTCTTGCAAAGTGCTGCCATCTAGCGTTCAGTAGTTGAACAACAACGCATCAACGACCAACTATCAAGAAAGTAGTTTGGCTCTTCGACAACAGATGGCTTTTAGTGATGTACCAACTCATGGTAATTCTTATGTCGGTAAAATATATATTAGCCGCCATTTTGAACTACGTAGTTCTTGAACGGACTGTCTTCAAAATCGATATCTGAGATTTCTCATGATTTCTGAATATGACTCTGTAGTCAGAATTAAGAAAAATGGCCGCCATTTTGAACTACGTACTTCTTGACATTTTTTTAAAGCATTTGTACTTCTCAATCGCATGTATTTTTACACGATTACACGATCGTAGGTACCTGTTTTTATAACTTTTGGAGTTCATAACTTCTTTTTCAACACTGCTAGCAAAAGTTCTCTTTTTAGAACAAGCTAATGATTAAGTTGCTTCAATAAAGTTATTGGAGTGAAAAGGTCAAAATACGGTTTTTTTTTCAACTAATAAATCTTAAATAAATAAAGTTACTTACACTTCTTTTTTCGGCAGTCTTATAAATACTAAGATAATTATAATTAAAATTTGCCCCAAATACGTCCCATTTTCAATTGTCGAACGACCTGCCTAACTCTCATTTTAAAGGACACCCATTTAAAGGCACAGGATGTCCTGTACGGCGCCGTCCTGTAAAAAGAAAAAGATACTGCCCATTTACTTTGCAAATGTTGACTACGTAACGTAAGTGTTTTTCAATAATTATAGAAAAACACTTCGTATTTGAGAATTATGTGCCAAAAACACAACTAATAACCTTTTTCGTGGAAATAAAAATACGGAAGCATTTTTTTTAAATATCATACAGTCAAATGCTACTGTACTTATTATTTAGGTACTTACCTGGTTTATTACTTACCCCTTCCTCGGAGACTGCCGTAGAGGCTACGCCGGAAATGCGCAGGGCTGCCCTGACAAAAACAGAGTAACTATTGTAAATCTAATTTCACAGTAGAGCATAAAATGTACAGTTGATTTTGAAAGGACTGAAATATATATACACTTTTAAATTTAAATCACTTATATATGTAACGCAACAGTAAAATAAACATTGTAGATTTATTATGTTTAACGAAATGTGAAGATAAGAGAAAGACAAAACATTTTTAAAATTAAAATTCATGGCTAGTTACCTTTTGTTTTTGCTAAAAATATACAATACACACGTGCTATTTCATTATTAGCAGCCCGTATCTCCGATACCAGGGTCATCCCGTGGGCCCCCAAAGCCACTCGTAGTACCAGAGCCCACGACCAAATTTTTGCTTCACAGCAATACGACTAGATTTAATTATCTCTGACCTGTGTAGCTCTGACCTGCCCAAATTTTCAAAAAAATAACATACTTATTCGACCGATCTGTATTAAAACAACCCCAAGCAAATTCTGATTTTCAAAATGTAGTTGAATGATAGATAGCTCTAAGTTCCCGAAAACACATTTTCAGACACGAGCGGCGTAGCGCCGTAGCCGAGAGATCACACGTTTTTGTTTAATCAAACAAAATAACCGGGCAAAAGCATGTCGGACCATGCTTAGTGTAAGGTTTCGAAGCCGTTAAGTACTACAAACATAAAAATCAACAAGTAATTACTAATTTTCTATTTAAAGTCAATGGGTGCCGTCCCTGATGATTTCAGTAGGTATAAACAAATTAATCGCCTGTATCTCAAGAGCCAATGATGTCTACTTAGTTGTGATAGTTTTCCTTTAAAATTCGTTATATGCTCTTTCATTTAACAGTTTTTCAGACTTTTAGTATTTGTAGTTTTCACTCTAACAAAAATTAGCGCTTTAACCCTTTGAACGAAAAAGTCGTCCTTACACGCCAATGACAGATAAAAACCATACACGACCACTTTATGGGTTCTTGGCGTTCAAAGGGTTAAAGCTTAATATTTCATAAACGGATCACTTAATGGAAAAAATATTGTAACAAACTCATAATATTTTTGAAAGACCCCACACTATGGGGTAAACGAGAAAACAACACGACGATAGGAGTAGGGCCGTACACTAAAAAAAAAATTTATTCAAGATTTTATTTTACCACTTTGTTGGCGTGACTAATATGTATATTCATGCCAAATTAATTCTGATACTAAGAGTTTGAGCTAGGCTGCGGACGGACGGAAAAAGTGTCATAGCAAAATCTTAGTCGCGAGGGTAATAGTGACAAGTTGCAAGCCCATCGCTTAGAGTTGTTGGTATTCTGTAGCTCTGCCTACCTCACTCTGGGAATGAAGGCGTGATATTATGTATGTATGTATGTATTAAATTTTGAGACTATTTTGAAAACGGTGAATTTTTTACCGCCCAGTAATATTGCAAATCATCTGAAAATTGTTGGAGGTGATCAAATAAGTTGTCTAGATGTAGAAAAAAAAATCAGACAAATTCACACCTAATTAATCTGACATCTTTTCGATACACCGAAATCATTTAAAAATAGTACTGAGGCGTATTAAAGTCTATGTTAAAAGCCAATGAACAAGTTGCTACTCTCAAATCATTTGATGATAATGAAAAAGAACTTACCCGAAACCGTCGAACGGAATTTGACGAACTTAAATTAATTATAATTGCACAAAAGGATACAGGTAAATAAAATACTCGTATTTGAAGGTACAAGGTCTGATGAATGCGTGTTGTTTGTCGGACTAATTGTAATCGTCGTCGTCAGCGAAACAAGTCAGCCATGCTGTTTATGTCATGGTGGTGTAGACGACACTATTAAAACACAATAGAGAACATGCATGAAAATTGAGTTTTATTGATATAATTTGGGAGAAAATGCAAAAAAAGCATATAAAACGCTACACTAAGTTTTAACCTGTTTATTAAGATTTTTCATTTTTTGTTTTTTGGGCTGGGCGTCGTCTGTCAGTCCGTCCGTTAGTCCGTCCAGTTTTACAAGTTTTTGATAATTACGTTGAAAGCCCTACACTCACTTGTTCGTCAAAACAGATGCCTAATATACAAAGGAAACTTTTAAAATATACTTATTTTAAAAGTTTGCTTGCTTGCTTTGTATATTAGGTAGGCCTCCACCAAGATTTGTCACAAGGACGGGTCCTGCGCTGCTTGCATCCATCAGTTTCCATGGGGTCCATATTGGCTCACATAAAATTCTTATTCCTATTTTTAGGACGTTTATAAAACAAATCAAACCTAACCTAACCTTATTAACCAGTTGGATATTTATAAAATCCTGAAAATAAACAAGTGTATGATTAATATTAATTATGACGAGTGATCATTATGATGTAAAACGGTAAAAGAAATATTTTCGCACTTCTGGTAACAGGACTTAAAAAGTTATGTGAAAAAATGCGCGCCCGTTTCCTGGGCCTCTATTCTACTGCGTTAAAATGATATTGCATCTGACTATTGACTATTTCAGCCCTTCAATCTAAGCCATGTCGTCGGTCCACGGTACGAGAAAACACTGGAGAAATCTTCGACCTCATTGGCCTTCTGTCTGCGAGCGATGTGCCCCGCCCACTGCCACTTAAGGCTTGCAATTTAAGTATTGTTAGTGACTTTGACTCTCGCGCGAATATCTTCATTTCTAATTCGACCGCACAAAGAAATTCTGAGCTAACAATCTACTGGTAAAACTTAATCTGTTTTACATGTACAAGAGTATTTCTTTTACGTTTTTTTGTACGTAAAATTGATATCGATGGTTTGCTTAAAAAACGTATACGCGGGGATAAACTTTTCGCAAGATACAACTCAATATACTCCCCTGTCTGTAGGTACTCTACAAATGTAATAAAAACGGTTTTTAATAAGTACAAGCCTCATTCAGATTTTGAGAATGAAATGATATTTAATTTTAGAATTCAGCATAGTAAATCGAAATGCTGAAACTCTTTTCATTTTAATTTATCTAGAAAACATTGACGATTTTCCAAAAAAAGGCTTAGAAATTACCAACCAACGTCATTTATATTAACATTCCGGATCACCTGGATAATAACGACACGGTGGCCTAGTTGGGAGTGACCCTGCCTCCGAAGCCAGCGGTCCTGGGTTCAAATCCCGGTAAGGGCAGATATTTGTGTGATGAGCACGAGTATTTGTTCCTGAGTCTTGGATGTTTTCTATGTATTTAAGTATTTATTTCTCTATATAAGTATGTTTATCGTTGTCTAGTACCCATAGTACAAGCCTAGAGCTTAGTTTGGGACTAGGTCAATTTGTGTGACATTGTCCCCTGATATTTATTTATTTATTTAATAGACACCCTGTTTTAGGACTCCGAGTTAACACGGAACCCTTACAGTTTCGCCATGTCCATCTCTCCGTCTGTCCTTCGTCAGCTGGTTATTTGCTGTTAGGGTACCCTTCACTTCACACTACTAAAAAGCAAAGGAAAAAAAAACGGCCAATTGCGATTCGGACTCGCAAACAAAGGGTCCCGAACCATTATCTATACAACATTAGACACTTTATTATACTCGCGCCTCGTCCTCGAGATCAGCATCGAATTAATAGGTATTTAACACATGTAGTAACACTTAAGTGACACCACTCTTCACTTGTAGTTGAGTTTTTTTTTTTTTTTTGGGTAGTAGCTTTAGTCTTCGACCGACTTATAATCTAGCTCCAGTCCGCGCTCGCGTCATTCACATTTTAGTGCTTAACCACTCAGGACGTGTAGTATTATCCAGTGAAAAGTGATTCTACGGTCAAGAATGTCTAAAAGGAAGATAGAAGATGATTTCAAACACCTATTAAGTAAAATTAAAAAATTAGAATGCAAAGTAAATCGAAAGCGTAGGATTTCTTCTTCATCAGATGAAGATGCCGTAGTGCGGCCATTACCGTCTTTTACGTCGGAAGAAGAAACAGATAAAGCTAACATGATGTCCCCATGTTTCACTCACACTCATTTCATAGAACGTATCACTTCGCAGAATGTTCATTTAGTAAAAAGCTGTTTAATCTTCTCTGTCTACGAGAAACTTCCATGACAAACTAAGCGGTGGTTGAAAGGTTAAAAGTACTGGTAACAAGAAGAAAAAAACTGAAATATACTTACTGCCTTTGCACGTTTGACATCTATCACTTCTTTACATTACACTAGTCTTATAGTGTCCTACAGCAACTCGTTATAAGAGAATACTGTAACCTTAGAAAAAAAAGAAAATGATGATAATGCAAAACAATGTTCGCGTTCTAAATTTAATTTAAAATACTAGTCTAATTGACACTAAAGTATTATTAGCTTATTGCAGCCATTTTTGAACATTACTTCTCAAGCTCCCAGGTGGCAAGCGCCCGGGCCACCATCCTTCATGGATCTGGGAGAGCTCGAGCTGCGCTGTAAGCGCGCGCATATGGAAAATTAACCCCTTGAGGGTGTGAGGTGGAGGGGAGGGGGCTTTTAGGGAAGGGGGATGAGGTCATACCAGTGTCATGCCGGAAATTCAATTTCCATGCGGCATTTTAAACAAGCCTGCAGCATCCCCCCTGCCACCTCCCCTCTCTCTATACCCCTCACTCCCTCCCGGGCTAGGTATCTAGCAAAATGCGTCATTGCAGTCCCTATCGATTTTGTAACAACGCACACATTTACGATTTGTTCTTGCACTCCTTATATGGAGTTGCGCAGCGCGCATACAGGGTTGTGGTTTAGTAACGTACTTAGAACAAGCACTGTATGGTTCATTTTTGAACAGGCAATGCTTCCGAACAAAGGTTGTGACTTATATAACATTTTAATGACGCAGTTAAATTAAGACAAAGGGACGCACCCTAAATAAAATTACCCGACTTTTATTAGAAACATATTTTGAAATTAACCATTTTAAGATACAGGAGCCTTATTCAATATTGTTTTTATATTTCTTTAAATCTATGATTTAAGGGTACCTTGCAAAAGGTCGGGTATTCGCCATTTTTGACATGATTAACCTTGGGCTGCTGTGGCCAGCCCTGCCATGTCCATAAACAACGAAAAGGGACGAGACAGCAGCGCGAGCAGCTTCCCCTCGGGCTTTTGTTTAAGCGAACAATCGTCCTCGCGTGTGATATCCATGGATTTATTTCTTGAATAAGTTCATGGTGATGGTCAAAACTCAACATATTGGCGAAAAGACGAAAAAAAAAAACGATAATATATTTTTTTACATTGTTATCGAGTATTTCCTAAACTTTGGCTTTTAACGTAAAGTTGTTTTCTCAAGAAATTAACACGACATGATGCGCTACAACTTGGTTTTTGATTATTTCCTGTATACCCAGTCGTTACTGAGATACGACACTTTAAACTATAGGCAGTTAAGACTAATTGCACAGTTAGGATATATTCAATAAAAACTGAAATTGGACTAAATTTTCGTTGTTTTAGTAGGAGGGCTGTGAGCCCACGTAGGCACTGCAAGGTCGAATAATTGGATTTTTAATAAAGGCTTGTAGGACATATCTAAAAATGGCGTGTTCCGACCTTTTGCAAGCTAAGATGTATAATTTAACTGAACTTATTACACCTTGCTATCGTATTGTCAACGTTATGATAGGTATTATCGACTTTACAGCAATGGCAGCTGAGTTAAAACTAATACGATGACACCTAGTGGTAGGAACAATGTAAACTACGGGCCCTGACTTCAGTAATTTTGCATTTTAACGTCTTTTTTTTACTTTCTGCGTAACATATCTCTAGCGCGAGCGCGTTGAAGTCTTTTATATTAGAAATATTTTACTTCAATTCGATTTTAAGATTGTAAGTCAGGAGCTCTATTCTAATCGGTAAAGCCTCATAATTTTTGTCATGTTATCGTTAAATGAAACGTTATTATAGATCTTATTTAATTGACAGTAATGGCAGCCGAGTTAAAAACAATTAAACAACAACGATTGGTACTACTATCCATTTTCTAGGTTTTGGTCTGAGAATCAATGATATAAAAATAAAGGAGAATTAACACTAGAGAGTTAATCAAATTACAAAAAACATATTGTTAACAGTATTCACCAGCTTGTATTCAAGTTTTACCACATAGCGCTGTATTGGTGTACTAAATACATAGAACAGAAACTACTATTTGAATGAAGTTAAAAAGTCTTAGGGCTCGTCGGTATGGGAAAAAATGTGAATCCGTACTAAATAAAAAACGAACAACCTATTTCGCGCCTAACTGCAACTCCTGCAACCCGCGCTTCACAAATGAACCTATTACGTACTTATCTTTTCGTTTGCTGACAACAACCGTGCTTTCACTTACAAACGGAAAATAATTAAGCTTACCCTAAATAAAAGGGTATATTGAAAACTATTTGATAATTTCTAAAAAAGTATTGAAAATCGTTACTATTTCCTATTTTATTTCAATGTTTTTCTATAATTTAGATGAATATGTTATTCTATTCTTGATTATTCATAAAGTTCACGTAAACTAATTTTTTCATTACAAAAAAGTGTAAAATTAGGTAGAGTTATGTGAAATTAAGGTAAGGTAAGGTATAAAGTACGTCTTAATCGATGTGAAACTTTTTCGAAATGCTCATGTATGCCTTTGCGGTTACTTCACCTTATTTATATTAAAAAACCTCACCAACTTTCATTACAAAGCCACTGTAGGACCCTGTCGCAGAAAGCCACTGATAAATTTCGACGTCATTTCCTCCTCGCGACTTGGTGGCAATACGGCACGGTTTTACGGTGGCTCAAGAATTTAAGTTGCGGGCTATACGTATAAAAAGAAGCGGAACGTGAAAGGGGAAACCAACCTGTTGTTTCTGCGTAACAGGTGGGTGCTGGTTCAAACGTTTTCAATAGAGTCATTTGTTATTTAAGAAAGCACTGAATTTAAGTTTTCGGAACACATAATTCTACCAGTTTATAAATTATTGTTCAACTGACGAAGTGAAATATAATTTTAAATTTGACAATACAAAAATCTCACGATTTGTAATTCAACAGAAAAACTGCAGTTTAACATTTCAAACAAAGGAATCTATTTTTAGAATAGTCGTAAATCTTTTAATTTAACACTTTTTATTATTAAAACACTTGTAACTATGCATGAAATCACCAATCAGATAAAAGAGGCTTAGAATCAGCACAAAAAAATCTAAATGAGTGTTAGAGCTGGGTGTTAGTGGTAGTGCGGGAGCAGGTCCGACCGCCGCGGCTAGATAGCTTCAACTGGCGCTCCTGAAGAGCGGCCGACCTGGGAGCTAGCGGGACCTAGGTCGCCTGCGCGAGCCCGGCTGAAGTCGAGGTGCGGTCTCGAAACTGCGTCTGGTTGCAGGGCCGCTCCCCCACTTTGCTACCACCCGCCCCAGCTTATATAAAATCGATACTTTTCTCTTGACGTCAGCATATTCATGCACACGATACCGTGTATAATATAGTACCTTTGTTCCTGTTTATCAAAATGTTTGAAGTCACTGCTCATCGACTCGATTAGTTAGTGGCCCTGCCTATGAAGCTAGCGAAAAGTCGCGTGACCTACCAGTGACACGATCCGGGCCCTAGACAAGATCCAAACGCTCCTAACGTTTTTCTTTTCTATCGCTCAATATGTATGGGATGACAATATAGTGCGTTTCTATAAACCACGTGGACTGTCATCCCATACGTTTTGAGCGATAGAAAAGAAAAACGTTAGGAGCGTTTGCATCTTGGCTAGGGCCCCTGTTTAAGAACCAAACGAATAGAAACATCGTATGGTGAAATTAGTACTAAGTGTAGCATTGTTTTACTGCCGTCAACATAATCAATATTCAGATACCTCAAGGTTGTACAATGTGTCAGGGTTGACTTCTTATTTGCCTAGTACATAGGTCAGTTTGTGTGAGATTTTACCCCTTGTGTTAATTTGTTGTTTAAGCGCGTCTTAATTTTCTGTCGAAATCATATTTTAAAAATTTATGTTAGTTAGTCATGTGAATTTAAATAAAAGCAAGTAAAGGCGCGCGTGGTGGCGCTACAAATAAGTTGCCAATTAGAATCTCACTTTTACGGAAAATTGTTGATTTATTCGAAATACATTTTCTGCAGCTTTATTGCGAGTCTTGCGTTGTCATGAACAAAGGAGACTCTTTATAGTAATGGAGCCGCGTGGGGGCACTGTGGGTGGCGGAGCCAGCCCACTGCATTTACGTGTTGCCTGTTCAATCTACAGGTTGCTACGTGCGTTTGAAGTAAATGTTTTGCTGCTCCTTACCCCTATAAAGATCCCACGAGAGCTGCCACGAATTGAATGGGCAAAGTATATTTCTATGTACTTGTACAGTTGGGCCCTATTCGGACAGCCAATAATAATAACATGTATACCAGACCTCTATTTTACTGTGTTAAAACGCTAAAAATATTGCGTTTGACGTGTTTTGGTATTGTTTTTAACTCGGCCGCCATTACTGTCAAGTAAATAAGAGTTAACAAAACAGAATAAGAAATAAAGGAATAGGAGTAAAAGGCAAGATACAAATAACTGGATTTGCTCAGTCTTATTATAATTCAGTATGCCAAAATGAGACAGTTCTAGAAGACGGTTCGACGAAGGAGAATATTTTGAAAAACAATAAAAATACTTTTATTCAATTTAACTGCATATTTTTTTCTATTCCCGAAACTTTCAGTTTGACCAGGCTCCTTCTATGCAATTAAATCTTATTCTATGTATCAAAACATTGATAATACGGAAACACGACAAAGGCGATTATCGTTTCTACCTTGTAGAATCTCAAACCTGACTATAATTGTCTTTAGGTAGAGGATGAAATTGTGTTGGAAATAAACTTAAAAATGTTAATTATATTTATCATCACCATCTTATTAATATAATATGACCAGATGATAATTTTGAAGGTGATTTTCCACCGGAGACACGAAGAGAGCATTGAATTAATTGAATTGCATTTTTTTTTACGTATCTGTCGTAGTAATTGTCTTGATTAGCGTTGTGCCGCGAGATCAAATTACGAATAGGTTTGGAATAATAAAGTCTTTTAATTCATAACATCTGAAGGGTAACTAGTTACCGTGTTAGCACCATAATACATAAATACCATCACGCCTTTATTCCCAGAGTGGGGTAGGCAGAGCTACAGAAATACCAACAACACTAAAAATACTTGTTTATAAATCTGTAACCACATTTTGCACCATCGGGCCAAGAAGTTTACTAGTGTATTTGTGACAGGTGACAAGCCCATCGCTTAATAGTACTACAAGCCCTTACTGCCTTAGTCGCCTCTTACGACATCGACGACATACGTGTCCACGGGAAGACATAGAGTGGCATTATTCTAACCCAGCAACCACTCAGGCACCATAATAAAAGCTTTAAATTCACTATATATACCGGGTGTTGCCTGTAATAGGAGCAATAAATTGAGGGATCGCTTCTACTCTATAAACATTTGTTCTACAACTTTAAAAAAATATGTAATTTGTTATTTGGGATATTTTCGAACAAACTAAATAGTATTTTCAATGTACTCCATCCAATAGTCTAGTTGACATCTACTGTCAGCCTAGCAATTTCGTGATCTAATTGAGCTTTTGAAAGTTAAGTGAACAAGCTCAGTTATGTATTTCATAGTTATTAAGGTTAAAATATAATTTAAATTCACAGTATTAGATAATATAGATTTTATAGACAGTCAAGGAGAAGTTAAATACCTATGTGTCGATAGCATGAAACATTTTATAGACTCATTTAGTGGACGCAAAGATCTTTGTTTATTTCACGTTAACATCCGCTCAATTAAAAAACATTTTAACGAATTACTTGTTACCCTGGACAGCTACCTAAGCCTAATAGACGTCATAGTGATCACAGAATCCAATATTCATTTCTCACTTTTGCCATTGTATAGCATTAAAGGATTTGTTTTGAATCATTACACTCGGGAGGGGCGTAGAGGGGGGGGAGTGCTCGTGTATTCGCGCGCCGAGCTCGCGGCGTCGGCGGCGCGGGCGCGGCCCTCGCCGAGTCGGCGGAGTGCGTTCCCATTACCTTCAAGCATAACGGGGAACTTGTGTACATTATTTCAATCTATAGACCACCGAAAACCAATAAAATAAATAAATTTTTCAGTGAATTAAATACTTTGTTGCACAACCTCCCCGCAAATTCAAAGGCAGTATTGTGTGGTGTGTAGTAGGACAGTCATGTCTCCACATATGAGAATATGTTGGCAGAATATGGTTTTGCAAAATGCATAAATGATGTAACACGAAAGGAAATAGTTAATGGCAGAAAAGTAGAGTCATGTTTAGATCATATCTACGTTAGGGGACATGTGAATAACATCCATTCAGCTGTTATAAAACACAAAATATCGGATCATTATTGTATTTCTGTAGCAGTAAATTGGGAACGCACTCCGCCGCCGCGCGGGCCCGCGCGCCCCGCACGCCCCGCGCCGCACTCGTCTGCGCCTAATGTCAAGCGCCAAATCCTTAACAACCGACTGGTTAGAGAAAAGTTACTCGCAACCGACTTCGAACAACTTTTAACCATCGAGTGCCCTGTGGAAATGTATAAAGCTTTTTGTCAAATCTTTAGTAAAATCTATGCTGAATGTTATAAGACAGTAACTGTAAGTAATGTTTATAGAAATAATAAGGGTTGGGTTAGTGCAAATTTGAAATTGATGATTGAAGAAAGAGATAGATTATTTGGTATATGGAGTAGTGAACCAAAGAATATGATTAAACGCCTCGCATATACCAAATATAGAAATAAATGTCATAAAGCTATTACTAAGAAGAGAAGTGAATATGATAAGCAGAGTATTATAAATTGTAATAAAAATATAAAGAAAATGTGGGACAGAATTAATAGTATGTTAGGGAATGATAAAAAGTCCTTAGACACCTTTATATTAAATAATATGGAAGGACAAGGAAGTACTTATGATATATGCAACGGGTTTGCGGAAACCTTTTCTCAAGAAATTAGTAGTGTTAAACATGTGTGCAATAATGATAAATGGCTGTGTAGAGATAGCTATGTTAGGAAATCAGATGTGTGTATGAGATGGCAACCAGTAAAGTCCAGAACCATAATGAAAATTGTTAATAATATGAGCTCTAAAAAATCACCAGGGAGCGATCTAATACGCATGCCTGATTTGAAAGCTATTTCAGATAAGGTTAGTCCAGTGTTGGCTAAGCTAATTAATTTATCAGTAAGTAAGAAAATATTTCCAAAGGGGCTGAAACAAACTATAATCCGTCCTATTCACAAAAAAGGGAGTCGTAAAATATTCTCTAACTATAGACCTATAGCCATACTATCCAGTGTAGACACAATTATTGAAAAATGTATTGTCAAGCAACTTGGAGAATACATGAGCAAAAATTATGTAATAAATTAAAATCAGCACGGCTTTCAAAGGGGTAGAAGCACAAACACTTTATTGGGTCAGTTCACTGATGAGGTAAACTCGCACTTAGCTAATAAGAAAATAGTTGTAGCGGTGTTCTTTGACTTCACTAAGGCGTTCGACACGTTAGACACTAATACCCTTTTGAATGCCATGAGCGAGTGCGGGGTGGATGAGCCGCTGAACCAATGGTTCCGCGACTACCTCACCGCGCGCTCGTACCGCGTCAGGGTGGGCTCGGCGCTGAGCGAGGAGCGGCGGGTGGCGTGCGGAGTGCCGCAGGGCTCCTGCAGCGGCCCGCTGTGCTACCTCATGCACGTGAACAGCCTGTGCGGCGCGCTGCGCCACTGCTCCGCGCACATGTTCGTCGACGACCTGTGCGTGCTGCGCGCGAGCACCAGCGCCGACCTGCGTGACACTTTTCGCTTGGTACAGCAGGACGTAGATGCTGTAGTCCGGTGGTCCCATGACAATGGCATTGTTTTCAATGCCGATAAAACCAAGCTCTTGATTATACATTCTCCTTATTTAGATATTGGTAGTATGTCATCGCCCATAATAACCCATGACTTTTCTTGTTTTCATAGTAACCAGTCCTCTTGTCAATGCAAACCTATTTCACGCGTTAACTGTGTAACCTACCTTGGCCTTAAAGTGGATGAAAGTTTTTCATGGTCCCATCATGTTGATTTTATATGTAGTAAACTTAGAGTATTATTAGGAAAGTTTTACCACTTAAGTTTTAAAGTTCCTGTGGATACACTAAAGTGTTTGTACAAAGCTTTAGTGGAATCGATTATAGATTATGCTCTTGGCTGTTATGGATTAACCTTTAAAACTAATTTAACTAAAATAGAAAATATGCAAATGAGATTCCTAAAACTCCTTGTAAACAGAAAAACTAAAGCTAGATGCAAAAAAGATTATCGTCAATTGTTCAAGATCTGTAAAATTCTCCCGGTTAGCCTTAAGCACAAATTCCTGTTAGCACTTCATCATCACGGCACTCAAGAGCATAATCTATCCGTCGTGGACCACGCGTGCGGCACCAGGTCTGTGGCCGCGGGGAAGTACTCTGTGCCGAGGGTCTCCAACTACTACGGAGACAGGTGCCTGCACAAGCGATTACCCTACATTCTTAATAGTTTACCCACAGATACCAGATTAGAGGCCAATAAGGCAAAATTTAAAAGAAAATTATTTAACTATTTAATAAGTACTGTATAATATATATATATATATTAAGTAAATTTATATTAGAGATATTATAATTAAGATAATATTATAATATAATAATAAGAGACTCAATGATCCCGCAGTCAAACTGTGCAAACGGTTTTGTGGGACAATATTTTATTGTAACATTGTAACCAACTGATTTGCTAATAAATTTTAATAAATAAAAAAATTACATAATTAAATAGGTAATAATGATTCACGCCAGCGGGCAAGATCCACTGCCACTGGCAAAGCGGCAGTCCTCAGGCGGCAGTCGTAGACCAATAAATAACTGAGGCCTTATTTCGAGAAGTTCGATGTTACGTTCGCACCATCCCTTTCTCTCGATTAAGTCCTGAGTGACGAGAGACAGGGACTCGGCACTCGAAGTTTCGGATTACGTAGTTTTAAAGTTACCATTTTCAGCACTTAAATATTACTTGAAAATGTCGTAAATGTCGAAAGATTACAGGTACGAGGATTATCTAACAGACAAAAATGCATGGCCTAAGATACCTAACGTAACAGCTTAGTACCTATCTAGTCTAGGGGACACGGTTTCTGTAGGAGAACGTATCGAACTTGTTTTTTTTTAATTCATGTAGTTTTGCATCGTCATGGGTAGGTATAAATATTATCATTTTATTTATGTGTTTGCTCCTTTGGTTTTTAGAAGTTTCGACACGTTTTCCTGCTTAACTACGCATGATACATTTATATTTTTAAAGTTGATTTATTGTTTAATATAATGCTAGGTTAAATGCTATAATTGTCATAAGAAATATTTATTTAAAAATATCATTACCTGTTGAGTTCTTGCGGTGCTTCTTCTCAGCAGTGGTCTCCTTTTGGGAAGCGCTGGTAAAAGTGCCCGTGCGGCCTACTTACTGAATAAGCAACTTTTATTTTTTTTATTTATTAATGTTTGTGATATCCATCCTGGTATATATATATATATATATATATATATATATATATATATATATATATCAGGCAATTTATTATTAGTCCGAGGAACACTTTAAAAATATTTGTTCAAAAATAGTAGTGGCAAGCGGCGGATTCTACTAGCAATCAATATTGCAGAAGTTGACTGCTGCCTTACTTTAACTCTTAGACGTATGATTTAATATTTTCCTTTGAAAAAAAAATGTGATAGAATAAATTCATAAGTTTAAAAATTAATAAACCGGGTTCAAAATCCCTAAAAATAACTCCTTTTCAAATGGTTACAGGTCAGTCAAACTGAAGGGCGTCCCACTCATTTTTTAACCATAACTTCTTTACAAATGGTTATATAGGTCAGTCATACTGAAGTGGGCTCTTGGTGAAAAATAATGTGGGACGCTGACTTCAGTTTAACTGAACTATGACCATTTGAAAAGAAGTACTTTTTGGGTTTTTGAAGACGATTTAACTATTTTTTTAACATTTAATTTTGTTTTATACTTTTAGTGATTATAATCCAACTGAACTCCAATTTCTCAATGAATAAGAACCACAGGATATTTCTCGCTCGCCGCAAGCAAAGCCGCGGGCAAAGTAATATTGCATAATTATATCTAAACCATTCAAATGTGCTTCGTCATAGTCGCTCAATTATTAATAAATGATCTCAATTTAAGTTTTATAGCCGTAGCCGTTTCAGAAGAAAACGTCTTGACAGAGACGGACCGGTGAACCGACTATACACAGACGGGCAGACAGACGGGCGGACTGATAGTCAGACGGACGGTCAACGAAATCATTTTATTTTTAATACCGTCTACTTTTTCATGTGGATATCCTTTTTTATTATGTACGTGGATTTCACTGTTCCGCCCCGATTTTTACCAGTCGGGGCTTTAACGGATTGATTGAATGGTACGGAGGAAGGCGAAGCACAGTTATTCCCTTCGACTTGACTGAGGTGCATAGCTGGGCACTGGTAATCAAATAGTTAAGTAAGTAACGTTAAAGCGTTACATTTCGGAAGATTTAACGCAAATTAAAGTTAAGCGTTAACCCGTAACGAACAATGCAAAAAAAAATATTTTTTTGCCCGACTGCGGCAAAGCTTAAAACGAGGGTTATGTGTTTGACCTGTATGTATGTCCGGCTTTATGTTCCGTCAAAGAGGCTGGCTGGATGGGCCACCCAACAAGCAAGGTGTTGTTAGATTCTTCTTAAAGTCGCGAGTGTCACTGGGTACTTACATTAAAACAAAAACAATATAGCGGCACAAAAATTATATAAAGGGTAACTAACATATAAAGACGACATTATTAAACAAATTATAGTTACAATTCAGTCGGGTTATAAAAACTTTATTTTTGTTAGACTTGTTATATTGTTCCATTAGTGGAAGTAAACAGGTTAGGAACAAAAAAGATGTGTATAATTGAAGTGTGTAATTTAATCATCTGACATAACGTGGGCTTTCCCCTTCATGAACATTAATATGTTGAAGCTCTCGTCTGAAAGAGAGGCCGAACGTGTTTTTTAGTAAATTTTGGGGAAATTAAACGGAAGTTAACGAGTCTGTTAACATTTTTTAATGTTAACTTAAAAGTTATTCCGTTACTCGAAATGTTATCTTCGTTAACTAACGATTAATGGATTAACGATTTAATGCCCAGCAATGCTAAGGTGTCTAAGCCTTTTGAATTATTTAATACCACCATTGATTTTTCGTTTCTGTCGTACTGCAGAGTTTACAGTTAAATCACTCAAATCTATCAAAACACCACTTAAGAGATATTGGCTCTGAAAGAAGGGGTCGCCATCATTCGGGACTTCTCACAGTTGTATTCTACACATCGCAAACACACCTCCATATATTTTATTTTGCACTCGAGGTATGTTGTAACTGTATTGCCAACGAAGAGCTTTGTCAAAATACACCATTAACGGACAAAATCAATAGAACCAACAGAGTATTATCGAGAGCAATGCGCTTAAAAAAGGATGATCTCCTGCAAATAGCTCGGATGGATTATTTCATACGGTCGGTATTAAAATGAACTTTGGCTGCGTTTTTACAAGGTTCATAGCACAGATTTTCCCAAACAGATTGTCATCAGTGAAATCTGGAGTGAACGACGTATTCAGTTCGATCTATAACAGAGTTAGCCCCACGGCGTTTACAATCAACTCAAATGTTAACATTCAAACGCCGTATTAATGAATCGATCTCGACTGTAGTGATTTTTTATGGTCACCGCCGCCTAAGGACATTTTCGAAGGAATTTAATGACACCCTTTTAACTAAGCCTCATATATTGTATAGCACATTGAGAAAATCTCAGCAGTAAGTTCATTCCAAATTCTTATAGTAAGTACGGGCGCAAAACGTTCTATAGAAAAGTTTGTATAGAAAAAATATTTCTATGGTTAAATTTACTTGAGACTTAGTAGAAATGCTCTTCAACGCAAATAATGAGACACGTATTTCAGCGATTACTAAACCATCTAAGGAGTATCAAAACTTATAGAGTACTTCCCATGGACCTAGAATCCTAAAATTTGGCAAAAAGGAAGCACACCTTATGGGGAAAATCCGAAAATTGTTAATTTATTGCTCCATCACAAAGAAACAAACCGGCCAAATGCCAAGTGCAAGTCGGACTCGCACACGAATGGTTCCGTACCATTACCTATACAACCACGGTACACCGTAGAATTAGAATTCATGAGATGTTAAAATTCATGGTCTTCCTTTTATTTCTGACACTATGTTATTTAGCAAAAAATAATCCTTATGATGAAGCCTTTCGATCGGTATGATAAAGCTACAGGGTAATTATTTTTCTCGTGTAACGGGTTCGATTCCCGGTTCAACCATGTAATTATTGAAATATCTATAAATGCAGTTTAAATTGTTTTTTAAATTAAAGTAATGTCTTCTTTCAGTAAAATGTTCCGTCTACAATATTCAAGGTACTTTCCTTCCATGTGGCATAGCCGTGGGACGCCCTGTATATATATATAACAGTACTAATAACATGACCTGCACTGAGTCCAAAGGTGGTGCCGGCCTCTCAGTAGCCAACAGGGCCGTCCCAAGAACGTGGGTCAAGTGACTGAGGGACCTGTTGTTGATTGGTTTAGATCCCTCCTGTCTGCCTTCCTATTTTTTGATGTAAATTTGGCCCCATTTCGTACAGTAGTACTTGTAGCCAGATGTTCTAGATTGGAATCTGCACTCACGAAATAACGTCCTATTTTGTCGAGTTCAAAGATCATTAACGTAGATACTTTTAGCAGGACCTTCCAGCTTCAAATCTTCTGTATGATTTTCACATCCCGCGCAAACAACGGCGTCCTTGGCGGCCGTCGGCGGCATCGTTGCACACTCTCGTACCAAGACGTCAAACGATAGCTAAACGATACTGTCGCTAGGAATGCGGTTTCGTGGTACGAGGCGGCGAGCGCGACGCCTCGAGGCGATGAGTCATAGACGCGGGCGGATCGCGAGTTGTCGTAGGTCAGGGACCTCAACGGATTTTTTGAATTATACAAACTATTTTTGCTTATATTGTTTCACTAATTACACTTTTTGAAAAACGGGTTACTCAAACGGCATGGCCAAAATTTTGCACTTTAAAGTGATATAAGTTTTTTGATTAAAGTATGATTTTTAAACGGTTTAAGAAATAAAAACACGGAGCAAATTAGCATACCTAGATGTGTTCTTATCAACAGTTCGCAAGACGACGATAGGTGTTTGGCCAATAAGTTTTACAAAATCCCTTCTTCGTTGTAATGGACATGCCATTTTGATCCCGCTATTGAGGTATGGAAATCCTTAAATCCTGAACGGAAAAGGTGAAAAATGTTTGTGACATGGCTACTGGGGTGTCTCAGAATTAAAGAGAAAAATAAAATAAAAAAATATTTAATTAAAAGTATAATTAATTTAATATAATAATATAATTATAATAATATAATTTTATATATAATTTTATATTTAATTTCAATTTGATATGAAAAGTAAGTAAAAATATATATTTCAAATCTATATCAAATTTGCTCCAGCAATGTCTTTGTATCCAATTTTTCTCATATTCGTTAAAAGAAAAAAAATAGTAGCAGCTACTTCTGGAAAAGCGGTCATGAAGCATGCTGCTAAAAAACCAGTCTCGTCCATCGGTGTTTGAAAGATGTCAATGTTTGTGGTATATATCTGTGTACTTTTTATACTCTTTTTGCACAGGCCCAAAAACATTTCAATACCTCGAGCTTGAGGAACATTTGGGGCATTATTTTGTCTAGTTATGAAATCAACACCTGCAGCCTGTAGATACTGAGTAACTTTAAACTCGTAATGGCATGAAGCCAAATCCGAACAAAGTAAAACATCTCTCTGATAATGCTTATCTATGAAAGGTATTAAACGTTTGATAATGCACTCTCTAAGATAAATCTGGGAGTTCATAGACCCCGTACGATAATAAGGTTCAGAAACATTTCCATTTTCATCTATAGCCTGCAAAACAAGGTACTTTTTAAAAAACTTGGCCTCTAATACGATTTTTTCATTGTAATCAACAACGTCACGACTGGTTGCGTGGAAATATTGTTTTCCAGGAACATCGCTCCGGTCAATCGGTACGTAAGTCTCATCAACAATTATAAAAAAAATCTTTAAAGTTTTTACGTAAACTATACGGCACCCCTGCTTGGCACGCGACTCCTGATCTTTGAGATATTTGGGAGCGGCAAATTTTACAAAAGCTTTCAATCCTACATCATTACATTTTATTCTAAACACACTGGACTTAGAAATTTATAATTTATCTGCCGCAACTCTCACCTATGTTGAAGGTGTCTGTTCAAAAACCTTTTTTTCTTGGTTTATATTTCTATACAGATTAGTTTTTTTATATATTATTCGGTACAGACTAGTTTTTCTTGCTCCCTCTTGAATAAAATGATGCACTGTCTCAGATTTCCCATGGCTCAAATAATATTGAATAATCATCTTTGAAAACAATTCTTGTTCAGCTCGCTTCATTTTAAATAATTGCAAAAAAAAAACACCTTTTTTGAAAGATATGTTATCCGTGGTTACCATGACATCCATTACTTTTTAATTGAAAACTCTTTGCGTGGCCAGTTTGATTTTGATTAAAGTCTCTCTACTTCTGGGACACCCTTTAGTACTATAATTAAATAAATATATGCTAGAGTCATAGTCTAATTCATTCAATGCTTTGACAATTTCAAGGAAAATATATTTCTTTAGAATATTGGCGAAGGAAGGGGGAATGCGTAACAGGGGCTCCGAGCAAATATTTGTTTAACGGGAGCATTACTTGTTTCTGAGTCTTAGATGTTCTCTTTTTTTTTATATTTCTCTACATAAGTATGTTTATGTTTGCCTAGTACCAATAGTACAAGCATAGAGCTCAGTTTGGGACTAGGTTAATTCCCTTGGTATTATGTCATTTACAGTCTGGTATGATCAAAATTGGAAATAGATCAATTTTGAAACCAGAGTGGACACTGTCCCATCACTAATCAGGTGGTATTACCAGCTGTGCATATGTATCAACCATGCTACAATGCAAGATATATACGGGGTGAAGATGGAGCGAAACGGAAGCTTGATCGTGTTAAAAGATAGACGGAATAAAATAAGTTTTGAAATGGTGCTTGTAAGCAATAATTTACAAATAAATTCAGAGATTGAACATTTGTGCCGATGATGTCCGGGTGTTTTCCAAAAAAAGTGTACGTCGTTAAGTACAAAATTTAAGAAAATTTAACTTTTTCCATTTTGTCACGAAAATTAGCCATACATTTATATACGTTAATTTTCGTGACGAAATGGAAAAGTTAAATTTTCTTAACTTTTGTCTTTAAGATGTACACTTTTTTTGGAAAACGCAAGTCCATAGCGATAAGATAGAGAAGGATAATTAAAAATGATATTTTGTATGGATATCCAGGAACCGGTTCAGTATAAACCCTTATTCAACTTTATGACTTCATCTATACAGACATTGAGATGGACAGTAGCATAAATCATGGAATAAAATTATCATAATAAAAAGCTGTAGACAAGTTGAAATACAAAATGTAAGTTTAAATATTAGTCTCGTATAATTATTTTGAACAATATTCGCCGAATTGACATTCATAGAAGAATATTTACTCAATTTGCCATTCCAATCATAAATGGTGAAAGAAGTTATTAATATGCTGCTGCAGTGATCCGTATTTTGATTGCGACGAACCTGTATTTAACTCTGATAATCCGTTTTTTACTTTATATTACTTATTTATATAAATCAGTGAATATCTAAACACCCGCTAAATGGAAGCATCCTATAAACCCGTAATTTTGACGTCATCGGCGCCAAAAGCTCGACCCCTGCAATAATCCTAAGTGCCTCTCGCGATCGTAGGGCTGGCTGGCTTATTCCTCGGCCAGCGTTTAGGCAGATAACTGTTGGACTTTATAAGATATGTTATAAAGTTTCCCAAAGTTGTACAATGTATTCGTTGAAGTACATAGATGATGATGAGTATTGATGTAGGTACTTGTAGAAATACGGTAATAAAGTTAGTTGTCATTCAACCGTCTTTAATTTCTTCTTTTTTAATTAATGGCGGTCCACACAGTGATTTCGCCAATGTCAAGTGAATAGAGTAAAACAGTAAACAGAATAAATCAAAATCAAAAGCCGGACATCTTTCAATCGGCCATCTTCCCTCCCCGAAGGTTACCGGAAGCCGTCTTTAATTTACACAACATGGTAACAGCGGTGGTGATTTTAATTGAGTTTTTGCGTAATAAGTATATACTTTGTGATAGAAGCGGTGTATTTGTAAGTGTTTTATGTATCGGAGTGACATTTATTAACATAGAGCACGCAAGACCGCCTACGGAACTCAGATTGGATGGCAGCCCTGTCAGCCAGGCTGACGCATGGCGGAAATGGAAGACACAGTTCGAACTGTTCCTGAAAGCAACGGGAGTGCACAGGGAGGACTCGGCAGCGCAGGCAAGCTTACTCATTAAAATTAATCGGGCCAGATGGTTTTGATGTCTTTCAAACGTTTAAATTTGATCAGGAAACTGATCGCGAAGACGTCAAGGCACTGCTAAAAAAGTATGATGAATACTTCGAAGTGAAGTCGAATCTAACGCTGGCTCGGTACAATTTTTTCAAGTGACACCAGGAGTACGGTGAGACCATTGGTCAATATGTGTTCGCTCTAAAACCGCTTAGCAAAAAATGCGAATTTGAATTATTAGAGGAGTCCCTTATACGTGATCGCATAGTCTGCCGCATAAACAGGGCCTCTATTCAACTGCGTTATAACGATATCGTTTTTGACCTGTTTCCGTATTGTCAACGTTTTGATAACTCTTATGTCATTTACAATAATGGCGACTGTGACATAAGCGATTCTTAAACGTGTCAAACACGATATCGTTTTAACGCACCTGAATAGAGGCCCTGTACAGAGGTCCGCGATCGATTATTGCGAATGAACGATTCAAGTCTGGATAAGGCGATTAAAATATGTGAAGCCGATGAAGTATCAGCGGACGGCAGCCGGTGCTTGGAGAATCGTGGCGCGAGCACGGCGCGGCAGCAGGGTATACTATGATGATTCGATTATACTACAAAAGCATAACATAAAATTACAGTCCTTTAGTGGTGACGTAATACCGATAAAAGGTATATGTAATGTAAATCAGGAGCATATAAATTATCAATAATGTCTTAAATTTGCTATAGCAAACCTGAATTGTGAGAGCGTACTGGGTTGACAGGCATGTTCACAAATGTGATTAGTACATACGACGATATATTCGAAGGTTTAGGTTGTTTACCGGGCGAGTACAGCATTGTGATTGACCCGAGCGTACCGCCGGTTAACACGAGTTGAACAGAATGGCGGAGCTAAGCGTGATAAGAAAAGTTACTCACCCCACTCAGTGGGTTAATTCGATTGTGTTAGCAGCTAAAAAAAAGGTGATATCAGAGTTTGCGTCCCGCGTCCGTTGAATTGTGCTATTTGCTGCGCTTATTTCCAGCTCCCAACGATACAGAGTTAACTTCCAAACTACACGGGGCGTGTTATTTTTCAGTGTTAAGCGTGAATTTAGGATTTTGGACAGTGAAATTGGATGAAGCCAGTGCAAACTTATGTACTTTTAGTACGCCATTTGCCCGTTACCAATTCACTAGGATACCGTTCGGTTTGAATTTATTTGAAAATTTAGGAGTAGATTCCTTTATCGACGATATTTTTTGCTGGGGTCAAACAAAACAGGAACATGATAAAAGGTTAGTTGGCTTTGCTGGAAAGAGCCAGGTGCATTCATTTGAAATTTAATAAGAATAAATGTAAAATATGTGTTGAGGAAGTAACGTACTTATGTCAACCAGGTACGCTCAGGTAGAAAAGGAACTACTTGCTATTGTGTTCGCTTGTGAAAAGTTCCGGCAGTATATTTATGAAAAGAAAACCGTCGTCGTGGAAACTGATCACTAACCTCTTGAGAGTTTATTTAAAAAGCCATTGGAGTCCGTCCCAGTACGCGCATGCAGGGTTTGGATTTGTCGGTAACTTACAACTTTTTAGCTGACACCTGTCACGTGAAACCATCAGTAATGGAATCACGTACCAAGTAAATCCCTTAATGAGTAATGAAAACATGACTAAAAATAAATTAAATACTGTAAAAGAGGTGGCCAAATAATAAATATGAGGTTTCGGAAAATGTGAAATGTTATTGGTCAATGAAAGATGAACTATTCACGGTGAACAGTGTAATATTTAAGAGTAATTCAGTTTTCATTCCAAACTCGATGAGAGCTGAACGGCTGAAGGTAATTCACGATGGTCACCTTGGCTTTGACCGATGTAAAAGTGCCAGAAAAGTGTTATTTTGGGCAGGAATTAATAAAAAAAAATACTTTATGTGAAACGCTGTTTAGTGTGCCAGGATATTTAAATGCGCCCAGTAAGGAACCTTTAATATCATTTGAGATACCCATTTTGCCATGGAACCAAGTGGTTACAGACATTTTTGAATATTTATAAAATATTATTGAGTCACAGTTCATTACTATTCCGGATTCGTTGAGGTTTCCAAATTAAATAACATTACAAATGCGTCAGTAATCCAATCCATTCCAGAAAAAGTTATAATTGATAAAGGCACGCAGTTTACGAGTAGGGACTTTAACGGTTTGCAGCAGATTGGGGGTTTAAGCATGCTACCACCTCACCAAACTATGCCCAAGCAAACTGCAAGAGCGAGCGCGCCGTGCAAACTATAAAAAAATATTTAAACAAAACAGTACAAAGCGGTTCCGATCTTTATTTAAATTTACTGAGTTATCGTAACACACCCCGCGAGAACTTGAGCTCTCCCGCGCAAATGCTGATGTGTCGCATTCTGAGGTATAGATTGCCAGTACATCCAGATTTGTTGCAGCCCAAACCAGTACCAGCTAATGAGCGTAATACTTTAACTAACAATAATTATTTACGAATAAATTTCTACGAGATAGAAGTGCAATCAATAGAGATGTCTTGTGCCACTATGACTTTGCCTTCGTTGATTGGCCCTTGCACAAATAAGACTTTCCACTAGGGATGGTGTGGCGCTGTCATTATATCTATATTGTTTTACTAGATTTTGAATAAAAAAGTTATTTCCTTTGGTGCCGTGACCAGGATGGTTATGGTATATATAGGCTAATGGTTCTCTGAAAATTGATCTAGTTTTAAATAAAATGCAAGACATATTTAGTGTCTTTCTAGATGGAGATGTGGTTATTTTACAGATGAATGATAAAATAAACGTAAAAAAACTTAATTATGCAATTTTAATTATCATTACAATAGGTTCTTAACTGTTGTAGGTTCATAAAAGTTTCACTTTTTCACAAATAGGTTTACTTATTTCACAGCACTTTAATAATTTTGCGTAGGAATACTTTAAAACCATCACTCGCAGTTTGTTAATCATTGAAAAATATTGTAAGTCTTAAGGCAGTTACATGGTGAGCGGCTAACGAAGAAGAAACGCAAAGTAATACCCATAACCGATTTTTTTCATTACATTTTTTTTTTAAATAGAGCTCTATTTTTGCCCAATCCGATAACTGTTACAATTAGTTACTCAGCTTGGCTTTGCTTGTAAAACTAACTTTACATCCATATTTTTTGAATTATTTTGTGAACCTGTCGTGGTTATTAATACTCGTATTCTACATAGTAATCAGCCTTTCATCGGATTCGTGTGTAAACAGCCTTAATGCGAAGTACCGTGTCAGTTTACCTTTACTTTAGGATTAGTAAAAAAAAATGTTTCTTGTGTTATAACGGCAAAGTACGTTATTAAACGTTACTTTAGCGTTTCTCTGCCAATTTTCACGGCCATCGTTTGTTCAGGTGAGCGGTTTTGACGTTAGGGAACGGACGGTCAAACGAGCATGCTTTTAAATATTAGCAAGGTAATAAAGTAAACAAGAATAAGACTGACAAACAACAAGATAATAAAACGACCAAAAAGGATTTACAATATAATTTATAGAAAATGGGGTCGAAATTGTAAAAAATGGCCTCTAACAATCCTTGAATTCCTTGCATTTGACTACCAACCACTGTAGGGGCAAGCATTTGTTGACATTTTCCAGTTTTTAAACTAATTCCGCAAAATATGTAAAGAAAAACCTTTGTACTATTAATTGCTAATGAAACATTTATTAACAGGTACAGACGAGACGGTTATTTCAGTCATAAATTAGATTATAAAGATATAATAATTTGTATAAAAATTATATTTTTTTGTCCATATGTGCATCATCATTATTTACCCGTGGACAGAAAAAATCTACATGTGGAATGTACACTTGTTACATTGATTTTACTTTGTTCATCGATCAGTTAAAGTTTCAGGACACTTTTTGGTAGTTTTACTTCATGGTACTAAAAACCACAAAAATACTTGAAAATATTTAACGGGTCATGTCATGAGTTTAAGCAGCGATGTAGTATGTACTCGTAGTCCATAGGTGCATCCATAAAGTAGTCCACAGGTTCAAATACCGACATTTAAAAATCAAAAAGCCACCATCCCGCAGGGAAGTAATGGAAATCTTACAAAACACCGATCAATCCCGAACGCCAACATTATTGCACACGGGCTGGTGTTTGGTGCAAGGATCTGGAATCGGGAATCTCAGCCCAGCATAACCGCAAGCCGCCAGTGAACAAATATCATCAATTTTAATTTAGAAAGTTCGGATCTCCTTTAACTAGTCTAAAACGATAGAGACGCAATGAGCGACAAGCAAGAAAATACAGGATGTGCTCGCCGCTCAGGGTTGAGATTCTACACGGTAACAACCTTTGCCTTGCCTTTACGTTGTACTGCACCCGCCAGAGTCGGACCACCCCGCTTTCAAGTATTCAGGGCGCCTTTGTTTAAAAGTTTATATAGATAAAACTCTATGCAGCTATCAATACGGTCGAAGTTTCAATGAAAGGTTCATAGCAGACCCATGTGTTCTACTGGTGCTTCAATCATATTAATTTAAAACGGAGAACGTACAAGAGTTGCATAATCAAATATCAGGGAACAAATAAATAAATATCAGGGGACAATCTCACACAAATTGACCTAGTCCCAAACTAAGCTCTAGGCTTGTACTATGATAACTAGACATCGATAAACATACTTAAATAGAGAAATACATACTTAAATACATAGAAAACATCCAAGACTCGGGAACAAAAATTCGCGCTCATCACACAAATATCTGCCCTTACCGGGATGTGAATACAGGACTGCTGGCTTCGGAGGCAGGGTCACTCCCAACTACTCCACCGTGTCGTCATATCGAGCCGTCGAGTTACGGGGAGCTAGCCCGCTATAACCTATCTATATTAATATTATAAATGCGAAAACCACTGATTGTTTGCTTGTTTCGCTATTACAAGTTTCGAGTAGGAAGTAGGTACTCATAGGTTTGTCATTTTTCTCATAAGTAGGGCGGAATATATCGAATTATTCGATTTGCTTAGTATACTTAATATAGCTACTTTAGTTCTCGCCGCCCTTTACATTCAAAACAACGCCCTCTACGGACAATATATTGCTCTGGGCTGAGATTCTACACGGTAAAAACGAAATTGCCTTTGACGTGTTTCCGTATTGTCACTTTTTGATAAATGTTAATTACTTTACAGTAATGGCAGCCGGGTTAAAAACAATACTAAAACTCGATGACTAAAACACTTCAAAGGCAATATCGTTTTAACCCAGTGTAGAGGCCCAGAGACCCCTAGCCTCGTCACGGGAATAACTATTACTCGCGCGTAGCATCGCTACAAAGTATTCGTAGCATTACGCTATAGAGCAAACCGGTGCTACGCTAATCTCTACGACGCGTAGCAAACCACTGTATCAAAATGAACTACTATACCTACTGTAGAAGGCACTAATTCAATTATTCCCTTAACTAGATGGTTATATTGCAACGAAGCTGATACGCAATAATATGAAAGCCACTCGGTAATAAAGAGCAGAATTTAGGAAAATAGCCTGCATTTGATTGCGTCGAGGTATTACTTCTCTCGGCTTACAGTTTTTTTTTCAACCCATGCAATCTGTTTACTCGCGATGTTTGATCCGCAGTAGCCTCGTTGGGTTGAGCCGGAATGTTTTCCGATGTACTTTTATACGTTTTATCATGGTTTAATTAAAACCGCAGAAGCTAATCATAAAATGTCTGGCTTTTGTGGTAGTAATTAAGCGGAATCAGTGTTTTCTTTTCGGTATAAACGCGCGCCAGTATGACAGACTAGATCGTATGATTGCTCAACAATAAGATCCCGCGACGGTTTAATGTGTTATTCTAGCTGTCATTGTTATTAAATGTGTATCTGTAAGTGTTGTTTTTTTTCTATTCTATTCTAATATATTTGGGGTTCTATTCTATTCCGTAAAACTACATTGCGTTTGACATGTAACTGTATCGACAACTTTATGATAGCTCTGCCGCGGGGTTGAACACAAGACTAAACAAATAAGAAATTCTGCGCTTTATAATCGGATGCATTTTAATGAGGACACGCATACATTCTGAACTAAATTAATACTTAGATGCGTACGGTGAAAACTGCGACAAGCCTTTTTTTTGTCTTTTTAACAAAATTCAGATAGTTTAATTCCTTGTATTCTTAAACGACATGGTTGTTGTTCCATTTTTTGAGTAGAAGATAATTGTTACTACTTACTTTTTACATGCAAAATGATACCATTTATGTGTAAAAGATGAAAAATAAATAAAAGTGATTATGATTTTATAAATATTGTTTCCCGTCGTCGTCGTAATGTTTCGGGACGTAAGGTTTACTCAGAAGCATTTTCAAAATAAAGTGTACTCTAGTTAAGGAAAATTAAGAAACGTTAACTTTTGTCAGTTTTGTGACGAAATTAGCGATATAAATGTATGGCAAATGTTCGTCACAAACTGACAAAGTTAACGTTTCTTAATTTTCCTTAACTAGCGTACACTTCATTTTGAAAATGCCCTCAGACATGACTTGAGTCGGCATCCTCACTTGAGATCGGTACAATAATGCGCGCCTTAAAGCTCCGGCACACCAAACGCGCGGCGTGAGCGACGCGGCACCCGGCACACTGCAGCTCCGACGCGTGCCCGCGTTGCAAACGCCTCGCGGCTGGGTTTGGTGTGACAGGCGCGCGCGGGCGCCATTTTGGCTTCAAGATGTCGAACTATACGGACTCCGATGAATATTATTGCTTTGAGCTTCGAGTCAAAAAATTATACTTTTTATTACATGACGTTCTTGAATATCGTCAGATATCGTGGCGTTTTTATCGACCTTTTGAGTGTAAGGGTGAACCAGCCCTCCACACCGTGAAAGCTGCCTGCTGTTTTCACGATTATGTTAGATTTAAAATATAGTCATAACATAATACAGCAATCCAAACCACAAAAGAAACCGCAACAACATTTCAAGTACCTACATCTTCAGTAACGGCGCTCGTGTCACAGGCGTACTAATCAAAAAACACCAATTGTAGCTTATTTATTACTAATGTAAGTAATAAATAATATTTAAGGGCTATAATCCTTCACAATCGCAACTTACGTCTTCTTTCTGTCTTGGATGTTTTCTATGCATTTAAGTACGAGTATATATTTCTCTATGTAAGTAAATGTATCGTTGTCTAGTTATCATAGTACAAGCCTAGAGCTAAGTTTGGGACTAGGTCAATTTGTGTGACAATGTCCCGTGATTTATTAATTTATAAGTTTTATCTTATATGATTTAAAAAAAAAAGATTGATTTCTAGTGTATGACCATCATGCGTTTGTTTAAAAAAACAACCACTAGCTCCCGCGTCGACGCTACATGAATTTGATTAAAATTGATTCATTGTACTAAACGCTGGGTTAAATTTGATTTATTGTACTACAACTTGCGCGGGCCCGCGTTGGACGCGCGTCGCTTCTGACTCGCGTTTGTGTGCCGGAGCCTAGACGGATTATCAAACGTGGAGTACTTGTACCTTTATCATAGCACAGCGTTCACGTCTCATTATGCAAGGAATTAGAAGAAAAAGATACTATAACAATATTCACGAGGAGAATATTGGTCTGATGTCTGGGCTGCAGACGGAGAAACCGAGCTCAGAGCCCTCTAAAAGTTATAGGGTTACGAAAACAGACCATTTTCCTAGAATTATTTGATCTCATTGAAGTCGTAAGAGGCGACTAAGGGAATAAGGGCTTGTAGTACTGTTAGGCGATGGACTTGCAACCTGACACTAATACACTAGTAAACTTCTTGGCCTGATTGTGCAAAATGCGGTTACATTATATACATGTGTGTTTAGAGTTGTTCGTATTTCTGTAGCTCTGCCTACCCCACTCTGGGCATGAAGGCGTGATGTACTCTGGAGTACGCTGTTTTTCCACTTTTGACTCGTTATGATTTTATACTATGTATGTAATTATGTCCATAAAGTGCGAGTAAATTAAATAAATTTGAGTATCGTTGCCTGGAACAAAGGCCAGGACAAATAGGATAAAAGCCTATTAATCCTTTCAGTGCCGTCCATTCGAATATAGTAATCCCTGCACTCGAAGCTGGGGCGGCGCAGGGCATTACGCGGAGCGGAGTTCGAATAAAGGTATCTGCCCATTACACCGTTCCATACCATGACCGTACTAGCAACGTGTCCGGGAAACAAAATATCTTTGTATTGACGAGTATGAGAACTTGTCCACTAGACCGATCCGTCATCGACCGACATCTACTCTACCTACACTTACCCTCCCATGCCTGACATATTTCTATTATAGTCAAAGTATGATTCGGTGTAGTGGGCGGAGACCTTAAAACAAACACCGAGTAATCTCAGCCCGCGGCGTGTCCTTTGACACGTTATCGAATATTTTTTAACTCGTCTACCTAAGTAGTTTGGAGCTATCGAAACGTTTACATAACGATAAAATTTCAAAGGCATAGCTTTACCCACTACAATATAGACTGACACGTTCACCATAATTATGTTAATTAAGTACAAACTAAACGCTCATTTTGGGATTGCCCTTGATTCTGGGCCATATTTAACTCTTAAAAGCGAACTTTACAGGAGCTCTATTGCTGTCGGTAAAAAACATATCATCATTTAGTTTTTACCGCGGCTGCTATTGGGTGAATTGCAAAAATATTGTACATAGTTGAGACCCTAATTAATGCCAATGTTTAATTGAAAAAATATATTTTTTCTTTGTGTAATAAGATTAACCATACAATTGTACACAAAGGAAAAATATTTTGTTTCAATTAAACTTTGACATCAATTAGGTCCTTAACTATGTACAATATTTTTGCAATTCACCTTATTACTGTCAAGTAAATGAGACCCTTCAAAACATGACCAAAACGTTGATAATACGGAAACACATCAAAAGCGATAAAGTTTTACCCAGTGGAAACTTGTGTATGGAAAATCGACACTAAATAACGACTTAATCGTCATCAACTGACTCAGAATGCGGCCGTTAGAGCTAGTGTAACTAACAATACCCTCGCACGTGAAATAATTGCATCACTTTGCATTTTTCCATGTACGCTCAACATCTTTGTAAACGGTTTTAGCTTTCTGATATATATATAATTGTAATAAAGTTTCTTGAAATGTAAGTTTTCTAAAAAGTTAAAGTAATATGAAAATCGGTGTAGTATTTTAAAATGACAAATATTTTATTAGTTCGTGGCCCATTACTCCTTATTGAACGCACGAGTTGTGATCTCTTATAAGGCTATAAAACAGGGTTAGAGTTATCAGCAGCGATCGGAATAGGTAGTGCAATCTCGCGAGACTTCGGTGCGTAAGTTTAGTATGGATATAGCTTGTAACCCCGGGATTACATTTGCAAAGTGTTAAAGTTTATGTTTAATTCAGAAATGTTATTAAAATATGATTTAAACGATTATTTTGCTTGCATAGAATATCGCGTTGACGAAATATGTAAACACTTGCAATGACAAAAAGTAAAAAAAATGCTTACAATAACATATTTTTTTTAGATTTTTCGCATGTTCCCATTTCACTTCAATTAAGGTCATGTCAAGAAAATATTCTGTGAAATAATACGAGTCCCCAAATCTGGGGTCTTATCCATATTAAGTATAATGTTTAAGGTCCTTCACCCGAAATTGCACTACCTATTCCGATCACTGGTTATCAGTTACTTAACCATTTATAAGTCAAAGGGAATATATTTCCACCATATTTTTTTGTTGTTATGATGTTGAGCTTTAAAGTTTAATATTTTATAAACGGAACCCTTGATCGGAAAATTGTTTCCACAAACCCACAATATTTTTGAAAGACCTATCCAACGGCACCCCACACTATAGGGTAGACGAGGAAATAAACATACATCCCCACGTTACGTGTAGGGAGGCACCCTAATATTTTTTTTTTCTATTTTATTATACCACTTTGTTGGCGTGACTAATATGTATATTCATGCCAAACTACAGCTTTCTAGTACTAAGAGTCTCTGCGCTAGGCTGCGGACGGACGGACGGATGGACATGGTGAAACTATAAGGGTTCCTAATTTGAATTCGGAACCCTAAAAAGGATATCCTTTAGACTTTTCACGTCTCATAATTGTCCCTTTGAAAGATAAGGTAAAAGTATTTCTTTATTAGTTACTCTGCTTTAACAAAAACGCAGGCAGGGCTTTAATTTCAATTCCTCGCGTAACGCGGCACAACAAATAAAAAATTGCCATGGATATATATAAATGTCGCCTACCTGTATTTGAATCGTTGCCGAAAGTTCATTTCACAACTTGACACTGTCCACATTTTATTAGATCGTATCTTTGAACACTAACCGCATAGGGTCCTCCGTTCCGTTAATTCCGTGGACTTTCATGTGGCTGGAATTTATCTCTATTATTCGTACAAAGATTTGCAGATTTACTTAAGGCAGACTACATTTAGAATCAAGACTTAACGTGATTATCGCCACCGAGACTTAGCCACCCTTTACAATGAAAAGGGGCGATTATTCCGAGTAGTTTAAATTTACTGTAAAGAAGTCAGATTATGCTTCGACGCTGCATTAGAGACAACTTTCAATAATTGATCGAGCGGTAGTCGACTTAGGGGAGTCGTATTCTACACCTTTAGATCAGTATTCGGAAGATTGAAGTAAATAATAGTTGTTTATGGGACCCCGGACAGTTCGATTAATTATTGTTTCCTCGAATGCAGTATCTCACATAATTATGGTTGATTTTTACTTAGACAAGTTCTATCAATTTTATACTACAAAATGTACTTAATGTCATTTGTAGATAATAGTTCATATAGTAACCATGTCAAAAGTGTCTGTTTTCAGTGCATCGGGGTAAACATTTAAATTTTAAAACAAAGGGTAATATTAAAATAATTGATTTATGACTGATATTGCAACCGATTTATTAACAGAACTAAAAAGGGCTAACTTAAACGGACTTGGATTGCAAAAACAAACCTATTGGCCAGATTACAGAAAAATAAATAAGAGCTCTTATACCACTGAATACGGATTTATAGAGGTTGTAGGACAGCTCATAAGTATAGACGAGTAGCCAGAGCCTCTTTACTCATAAATATCTTATTACTTCCTCTAGTCTGCCTTTTCTAAAAGTACGATACAATACAAAACAACTCTGCTCTTTATTGAACACAAAAAAAACAGAACACGCAACAGTACATTTAAATCATAGGTATACAACAGGCGGTCTTACCACTAAATAGCTATATCTCTATCTTTTCCAGACAACCTTGGATATTCAAATAACTAAGGACACAAATTTCTAAAGTAAAGTAGCGCTGGCGACGGGTTTGCGTTTCATTAATCCACAGGTGGAGACAGTGTTTCAACCGTTCCCTTTTTGTTGTTTAACCTATCGACAGTGCTTCCAATAAACCGTATCGATTTTTAGGTTTTATTTAAAGATTAGTAAATGTATTAAAGACTTTGGAACAATCGTTACTCAAAGCTTTGGGTCAACAATAAAGACCTAATTTATAAAGACTACATTACTTAAGCATGCAAAGGGTGGTACTCCCCTCCAGCCTCTCGAACGCCATCTGAAGTTTCATAAAGTGCGACTTAGATAGTTTCCCTCGAGAGTCAGCGCCTATCTATCATTCTCTGCTGTTTCATAATTATTTTTTAATCAAATTTACTCGTATGTTTTATGAGAAATAGATTCCAGAGTTTCTCGCCCTAACGTGTCTAATGCATTAAATGATCCGCTACCTTTCCACATGCACTAAATATGCTTTTAATCGTTGTTATAGTAAGCTATTCAAAAATATCATTTTTATAACACTTTATTTCTGACTGTACTTCTACCATCGATAATAATCTCAATATCAGAAGACGAGGCAAATGAGTCAAGACTCGACAGATCTACTGTGCGTCATTGAGGAGTTCCTCTGCCCACCTTCCGTCTCCATCATCAGACCAGCTCGACGGTGCCACATTATTGTATTATGTCATCGGAATCCCATAAGAATGTCAAATTTCAAGGCAATTCGAAACTTAAAAGGATGTTAAAATAGACATCCTAAATGTAATAACATTATAAGTTTGTTAAATTGATAGTTACAACTGTAGTTAATGCAAAGGGTGTGTAATAACTCTAGCAGTTTCACTGCCACTCACCAGCTATTCGGGTTCACTGTTCGTAGGCAGTTCCCGCTACAAAGCGGATAAACGATGGATTTGGTTTACGGCACAAGCACGCAGCGGCGAATGTGTTTTAATTGTATGTTTAGTAGGTTACTGATACATGTATTTGATCTAGATTCAAAGTTTATCTTAAATGCGTAATAGTGATGTTTCGCCGTCATATGCTAAATTAAAAAAACTCTTCATTTCTTATTTGTACTTGACAACAAAAAGTTTTGCTTTGCACCTAATCGTAATTAATAAATATTTTTGGGTGATAGGTTACTAAAATTCTGTAAAACGGAACAACGGACAGTCGGACAAAAAAGGGTATGTCCGTCTGTCCATCTGTCCGTCAAGACCGTTTTTCCGTAAAACTGCTAAAGCAATCGGGCTGAAGTATAATCTGTAGTATTTAGTGGTCAAAGCTTTATTTGAAATAAGATAAATTGAAAAAACCACGTGTCTCATATCTATGGGAAGCTTAGTAGTGCAGTATTTGCACTACGCAAGCTCAAACAAATAGTTTCTGAAGATGCTTCAAGTATATTTTGCTTATTTTTACTGCATTTTGTAATATGGCATAATTCTATGGGGTAACTAACTCTAAGGACTCTAAACGTGTTCTCACCTTGCAGAAGAGGGCTCTTCGTACACTAGCAGGTGTAAAACTGAGGCACTCGTGTTGGGAACTGTTTAATATGGAATAATGACGCACTATTCACAGTATGTTTTGAGATCATAATGTACGAGCTTGCTCGTCACACTTAGACCAATTTAATAACGTGTGAACATGACCGGCAGGCTCACCCGGCAAACAGACCGCCGCAAGCGCGTGCCGCGGCGGTTGGCACTGCTCGACAAAACACGCGCGTAATACACGGCACAGACCACGAAAAAACCAATCTTCGGACGCAATGTTTGGTCGCCGACTTAAAAATCTGTTATTGACGAATCACTATATTCTGTTATAGAATACAGGGTGTACATACGGGAATATATTTTATCCAGACGTAGTTAACGGTCATACAAATCAAGTGAAAAGGATATTTTCTTAGTAACTTCATTATTGAAGCATGGTTATTTTTTTATAGTTTGTCTTAGTTGCAATGCCTACAACAACTTCTTATTACAAAACGAATCAACGAAGTGTGAGAGCGTCCATCAGTCGTCAATGTATTGCCTGTATCGAAGGGCAGGGACGACATTGTGGCAAATAAGTACGTATCTTAGGCGAGTGAACCGCCACGACTAATAAGCAATTTATTTTTTACTTTTAATTCCGAAATAAACAAATGGCGAACCGTAATTCATGACTACGTGTACGTAGATGCTTTCATTTAATTGGCGCATTGTGTGATACATTGCTTGCCGAATTCATCAATAAGAAAAAATAAAATTATTAATGCTGCTGTTACACAAGTTTTTACGTTAATTAGTGTGTATATTATATGCTCGTATGAAATTTACACGCTGTTCAGTGGCGACTAGATATATGGTTGAGTCGTTATTTTTATTACTTTAATTTATATGCTGCATTCTGACATTTAAAATATTATTATAGTATTCTTGACTGTAGCTTTCGAGCTATATTTTAGTACTGTTTTTATTTTTATTTTACAATTAGTTTTTACTTTTGTACACTTTGACATTATTTGATTTTAACATTTTTATTTTTACATTAGCGATGTTATTGTGAATACATTATAACTATGCGATATATTATAGCGTAATTTCCGCTACGATATAAATGACTACCTACCAGGTAGGTAGGTTTAGTTTAGTTTAGTACCATTAGAAATTTTTAATAGAAAGTTTTTATTATTTATTTTAGTAGCATAAAAGAGTTGTCCGTTTTTATAATTACAACCTATCAAGTGATATTTAATTCTATTTGAATTTTAATGAATTTTTTAAATATGCTAATAATTTACGTATAACGCAAAGAAAAACAACGGCCATTATTTTTTACATTTATTTCAAAAAATTAAATAATCTATTATACTACCGGAAAAATAACACATACATACATACATAACATCACGCCTTCATTCCCAGAGTGGGGTAGCAGAGCTACAGAAATACCAACAAAGGTAAAAATACTTGTTTATAATTCTATAACCACATTTGCACAAGTAGGCTAAGGTGTTTACTAGTGTATTAGTGACAGGTTGCAAGCCCATCGCCTAACAGTACTGCAAACCATTATTCCATTAGTCTCCTCTTACGACATCCTCGGGAAGACATGGAGTGCCACTATTCTAACCCGACAATCACACGGGCACGATTAATTAATCAGGAAAAATAACAAAATGCTTTAAAAACGCTTATAAAAAAACATTACTAAAAAGTAACGGCATAAACTCAGAACTTAACTTGAAGAAGAAGAAAGACTTATTCACTAACCATAAGACACACAAATTTACAAATGCTAAAAGAGGACAATGAAGGCAACAGGAACCGCGCGGAATGTCTGCTCTCGCGGCAGTGAAATGAGCTCCGGCTCAGCCAAATACTAGCTTAAAAAAAGAGGTGTCAGACACCCATAGCGCTGACTTTCAGCCAGTATCGCCAGTAGCTCGCAAAACGCCGTTCAAACATACGAGTAAAAACCTCATATATTTTTAACAACAAGAAAACAAAATACTACTTTAACGGTAAATGACCTATATCATGGGGCTTTCATAGCGTGAACACAACAAGCAGCATCGACTCACACTTGACCGGATTGTATTACAATTTTCTATTCTTTAACTTTATTTCTATCAATATCACAAGTGTTGCTACTTGAGTGAAATGAAATAACTAGTAGTGTTTTAAATAATAAGTAACTCGTTGCGATGTTCTGTACTTGCTTACTTGGTGTATAATAATCAATTTTCCTAACTACCTACTTAGTTTGTATAGCAGTCTATTATTATTACTGGGCAAAATCCGTATTCCGTACTGATTTATCTGCATATGTGTTATTTATTATTGTAATAATATATACTTAATTCATATTAGTCAAATACGGGCATAACTTTAGTCGGCAAATAGCATTTAAAAAAATACCTGTACATACATTTAATCTTTCAAGATACAATATTTTATAAATAGTATATATAGTATATAAAAGTTAGATACATAAGTTTTAAATGTTCTGGACAAATAGCTTTTGATCAACTTTGATTGAAATAAGTAGGTACTATGTTTTATGGATTACCTACTAAACGTTTAATATTTAATTGTCAAAGTGAATGTAATTTAAATAACAAATTTCTTCCTTTTTAAAATAATAGTTCTTTCAAAAATGATGTAAGTTCAAAGTAAAGTTGTATACTATTAGTAACATACTGTTTGTACCCACATATATATTAATTATTAAGTAAATTAGTGTCAAGTTTTTGAGCTAAATTGAACGTAATAACCTCATAGTGAAATTGTGCTGTCTAAGTAATAGTCGTAGTTAATTTATTTGGTAGTTAATGCATTTGCTGTATTTTTCCTACTTTTTAATATATCAAATAATAATTGTTTCTTACCGTGATCGATGAGGCGACTTTCTGTGCTTCTTCTTCACACACGGCTTCCTAGATTAGGTCCCAAACACACAATTTTATATGGACGGTGTTATATTTTAATTGTCATTAACATGCACCCCGAATTTAAAGTTCGCGGAATCACTTGCAACGGCGCTGCGGGATCTCGCGGAGTGGCAGCTACTGCACCGGCGACGGCGGTTTCGCGAGTGCCGGCACCTGCCGTGCAGGACGCGCTCGCCACCCCCGCCGGCCTGGGGGTGGAGACGGAGGCGGCTGAAGCGGCTGCAGCATTTTCCGATAGAACTAAATACATAGTAGTTTTTGCGGATTATGTAAGGTAATTATTTGGTATGTAGGTATCTTTTTTGCATTATTTACAATACAATCACTGGAGAAAAAACTCATTTGACGGCACTTCGGGGACTGTACAATCGCCATCAAAAATGTCGGAGCAAACAAGGTGCTCACAAATATCTGAAAACGACGCTATCGTCAAGGCGTTAGAGTGCATGTTTAGATAACTATGAGCACACTGAAGAGTGCCTTTACTTTGAATTAAGTACTGTTATTAAAAGTATTATATATTACGGAATTATAGCTAAAAACTAGCAACATGTATTTATCGAAAAGTTATTATTAGTAATACAGTACAATATTAATACGCTTTATTAAACAACACACAAATAAAATAAACCAGAACGGCAAAAAAATTTACACAGTAGGCAACAGGCAATCTTATCGCTATACGCGATCTCTTTCAGACCACCTTGGATAGAAAAGACGCAGCATAGACAATTAAATAAAGTAGGCAAGTTTTTAGTAAACAAGGTTTTTTTTAAAGCCTATAAAATGAAAAAATAAACTAGATTGAAAATAAAAACAACGTTACAAATCATAATCATTACAAAACTAGAACAAACACAATTATATAAAAACAATATATACATACATAAACAAAATACATATATGTAAACATAAAATAATAAAAAATGTACAGGAAAACTAAGAAAGTCCGCCACAAGATAAAAAACAACAATAGTCTCAGGAAACATAAAACTCACAGAAGGTCAATAGTATAATTACCTACGGAAGTGATAAGAGATGCTCTTAAAGGAGTTTCTTAAAAATAGAAATAGATCCAGCGCGCCACGAGTCTGTAGCAAGAGAATTGCACAGACGGATAGGTAGCTTGTAAGGTAAAAGAAAAATATTGTAAGACCAATAATAATATAATAGATAATTGGAGTTTTTTAACCTTTGATCTATAGGCTATTTATATTAAAGAATTTTACACCCTAGTGGTTGCCGGGTTAGAATAGTGCCACTCCATGTCTTCCTGTGGATGTCGTAAGAGGCGACTAAGGGAATAAAGGCTTGTAGTATTGTTAGGCGATGGCGATGCAAGCTGTCACTAATACACCAGTAAACTTCTTGGCCTGATTGTGCAAAATGTGGTTACAGAATTATCAACAAGTCTTTTTAGAGTTGTTGGTATTTTTGTAGCTCTGCCTACCCCATTCTGGGAATGAAGGCGTGATGTTATGTATGTATGTATGTAGAATACTACTATATTATATAGGGGTCATACACACTCTTAAAAACAAAAGTTGTCTCTCCTGTGGTCAATAGTTAAAAGCTTGAGTGCATATAAGTTATGTTTTTATATGATAGGTCTACAGCAGTCTTGACGGCGTTTTTGCGGGAATGGACTTAGCAAGGAAATTAGCCCTTATAAACGTTAACTATCGGTGTGTCCACAGGAAAGACGGTAACCTAAATCTGTGTATGACCCATAATAGTAGTTATAATAATAACTACTTACACGGTCGAATACAAAGCCGAACAATTCAAGATCGAAATTCAATTGCGCTACCTCGTGATTTCCAAAGGCTTTGAGGACACATCAAAGGCTTGGCTATACATATAGAATACTACGCTTCCTGATACAATCCGTATGTTATCTGTGTTCCAATTTCAATTAATGGCTTAATCACGCTGACCAGGAGTTACTTGTAGGTATACGTATTTGAATTTCAACGTTAAAGTATGTACCAATCCAATCTAATTATAGTGTAAGAAACCCGGGCTGGGATTCTACACGGTAATAACGATATCGTATTTGACGTGTTTCCGTATTGTCAACGTTTTCATAACTCTTATGTCATTTACAATAATGGCGACTGTGACATAAACGATTCTAAAACAAGTCGAACACGATATCGTTATAACGCAGTTGAATAGAGGCCCCGATTTTGTTAACATTCCAATATGTTATGTCACTAAATAGAATTTAATACATATTCGTCTGTATTTCAAAGATAGAACCTATACGGCAGGACGCTAGTTTCTCTATAATATTTACCGTTGTATAGTAACTATTATGTATATGTTTTCCGGGTTTATCTAGAATATGATGTGTAATTTGATGATATGATGTGCCAAATTACATCTAATATCGCTCAGGACTGTGATTCTACACGGTAAAACCTTAATGTATTTGAAGTGTTTCCGTATTGTCAATATTTAGATAGCTCTTATTTGCTTGACAGTAACGGCGGCCGAGTTAAAAACAATACGATAACACGTCAAAGACAATATGGTTTGACCGAGCGTAATATAGGCCCAACCTCTATTTGACTGGGTTAAAAAGATATTGCCTTTGACGTGTTTTGGTATTATTTTTAACTCGCATTACTGTTAAGTAACTAAAAGTTATTTATCAAATCGTTAAATTTACGGAAACACGGGGATCCTATCATTTCATAACCAATGTTTCACAAATGATTCATTTCACAAACATATCATTTGACAACCCGCGTTTTTTTCCGAAACTGTAAATGATTTGGATTTATTTCAGGACCTTCGTGTAGAACCCTGTCGGTTAGGTCAGGTTAGTTTTATAAAAATCCTGAAATATTTGTAGTTACAGAAAAAACAGCTGGTTGTCAAATTAATAGGTTGCGAAACGATGCATTTCTCAAAGACTTGTCGGCCAAAAGGCAGAGAACCGGAAACACGTCATAGGCAATATCGCTTTAGCCCAATACAATTGAGCCCCTGATATTTGTTTGATTGAGGGACAGTCATCCAAACATCTATACTATGTTTGTTGCAATAGACTACGATGATAACCAGTTGGGAATGACCGTACCTATAAAGCGAGTGGCCCCGGTTTTGATTCCCGGAAAGGGCAAATATTTTAATATTATGAGCTTGAGTATTTGTTCAACATTGGGCATTATTTATGTATTTCTCTCTAAAAGTATTTTTATCGTTATCTTGTACTAGTAGTAGGCACAACGTGTGGGAATCTTATGTCAAACAAGCTTTCACATTTATAAAGTAAGTGATTGATTATAAATGATATATAGCGGACTAAAGTAGGTATACTTATTATTTTAATTCGTTACACGATTCAAAGAGCTGTTCGTAACACTAGCAGACAGAACAATGCAAGAGCCCCGGGCGCCATACCAAATTGGTAAAATATTTTTGACGAAACATGACAATTAAATCTACCACCGAAAAATTAACTCGCTTCCCTACAGCCTAGACGCTCGTTTGCAAGTTTGTACGCTGTAATATTTGGTTAAGGTTCAAAGTTTCGTACCAAAATATTGCCTTCTCCCCGTGGTCAGCGCTCGGCGAACGTTCCCCGTCGCGCCGTGCCCCGTGGGCAACGCAACTCATGCAATTCGGCACCGTGCACTTGAAATAAGTTGATTGAATCACACTACGAGGTATCGAAGTGCAAATAGACATGAAACAATACACACACAACTACATAGAGTACTGATGGCTTAAAGGTAGTGATTAAATGAATTTCATTTAATTTCACGACAGATTGCATCGAGTTTTACAAAGTATATAATGAATTACTGGTCGGACACGACACCTTCATCGATACGGGTCAGTCAAATCGTCTAGCTCACGTGTCGTTCCACAAAAACTTGATTATCATATGGGGATAATGTACTTAAAGACTTCCTGAGCCATTTGGATTAGTTAAGAGTATTTTTATTTTATTTAAAATATTATCCAAATACGAGTACATACACAAAAGGTAAATATTTAGATATAATAATATATCCGTGTGGTTTCCGGGTTATAGTAGTACCACTCCAATGTTTTCCCGTGGATGTCGTAAGAGACGACTAAGGGACTAAGGGCTTGAAGTACAATTAGGCGATGGGCTTGCAACCTGCCATTACTTGTCATACACTTGTAAATATCTTAGCCGGAATATGTAAAATGTGCTTATAGAATTATCAACAAGTCATTTGAGTTGTTGGCATTTCTGTAGCTCCGCCTACCTCACTTTGAGAAGGAAGGTGTAAATGCTATGTATGAAATATATGGAGAACAAAGGTGTTTTACTTATATACATAATATTTGAGAAATTGATTTTGTCACAGTTAGCGGAACATTTTCGGTATAATAATTTATTACACAATAAACAATTTGGTTTTACTCGGGGTCGCTCGACAACCGAAGCTGGTGTTGAGTTGATTAAAAACATTTTTAATGCCTGGGAAGGGTCACAGGATGCTTTAGGTATTTTTTGTGATTTGTCCAAGGCCTTCGATTGCGTTAACCATGACACATTGATCAGGAAACTACACCACTATGGAGTTAGAGGTACTGCGCTAAACTTAATAAAAACGTACTTATACGGGAGAATACAAAGGGTAGACGTGAATGGAGTACGATCACCTGGGTCATTGGTCTCAATGGGCGTACCACAGGGCTCAATATTGGGTCCATTTTTATTCCTCATCTACATAAATGACTTTCCTTACCTTATAAAGGACAACCATGATATAGTATTGTTTGCTGATGATACGTCACTTGTGTTCAAAGTTAAACGACAACAGCAGTTTAATGTCGATGTAAACAATGCTATATCAAAAGTAGTCGATTGGTTAATAATTTATTACTGAATGAAAAAAAGACGAAATGTATAAAGTTCATGACTACTAATGTGAAAAATAGTCAAACTACTGTAACTATTAAAAATGACAAACTAGACCTAGTTAATGATACAGTGTTTCTTGGTATAACGTTAGACTCCAAGCTCCAATGGGGTCCTCATCTTGCTGGATTGGCGGGTAGACTCAGTTCAGCAGTTTTTGCAGTTAATAAGATTCGGCAATTAATAGACTTAGATACCGCTCGATTAGTTTATTTTAGTTACTTCCATAGTATTATGTCATATGGTATTTTACTATGGGGTAGTGCTGCTGATGTAAATAGCATCTTTGTTCTGCAGAAGAGGGCTATTCGTGCTGTCTACAAGATGGGCCAGAGAGACTCGCTTAGAGATAAGTTTAAAGAAATTAATATATTGACCATGCACAGTCAATACATTTATGAAAACATTATTTATGTTCATAAAAACATCGCTAAATTTAGAAAGAACTGTGACATACATAATGTTAATACCAGAAATAAATATAAGCTCGCAGTGCCCTTCACGCGGCTCCATAAAATAAAAAACTCTTTTATGGGTAATTGTATTAGGTTCTATAATAAGCTCCCAAGTAATGTTACTGAACTATCAGTAAATAAATTTAAGAGTTACGTTAAGCGTAAACTAATTTCTAAAGCATATTATAGTATTAAAGACTATATTAATGATAACAATGCTTGGGACTGAATTGCTTGTAATAAAATGTTTAGTCCTTACGACAAAAGGTTGCGAACGTCGAAAAAAAAAAAGACATCCGACAGAGTTTCTTACAGGTTCTTCTCTGATCGGTCGCGATTTGAACCTGCAGTCAATTTAGGCTAAGTCGCTACTATGACGTTTCAAAAGAGTTTATTATTTGTAAACCTACTTGAATAAAGATTATTCTGATTCTGATTCTGATTCTGATTCTACAAGTAAATGTAAAGTTGATATTGATCTAATAGTTTGCTGCTGATATTGTTATCGGTACTTAAAAGCGGTGTACGAACTTTATTTAAAAAGCCTCTGCGAATACAGCCATAACATACACCAGCTGTATGCGTGGCTTTAGCTTACGCTGCGATACCTGTGTCAATATTATGGGGTTGGCAGACGACGCACACCCTTCGGGATCGTCCTGTATTAAGAAATTATTTTTTTAATTCGTTTAAGGTAGTCTTGAACCTGTTTTCATGGACGTTTTGCGTAATTAAATGGGAACTAATTGGAAGGACACGGCAGGTGGCACGTGCCATATAAGAAAAGGGGTTTTCTTCAAAAGTTAAGAGGTATTGGGATTCATAAAGATAAATTTGGATTACACTCCTATCGGTAAAAACTAAGGACTATGGCTCAGGCCCCACCGCCGCTACGACATCTCGTAATAAACAGTTTGTTACGAATATTAAATTAATACGGAAAGTTGTACCTTGGTTCTACCTAACTTAGTTACTATTCACACATAACGATGTGTGTAGCTTAAATGGTATTACTTACATACATACATAACATCATGCCTTCATGCCTAGAGTAGGGTAGGCAGAGCTACAGAAATACCAACAACTCTAAAAATATTTGTTTTTTAATTCTGTAGCCACGTTTCGCATAATCACGCCAAGAAGTGTACTAGTGTATTAGTGACAGGTTGCAAGCCGTTGCCTAAGGGCCGAACCCTATATTCAAACCGCGGATAGATAACGCTTACTTCGGGTTGAAATTTGACATTTTCCCATACACAATATGTCAAATTTTAAGCCGAAGTAAGGCTATCAGGGCCTCTATTCAGGTGCGTTAAAACGACATCGTGTTTGACACGTTTAAGAATCGTTTATGTCAAAGTCGCTATTATTGTAAATGACATAAGAGTTATCAAAACGTTGACAATACGGAAACAGGTCAAAAACGATATCGTTATAACGCACTTGAATAGAGGCCCTGTCCGCCGTTTGAATATAGGGTTCGACCGTTACAGTACTACAAGCAAGGTAGTACTTACTGTTTATCAAACAAACAGTAAGAGAAGGTATTTTTGTAATAAGACTTGTATCTATCTACACAAATATTTATTTCAATATATATACTCGTCGGTAGGTTTATCATTGTCTATTTAGTACCCATAATCCAAGCCTAAAAAAAAGTGATTAGTCAACTTGTGTAGGATTTTCCCCTAATATTGTATTTATACTAAAACCAATCAAAGAGAAAACTGATGACCACTGAAACTCGTTGCGATTGGGATTCTCTCCTGGAATATGCTAGTTTTGAAGCGACGCGCACTCTGAATAATAACGGATGCGTGCTCACGCATTATGGGGGGTGAAGGCGGGGGCGGGCGGGAAAGCCAGACTTTAACGCCAAGGGGGCATACCTCTAGTTCAAGCCGCTTAAACGTTCAAGAGCCGACTCACAAAATCTGATTTGAGTACGCCGCGATACTTCGACTATATTATAGAAATAAAACTCAGTGAATTTCTTAAATGTGGTCTCCAAACCATCCTTAAAATCTCAAATTTACCCTGTACATTTCGGGTCTAAACGCAAAGTTTTTTATTGACCGGTTTTTTTTTTAATCTCCTAATACACGTACATCAAAACTGGGCCTCTATTCAGGTGCGTTAAAACTATATCGTGTTTGACACGTTTAAGAATCGTTTACGTCACAGTCGCCATTATTGTAAATGACATAAGAGATCAAAACGTTGACAATACGGAAACAGGTCAAAAACGATATCGTTATAACGCAGTTGAATAGAGGCCCTGTTTAAGGGTTAAAAATATCTCTAGTTATATTACTTTGATATTTTGCAACATATCGCAATGCAGTAATTACATTGAAACATATAAAACATCGTGTGGCGTAAAGATGTGTCCGCTCTGGGCTGAGATTCTACACGATAAAACCTTATTAGTCTTCTTCTTTTTTAATTAATGGCGGTCCATACAGTGCTTTCGTCAATGTCAAGTGAATAGAGTAAATCAGTAAACAGATTAAATCAAAAGTAAAAGCCGGGCATTTTTCAATCGGCCATCTTCCCTCCCCGAAAGTTACCGGCCTACCTTTTTGTTGTTTACGTGTTTCCGTATTGTCAACTTTTCGTTTTGATAGCTCTTATTTACTGACGATACTACGGCAATACGATAACACGTCAAAAGCAATATCGTTTCTATCGTGTAGAATCTCAGCCCTGACCAAGCCCCATGCTTGCTGCACCAGGAACACGAAGGAATAGAGCTGTATGACTAGAACTTGGAAGGATTCAACCGTTCAAAAACTGGCCTGGACTTTGAATTAGGTATATTTAATAAAACATTACTGATCAATTTAAAACATGCTTAAGGAAAGGGATTAACTGACTTTTATATTTGGTATTCCACGTGTGCTTGCCGGGTTAGAATAGTGTTTTAAACTTTTTATCTCCAGCTCGTGGATGTCGTAAAAGGCGACTACCCTTTGTAGGGTTTCTGGTACTGATAGATAATGGGCTTGCAACCTGTCACTAATACACTGGTAAACACCTTAGCCTGTTTGTGCAAAATGTGGTTACAGAATTACCAACAAGTATTTTTGGAGTTGTTGGTATTTCTGTAGCTCTGCCTACCCCACTCTGGGCATGAAGGAGTCGTGCTATGTATGTGTATGTATGTATTCCGGCGGTACCGACTTTCAACGACGAAATGGTATATTTTGCTTGAAATAACTATTTAACAAACATTGGAGTTAAGTTCACCGATTTTTAATTGTGGTTTCTCCGAATTTCAGAGAGACTTAAAAAACTGAACAGGAGGGTTAAAGGACAGAGCTATAACAGTTAAATAGCTCTGTTCTTTCGTTACTTTTTATTGTTTTATTTATCTTCTTAATTTATAGATATGTTTAATAAAATCTTGTATTATGAGATTTATGAGTAGTATACACAATGACAAAACATTGCATACAGAATAACCTCCTAGATTTATAATAAATCTGTTTCTCAAATTTGAATTGATACTTAATCTAGATACATTACCCCACGCAGGTCTGCAATGCACCCTTGAAGGGGCTAATTATGTTAGACGCGCACTTGAAGTGGAAATATCGGAGCAGGAAATATTTTATTGTATGATATACTCGTAACCTTGGAGCGGATTAAAGCGGTCGTGCTGAGACGCATTAGTCCAGATTACCTCGAGTTTCAACGGATTTTTCTAGCAATTTGAAATTCATATTAAAAATATTGCGATTGAAATAATTTAATAATGTTAGTTAGGTACATGGCGTTGGCGACAGATCACAGGGCGAGAAGAACGCTAAAAAGGCCATTAAAGTTAATAAAAGATCGTTGTCAAGGGTGAAGGCAATGTATTGCGTAGGATAATTCTTCCTTTCAACACCGTAATTGCGAGCCCGCAACGTCGGCGTTTCTCTGATAGACGGCTGGGGCGTTCAACTTAGTAACAACGTCGACTACTTATATTTTTTTAATGATGCCAACCTATTTATTTACTGCTTTATGCTTTAGTGCACAAAAACAAGTACGTATGACTGACTTCAATCCTAATGGCATTACCAGTCAGATTGGAAATTTCGAAGGACCAGAATATAGGGACAGGATGTTCCCAATGAAGGGGGTCCATAACCAACCTACTTAAAATTAAAAACCTTAGTTCTTTCTTTAGCAGACTAAAAATTATATGTTATTAAATGATTGTTGTAGGTTATGGTTTTTGTTCACCCTGTTAAATGTATATTGACTTTCTGGTTGCGTGTTTCAATTTATTTGGCATTTTATGCTCACTTGGAATATTTTTTCCTTGGATCTTTTTTAAGGTGTTTGCAAATATCTGAACAAGGGTCTATTGTCAAGGCATTAAGGATGATTTGCACCAAACGGCTCGCATTGCATTGGATCGTAACGGATACTAACAAATGCGGCGACAGCGGATCGTGTCTATTAAAATTATTACATACATACATACATAACGTCACGCCTTTATTCCCAGAGAGGGGTAGGCAGAGCTACAGAAATACCAACTCTAAAAATATTTGTTGGTAATTCTGTAACTGCATTTAAAATTATTATTGTCTATTTATTACGAAGCATACTTTCGGCTACTATCGCGTTTCGCGGAAGACGCCCGCAGTCAAGCTGCTGTGCGCGCCTTTTTGATATAGACTTTAAATACTGTGTACAAGGATTTAATATTGTATAAAGATTGTAAAAATGATTGAGGCGACTAAGGGAGTAAAAGCTTGTAGTACATTAGGGCGATGGGCTTGCAACCTGTCACTAATACACTGGTATACATCTTAGCCTAATTGTGCAAAATGTTGTTACAGAACTATCAACAAGTCAGGGTTGTTGGTATTTTTGTAGCTCTGCCTACCCCACTCTGGGAATGAAGGCGTGTATGTTTATATGTATGTACATAAAGATTGTAAAATCTGTTCCGATCCGATGCGATGTGAGTCGTTTGGTGGAAATCATCCTTCAGAATGCATGTTCAGGAATTTTAGCACCCTAATGAATGTAGATTTTCATGTCGACTGCACGCTAGTATTCGTGATGTCATTCAAATAGAGGCCACTGAAAACCAGCATCGAGGGTCGTGGTCCGCCGGGCCACGACGTGATGCTGACCACGACCAAATAGTGTAGCGTAGTGTAGTGTACTTTCAAATAGTGTTAATGGGTGGATCAACTTTTCGTTGTTGTTATTCTGTCCCGTAAGCCAGGAGACAAACAGTGATAGAGTTCCTTAGAAAAATGGTTATAATAGGTATACACTACTAATACGCTTGGAAGAAAATCCATAAAAGAATGGGCTTGTAATTGCCACAAAAGCCGATGTTTGCTGGATTTATATACTTTAAAATCGTGGTTTTAAAGAGTGACCCAGGAGACGTCACCATGGCAACGAGCTACAAAGAAAAGTTGATTGACCCTAATTTGAAGCTCTTTTATGTTTTTTTTTTTTTTTATATTACATGTATTGAGTGTTATAATGTCTATTTATTTTTCTTTGTCAACAATTTCGTCTCATTTTGTTTCCGAATTTTGATGCCATCTTTATAATTAGAAGATTTAATTTATTTTACTGAAGGATTGCTTGTTGGTTAGTTGCATGATGATAAAGACTGTACACAATAAAATCCGGCCATGCATGCTTTGGTGTATCTTTGCAATGAATGCATATTTTCAAGCAGTTTTTTTTGATAACTTCTATTATTATAATAATATATAATAACATTAAATCGTATCATAATGTATAGATATGTGTCAGTTTTCGCCAAATATATTCTATCATAACTTACATCTCCTGTCCAGCGTTACAATGTCACAACTGTATTTATATTTTTACAAGCTGTTTTACGCACATTAGAAAGTCGTCTAACAAAAAAATATTTTTTGAAACTCACTTCTATTTGTAGTAGTCAGGAAGACTTTTTACTCAAAGCACTGAAAGTTGTTTTGTATGAGAGGCATTTATATGTCAAAAAGTCAAATTCGCCAAAGTTAAAAATCTATCTCAATCTGAATACAAAACGATTTTTTTAAGAATTGTGAAAAGATAATGTAGGTAATGAGGTATAATTTGGCTTGTATAATCAAAAATAATAAAATGGTTTTAACAGGAGAATAATTTGGTAAAGACTGTCAGAAGACGGTGTACAAATAAATATTGGTACTGTTGATTATATAATGGTCTAAATCACAGACGCTCCAACATTTTCGTATTTTTATTATGTAGTTTCATAACCACAGACTATAACAAAAAACTGCTGCTTCAAAATTTGCATTCTTTAAAAAAATAAGTACACCAGAGCATGTATGGCCCCATTTTATCGTGTACAGTCTTTATGTGTTAAATGCTTTTGCCGTTGCAGATAGTTTAGCTAGTAGATAGCAATCCTGTTTATGATATTTTGTCATATTTAAGCGCAATTACTTTTTCCCGAGTCTAGAATGTTTTCGATGTTGGTATGTAAGTATGTATTTCTTTAAGAAAGTTTTTATAGAGGCATTCGTAATATTAACCTAAAGGTTATTTTGCGACGAAGCCAATTAATGGGAGATTATCCTTTATTATTTAATGTTGCAATTTTGGACTTGGTGAAAAACTCACTAATTGTGAATCACTGTTGTATAGTCGGCGTCAAAAGTAGCTAAGCAAGATAACATGCGCAAAATGATCTAGACTTATAATAATAATAATTGACTTGACGCGTATTCCCTTGACAATAAAGTCGAGTGCAGATTATTTTGAGCTCTTCGGTTGCGTAGCTACTTCTGCTGCTGACCGTACAAAAATAATATATGGATACCTTGAAACTTTCAAACTTTAAAACTAATTTCAGAAAAGATAAACCAATATCAAGTAAAAGGTGATATGCTAATTTATCGACGAAAGCGTAGCCTCCCGATTAAGAAACATTTAACTGTTGCCGTTGTTGTTAAATTATCAAATATTTTCTGGTACTAACTCGGAGAAAGAACCTAAATCATAGTACCTGTTCGTACTAACTGCAGCAAATCCAAGGTTGGAACCAGGAGGATCTGCTGCCAGCTGCTTTCTTTTCACATTATTTCTAAGTTTCCGTGGCCAACAACTGGCCGTAACTGGCTGGAAATACCACCGAAGAGATATATAGAATAAGAACTAAAGGCATAGAAGGAGCAATAAAATAAAAGGCAACATACAGATAGCTTATATGCACAGTCTTATTGGGATTTAGTGTGCCATAAAAAGACAGTTTTATAAAGTAAAATATCATGGTCGTACACTATTGCTGTCGCAGACTGTTGCCTATACAATCTACGACCATGGTATCCAGTTGGTGTCTTTGGAGACCAGTTTACCCGAGTTGACAACACCTTGGTGTGTACGGTTAGTTTTACCACGAACTGTACTCTATCTATACTCTTCCCTATTTAGGGTTCCGTAGTCAAACTAGGACCCTTATAGCTTCGCCATATCCGTCCGTCCGTCTGTCCGTCATAAATGAAAGAGCATATAACAAATTTTAAAGGAAAACTATCACGATTAAGTAGACATCATTGGTTCTTGAGATACAGGCGATTAAAGTGTTTATAGCTACTAAAATAATCTAAGACTGTACCAATTGACTTAAAATAGAAAATTTTACAAATTTTACTGTTACTTGTTGATTTTTATATTTCTAGTAGGTACTTAACGGCTTCGGAACCCTACACTGAGCATGGTCCAACATGCCCTTGCCCGATTTTTTTAACTTTTTGAACATTCATATTGAAGTTTTCGAGACAGATTGACGTCTTCGTTTTAAGGCTCCTTCTATGCCTTATTTCTTATTCTACGCTCCCGATTTTCTTTTCTATCGCTCAATATGTTTGGGATGACATTCTCGTGCGTTACGATAAACCACGTGGTCAACTGTCATCCCGTACATGTTGAGCGATAACAAAGAAAAACGTTTGGACCGTTTTCATCTTGTTGCCGAGCCCGCCGTCCAGCAACTCACCTCGTGCACCGAGGCGAGGTGCAGCTGCCGCCGCGCCGACATCTTCTGGAAGCCAAGGCGGTTCAGGGGGGTTATCATGACCTAACTATGCAGTTCTGTTTACGCTCAGAGAAATGGACAGAGCTATAACAATTATATAGCTCTGTCCTTTTCTCTGAGCGTAAACAGAATTGCATAGTCATGTCATAATAACCCCAGGTCAGGAGTGATTCCCTAAGTGATTCTCCCGGCGTCCGCATCATCCGCTAAATCTTACACAGGAATTGAATTCGCTATCACGGTAGGTACAGTCGATAGCATTCGTATCCGTCCACGCAATTAGTCTTATTGGTGGTGACCCTGACTACATAAATAACCGTCCCGCGTTCGATTCCCGGTGAGGGAAAATATTTGTGTGATGAGCAAGTGTATTTGTTTCTGAGTGTTGTATGTTTTCACGACTGTACCGATTAACAGGAGTGAATTTATTTATCTATGTATACGTATAAATTGAATATAGGGTTCGGCCGTTAGTGCACTTACCGTGGTCCGACTGCTTGGTCTGGCTGACCAATCATTCTTTTTCTAAATCTAATTTAACAGTCGACGGAGCTGCACTAACGCGGAGCTCCTATTTCTGGGTTGTTTGGCCCTCCGGGCCAGCTGAAGACCTAACATAACCTACCTCATTTTATGACACTAATATCTGTCAGCCGGACCACGCATTTGGACCACGGGACAAACAGCATTCAGTGGCAATAACCCGATGCCCGATAGTCGGGACCATTCGTAGCGGATTATTGCTACGTGGCGTAAAAATGCTGCTACAGGATACAGCGTAGCACTCGTAGCATTGCTGGCACAGAATGTTTAAAAGGCAGACGTTCGTCAGCCGCCTCCTGGCACCCCCGCCGCAGGTGGTGGCGGGCGCGAACGAAAGCAGCACCGCGAGTTTTCCGCGAACATATCGTAGCGCTCACTTGAATCTTGTTTACAATATTATTGAATATACATATAAGACCCCTTCTTTTCGAGCTGATGAATAAATTATAGGAAATTTCGATTTATATCAGGGCCTCTGTCCTGGGTTGTAGTCGGATGCGCAAGCAGAGCCGAACGCCTTCGCGAACAACGGCGTGGAGGGAGAATCGCTGGGGTGGGTATTCCTTCCGCTCTCGGTTGGCGAGTCTACTCAGTAAAACTATATTGCCTTACCCTGTTGTCAACCGCCAATCTAACACAACGACATCTTTGATGGCGTGATTTGAATATGTTTTTGATATTATATACCAAATTACAAGTTTTTTTGAACCAGAGTCGCTGAGTTGAACCGCGGAGTGACGGACAGACGGCCGTGCTACAAAACTATAAGGGTTCCTTGTTGACTTCGGAATCTTTAAAAAAGGACTTTTCCACTGTCAATGAAACCAGTGATCACTAATGTCCAGGTAAGAATTAAAAAAACAACAATAACCCAATAAATTTGTTTATTACATTAAAGGTAAATATTCGTCATTCCAGTGATATGGGTTTTCCTTATACAAAACATCAATCGTAACATAACAGATCGTAGAAATATTTTTCTATTAAACTAAATAAGTCTTCTATAATATTCGTAAAAGTTGCTAGTAGAATATAGTTTTTGGATACAGTGTTAAATGCAATGTAGTATTCGTATGTAAAATATACAAATCCTAGATATTTAAAAGACGATTAGTTTTATACAATTTGGAACACCGATCGACAAAATACTAAAAATTCACCGCATTACAATGTTTTATGGTACTATTAGAACATTCCACGGAAGCTGATATGAATGGCTTTAAAGAGTTAACGAACCTATCGTAATTTCTAATTACGCAAACGTGCTCGTTCACTCAATATTAGTATATCAACGGCTACCCACATAACTGGTTTTTCGTAGTGGGATTGAAAACACTAAAAGTAATAAGTGGGTTTGATAACGACAGTAAAGGTCCATAAAAAATATATCAGTTTATAACATAAGTAATGCCACCCCTTTTTGTCATAATTAAGACATTGAATTCAGAAAATGAAAAAATTGGAATGGAATTCGTCTGTGTTTTTACATAGACGACTACCTTGCCACAACTCTCATCCGTGAAAACTTCCGGGGTACTGCCTTTACGTGCGTATAAGGTGGATGTCCAAGTGATCGTCGCTATACTAGTAGGTACTTGTCACCATACTTTGAATGGCGATAAATAAAATAAGATCAACATTACTTTTATCACCACCTTATTTTAGCGATGAGAAATGTGTTGACTTTTGATATCTCACACGCCAGTTTTAAAATATACAACTTATTTTCAATTTAAAGCACTCGTAATTTACTCGCACAATCCAATTGACTAACATTTATGTTCATTTTGAGAAATTTCGATATGGTCACAAAAACAAAGTATAGGTCACATCTCCCAAAACACATGAAAATGTCTTGTGTAGTTTTATAAATGAACGTAATATCACGCCGCAAATAAATATTTTCTCTTGACATATCGAGCACTCGGACGTCTACCTTATATTAAACAGCTTTGATGCACGAACACAATGAAATCCTTTGAGTGCACGTCATGTATGTTATTGAGCCACATCCAACTAGGTTCTATTAGTTTGTGCTGCGTACATGTCCTCGCCACAGGTAATAAATCAAACTTCCTTTAAGCTTTAATCTTTCCTCTGTGAAGCGGAAACCTAATATGCTACAGTATTAAAACCTTTGACGTATATAAAATAAATGTTGAATGGTTTTCTTCCGCTGAAAATAATATTTCCAGGTTCCAACAGATTTTATATTACTGCCATAATTCAGTTCCACGAACATTATTACAAGTAATTTCCGACGAACAGGCTTTAGATTCTAGTAGTTCACTTTGATTTAATTAATAAACCGCCTCTTTCACAATCGCATGTAAAGCAGTTAAATTTAGGCCTTTCTCGTTTTTACACTTGGAAATAGACGAGGAGAGAGCCTTCTTTAAATGGAAGATAAATTTACTCGTCGATTGTGATACAGGCCCTAGAATTATTTACGAATAAAACAAATATTTCAAACACAATCACCTTTTGAAAGCCTTAATTCTCTAGTAACACAATAAAACAATTAATTTATAAGGTTGTACAGTTAAAAATTGGTAGAATGTATCGTTTGGATAAAAAAAAATCTACAACATATATATAATATATCATTTTGCAACATGGTTCAACAGTAACAAACCAAATCGGGTTTTAGATTAGGAAACCATTTTAATACTACTGCCAGTGAAAATTTAATTATATACTAATAATATTTTATTTTCGTGCAAGTAGATAATAATATTTTTACAAAATACCAATTACTAACATACATACAATGGCGATAGTAAAAGTTTTATAAGTAACTCCATTGTATTCACAAAAACCACAGACTTAAGGATCCCAACCCGATGTAGAATATGGTAATAAATTATAAAATTAATGCAAAATACCTTTTCTTACCCACAGTGTAGAATCTTTTGTGCAATCCCACCTTACACATTAGTCAACATAATTATGTGTAAAGAGGGTAATTGAACAAAAGATGGCGGTGGTTACTACGAGTGACAGACAAGAGTTAAAACAATATATAGTGCTTTTACATGTATCAGTTACCAAAGAAAGAGCTCAGGTAGGTAAGGAACAAAAACTCATTGGTACACGGCAGCTACTGGCGATCGAACTTGGTACCTCGCAACCACGAATACGTACTCCTTTTATTCCACTAGGCCACCGGCGCTTCTAACAAACGAAGGTAATATTAACTCTCTTACCTTTTCGCCGCCCGCGACGGCTAGAAACCATAACTAATGTCAACCTTTCCATTTAGGTCTATTTCACGCTGTCAGCCACGAGGGCTATAGCCGTCACTTGTGGCGAAAAGATTCAAACATTAACTGAGACCGTATTATGAGGTGTTAAACTTGCTAAGTCCCATTCGGTGAAAGGGATAACGCTATAGGAGTCACATCTTTATCTTATCTTTATCTTTTCTTTTTCTTTTATCTTCATTTTTATCTTTTTTCTTTTTTTTCTTTTCTTCTTTTTTTTCTTTTTCTTTTTTAAGGTTGTCTGGAAGAGATCGCTATTTAGCGGTAAGACCGCCTGTTGTATACCTATGATTTAAATGTACTGTTCCATGTTCTGTTTTTATTTTTTTATTTTTGGTGTTCAATAAAGAGTATTTGTATTGTATTGTATTGTATCTTTGTCATTTTCACCGCCCGGAAATTGACAGGATTTAACACCTCATAATAGGGTCTCTGCTATCAATTTTTAACTGTAATAACACTAATTCTAATGCACACCACACATTACAAAGAACGGTTAACATATTACTTTTCTAAAACTAATAAGAAAGTCTATAATAGTTGCAGTCCACTTTTTTGTAATAAAAACATAAAATTCTAGGTACAATTTGCGACGGTCATAACCTAATTAGTAATGTTTATTTGTACACGATTTTCGCGTTGGCCAAATAAAGCTAAATAAATATAATAATGTATTTTAAATATGAAGGATCTACATTGAAATAAGGATAGGACGCACAAAGATGGAATGTAGCGTACTCGTATTGTGAACGCGTAACGCCGTTGAAAAGTTACTTCTGTTGCGTAGAAAATTCGGACGATAATTAATGATAATCAGTCACCATCAAATACATCGGAACGCAAGGTGCTAAAAATATCTGAACTAAACTCTATTATTGAAGGCCTTAGCATGTGTTCAAATTAGCTTTCTATTAAATTACGCATACTATTCTTCCATATACTTTGTGGTGACTAAACCAAATAAACGTTACTTGACCGACTCGAGAAAATATAGTAAAGAGAGCTGTAAAAATAGAGTCGATTGTGATAAAAAGTAGATAAATAACATTATAATTAACCCTAATAAAGTCACACGGTAGAATACTTTAACTAATTAGCTTATTCAATATTTTAAATTAGTTAGGGCACTACTTATGTTAAATTATTATTTCAAAAAAAAAAAATTGTTCGCTTGAGTTTTTTCCACCCAATTTCCATTAACCTGGTTTCTAATACATGTAGTATACACATAGCAACAGCCGTCCAAGAAAAATGCAGTACAAAAGTACAAAAGTCCATACGCGCTACTGCCTCTTACTTTGGTCGGCATAACTAGATTTCTTAATAGCTGGGCTCATGTTCGACATGAACGTTTCCCGTATAGCATTTGTACTATTTTCGACTGGGCCACTATTACTGCCAAGTTAGGACTATCACAACGTATACTATAGGACAAAACGATAATAATAGATGTAAAGTCAAAGAAAGGCTTACACTACGAGCGCACATAGGCGTATAAAAGCTATAAGAACAATGGCCGTCTCAATAGTGCGATGTTGTGAAATAAACCGCATATAAGTAAATATAAATGTATTCGCGTCCCCTTACTCTGCAGCGATAATAATATTTTCCGGTATCGGTCTGCGGCTCCATTACCCTTTGAATAGAGCCCCTGTCTATCAATATATGCATTACGTCATCACCAGACTCTATAGACCGCAAGTTGCGATTACGTGACGTTAGGATTGGTGGTCATCATTATGGATCCTTTATTGTATCATAATTAATCAAAAACTTTACTTTTACTTGCAATACGAAAGTTTGTAAGGATTTTTGAAAGTTTGGATGTTTGACTTTTAATGAATTATTTTGTTTGTTGTATTGTTGTCATTTAAATCTTCAAATTGAATTATTACTATTACAAAAGATGATATGCGAGTTGAACTTCAAACCCTTGAAAAACGTCACCTCACAAAAACGTCAGGACGTATTAGTAATATTTTTTTACATTTAAATTTATTTTTTATTTAAATATGTATTGTATAAAAGTGCCATCCCTGTCGTGACCTCAATACAGTACTATACATATGTTTGTGTGTAGGGCGCGGGCGCCGCACCTACTTATATGTAGTTATTACACAAGCAATGCGTAAACATCCTCGGAACCGCTGTTTATAAAAAATATTCATCTGTGTTTTCGCCGGATTGATGCTACTAACAGATGCTACTACAGTACAGGGTGAAAAAAACAGGACTGGTGGACGACCTTAAATACTTTATAACTGCATTCAATGTTTAACCTTTTAAACTTAGGTAATCGTACCAACTGAAAACGCTGCACTAAGTATGTATCAATAGTCCAGCGGCGCTGAGCTTTGAGGTTTCAAAAATATTACGTCTACATCATAACTGGATGCTGTTAAGCAACAATGTGTCGTCTCACAATTAATAAGCATATAAAGGTCAACCCAGAATAATCACACTGAGGGTTGAAACTTTATTGCTAACTAGTTGTGGATTGACACATTATTGCGTAACAGCGTCCAACTATGGTGTAACGTAACGCTAATGATAATTAGTGACATTGTTATTTATGTCCGTCTGCTCTAGACGAAGATGACACAAAATCGGTTTGCATACTACGCAAGCCAGCATGTTATATTTTTTAACGTTTATTTTATTTTGAATGTTATACATATATTTTTTAATGACAAAAGAGATCTACATAAAATAAGCGGCTAGACTTTTTGTAACTTCAAAATATGCCAGCGCTGCCGGATTACAATCGGTAGTGTCAATGATAAGGATAAAATCTCTCTTATAAAGATTGTCTCCTAATATTATACATACATACATAACGTCACGCCTTCATTTCCAGACTGGGGTAGGCAGAGCTACAGAATACCAACAATTCAAAACTTGTTGATAATTCTGTAACCACATTTTGCAGTCAGGCTAAGATGTTTACCAGTGTATTAGTGACAGGTTGCAAGCCCATCGCCTAACAGTACTACAAGCCTTTATTCCCTTACTCGCCTCTTACGACCTCCACGGGAAGACATGGAGTGGCACTATTCTAACCCGGCAATGTAGATGTAAAAAAGCAACAAGTCAAAGCTTAATATGGCGATTTAAGATGTGTCTACTCCACTGCTACCTTGTTCCAGTCAGCGACTAAAATCAATGCGTAGCTTCGACGTAGTTGTTATACGTTACTGATTAATGAATGAACGACATCATTTTAATGAACTAGTGTGTCAACGGCACTAGGCAAAGATGCAGTGCCATGTTTGAGCGTTATGGTGTATGATGTGATTTGTCAATGTGCATAGAAGGCTGATAACAAAAGTACTGAATTATTTTTAGTGGTATGGGCCTATTCATGTAATGTTTTATATCAATTCCTTATTATCATAAACGATCTGATTTATTTATTTATTTAATCTTTATTGCACAGAAATACAAAATTTGAGTACAAAAAGTGAACTTTATGCCTAACGGCATTCTATACTAGTTGATCTAGTAGGCAGTTCCGATTGTGTGGATTAAACGACCTATATACGTGAGGTGCGTTAGCCGCTTTCTATACATGCTCAAGAATTATGTCGATAACCGACTCCGGCCATTGGTCAGTTATTAAATAATTATGGGCAGTTGTCAATATTGAAGTTTCCCGACGATAGTATTAAAATACTGCGTTATTAATATTCGTCAACCAACTGACCGTCCACCCGCAGCTTTTTACCGCGGTTATGAGTACCTACTACGTAATTAAAAATCTGAAGCGTTGTCACCAAAGCAAACTAATAAAGCCCGGAGACTCAGTGTGCATCAAAGCTACGTGAACGAAAACATGAATTTTACTTACTCGTATTACAACGTTATTAATTCGACTTTATTTATTTGTGTTACGCGATACCATTGCCAGTGTTGAAAAATATTTTTGTATTACTATGGGGTCGTTCACTACCTCAATACCTTTTGCAACCAAATTCGCCAATTAATAAAACGTAATGTGCTTTACGAAACTATTTTGTCACGTGACGGTTTTGCAGCAATTTATGACAACTAAACTTAACAACGATTTGTCGTTATTTCTAAATATTTTAAGTATGGTGAAATTAAAAACAGCCGAGATGTGGATTAAGAATTATTTTGAGCTTTACATAATTACTTGACAATTAGAAAACATAATATGTTCCAAGAAATGGAGTGTCAGACGTTAATGGCTGCTTATGTATAATTCAACTGACCGGCAGAATTAAGAAAAACGATGAAAATACACTAAAAAAATAATAGAATATACTTAAGGATATTCTTCATAATACGATTATAACACATATTTTTCAATTCCGAGTTGTAATTGTTTTGCGATGATTAGTCAGAGCTCTGAGGAGCGACTTTCGAGGGCTCGGAAGTTTCAATCAAAAGTGTGCAAAAACGGAAAACCGTATTTTTTAAATACGAGCAATAGGAAACTTAAAAACTAGTGGGCCACACCATTCGTTTTCAACACAAACCGCAATGTTTAAATTTGAGACAAAATTCAAATTACGTATCTATCATATCATAGACAAAGAACCTTGGCGAAATAAACGTCTCATTTAAAAGTTTTAAATAGTAAATATGAATGGTAAACAGTATCAAAAACACGGAAAGTGCACATAAATAATAATATTATCGCCATAATAACAATTTCTAATTAGGTCGTATGTTTATTTATATTTAAAACATCATTTAAAATAACCGGTAATCATCAACTGCCTGCGTACAATACGTGAATATATTAAGTCAATAGATAATGGGTTCGTGCGAAAATAATCGTGGCATATTTTCGTGTGCTAATATTTTCTATCAGTCGACTTTTATTCGAACACTCGAAAATAAAACTCGCCTCCCTGGTTATAAAAGACGATTTAAGCAGCGTTTAGTGTCTCCGTGTGACGGGTGCGCCCAAGTGCATATACGGTGCCCGGGAATGTTGAAGGTAGAGCAGCGAGTGGAGTCTTAATTCGCCCTAGTTTGATAAGAAATGCTCTTGATAGCGTTTTCGGGAGCGACCACGCCGTCGAACGCTCTTTGTTCAAAGTTCTCGGCCTCTCTTTTTCTAACTTTCGGAATCAATTTTAAACCTGTAATATTTACTAACCTATAAGCCTATGACAATGTATAACCCTTACTGAAAAAAGAATTATGCATTAAGCGTAGGCTACCGAACACTATCGACTGCATTAAATATTATTTTACAATTAATGCCTATCAATACTGCCTTAATAGAAAATAATTACAAGGCCCGAGACTGACGGATATTTACCGGTAATATTTGATTTCATATACGCCACTACTACAGAGTTTGATATGCCAATTAGCTTCAGCTGACAGCGCAGCGCGTGCAAAACTGGGTGTTCTTGTACTATTATCTATTTTGTGGTGGCACTAACTCCCTGTGCGAAAGGGGGAGTGTAGTAAGTTTGACACCTTTTGCCTGTCTTTAGAATTATAGTTCCCCGACGAGGGAACGACTCAGACGCGTACATTTTTAATAGGACGGTGAATTTCAGAGACATCTTACAAAGTTGAGGACTTAATTAATAACCAGTTAACTTTGCCTTTATGTAATGAGAATTAGTCGCACGATTTTATAGTAAGAAAGTTTAACTGGGGTGGTTTTAGCTAGGTTTAGTGAGAAATGATTTTGCGTTTAATGTTATCATTAGTTGTGAAAGTAGGGGTTGTATTATGTCGTGTTTTTTTTCTAGTCTAATACATCATATTGTACATTACAAAGTAAAAAACATTTTTGTAATGTGCAAGTTGGGCAGATAAACAGAAACAGAATAACGGTTTTTTTTGTTTTTTTTTTTTTGTAGTTTCGGGAAGGCCGAGCGTCGCTCGGGTTGACTACTTGACAAGTCGATTTGTCACCACTGTAAACCCGTATATTGCAAATACCATCGAAATAGTTAGAGCCGTGTAACTAATAATGGTCTAGTGGTTAAAACACTTAATTAATATACATTCGTTTTATTATATTCCTAAACAAATGTATATTGTGTTTATTAGCCTTCATATTTAATATACTTTAGAGTTCCCCAATTTTATAGTACTCGTAATAACTATCAACAAAACGTTACAACATTTTAACATGCCTAACAAGATCCTTCTAGTTTCGATTATAAAATGCAATAATCTGATATTTAATTTTAGGTTTTTTACTGTATATTTATCTCCTGCCCGCGACATCATCCGCGTTGACGATCCCACGAGATCAGTGGTTTTTATGGTATAAAAGATAGCGTTTGTACTCAGGGTATAAGCTATGGCCGTTTCCTCGTGGTCCTACTATTTTTGTCCTACTGACTTTCGACGGAGCCCCGCCCAAGGCGGGGCTCCTACTTCTAGGTGGTTTTGCCCTTCGGGCATCTGAAGATACCTAACGAACCTAACCTACCTACTTTTACAACCATAATTACTATTTAGTGATCAAATCTAGGTTCACTTTTTGACTAGTAGGACAAATTAGTAGGACCACGAGGAAGTAAGCTAAGCTATCTCCATTCCAAATCTTAAGCGTGAAGGAGTAACAAACATACAAACTCATACGCAATCACAAACTTTCGCATTTATAATATTAGTATAATTTTCAGTTTAAGAACTAAACCGTTTTAATGATTGTTATAAGAAGCAATCAATATCAGGAGACAACCTCACACAAATTGACCTAGTCCCAAACTAAGCTCTAGGCTTGTATTATGGGTACTAGACAACGATAAACATACTTATATAGAGAAATCCATACTTAAATACATAGAAAACACCCAAGAATCAGGACAAATATTTGCGCTCATCACACAAATATCTGCCCTTACCGGGATTTAAACCCAGGACCTCTGGCTTCAGAGGCAGGGTCACTCCCTACTAGGTCAACGTGTCGTGTTAAATAACTATATAAATAATTTACTTTGCGCATGAAATGCGATAGTAGGGAAAAATGCTACGCTGTTAAAAGGTTTTATCTACGACAGAGCACAAAGGGTTTAAAAGGTACAATATGAAATATAAAACCGACGCGTCCGCTTCTAGCATCATCGCAAATACAATACCATCACACACATTGATAGGGGGAATAGCGTTAATTAACAGACATCGTAAACCTGGTATCGTTTCCATTGAACTATATTATTGTTGGCAGTATTACCAAATTTTAAAGTGATTGAACATACAAAGATCAAATTAAAGTAAAGTCATTTAGGAATAGGAATGTAGGTTGTTATTATATGATAATGACAGCATGTATGTAATGCAGTTTTAAATGATTCTTATCTGAGGTTATAGTTTATCTTTAAGATTAAAAATACTATCTAAGTACATTAGGTTTTTTGTCTTATGTATTCGCACCGTAAATATTTCGTAGGCAATCCAAAAACATATTAATAATTTGTTAATTACTTGAGTGACTTTTCGCCAAGAGTTAAGAATGTGATTCATAAGGTGTTATTTTAACTAATTGAAAATTATGGAGAAGCTGTTTAGTGGACATAACGGTTGTTATTAAAAAAAGGATTCGCTTATTTTCTTGAAGGTAGATTGAAATTAAAATACAGTAAACAAACAAAATACATTATAGAAAACCAAATGACAAAAAAGAGGCAAACATTGATGGCTGCTGCTGTTTGATACAGTAATCCGAATTACGAAAATAGTTAATACGTATGCCCTTCCAAACGTATTAATAATTCCGGGTTGCTGTTGTAAAAATAACACCAAACGCTTAACTTTTCTTTAGACTAAAGTACCTAACAACAACTACACAATTTGTTAAATTATTTTAAACTTCAACCATGTTATCGCTTCCGCCAACCCTAGATAATAATCATACGTCATTACTAAAGAGCAGATTTCAAGTAGAGATTACAAGTTTAATATGGATATGACTAGCGCGATTGGTCTTAGTTATCTTATTACTTACTTACCGCAATGCAATCCTATAGATAATTAAATTCAATAAAAGTTATTCTTAAAACAATGTACATGTAAAGAAAAAATATTTTATTCTAATTAAAGGAACATCATTGATCATAAAACCTCTGTGTCGATATAACCTTTGTACAGTTGATATGCAAAATAAATACTTAGTTGTATAATTTGTTGTGCCTGTCCATTATAATGATTACAATAGGTAGTTTTTTCTCTGTCAACTGGAGCGTCTCCCCTGTCAACTAAAACTTCTTCTTTTTCAACTGGAAGGTCTTCCCATGGTCGAAACATTTTTTAATTTTAACTTTAACAAAACAGTTTGAATGCACTCATGAAGTTTATGCAAAACTGACTTCGTAAGAAAAATGTCGGTACCTAAGGACCGTATCGTTAATTATGGAAACAAATAAAATGGTGTAATCTGTATAAATACTTTTTATTACAAAAAAAAAACTTAAACTACGCGATTCTTAGATCTTCAAAGTGAACCATAAAAACTACTTTTAGTTATTTATTGATCCCCTTTGCCAGTTTTCTCACTTTGCTTTTGATGCTCTTCATTAGCCCTTGGACATCGACTGTTTTGAAAGTTTTGTGGGTACGGATCCAGTTTTTTTTTAATTGGTCCATGTTATTGGTTGGTTTAGCTTGTTTTCGTAGCTTTGCCTTCATCAGAGCCCAAAATTTCTCGATGGGCCTGATCTCAGAGCAATTCGGGGGATTTAATGATTTCGCGACAAATTCGACATTATTCTCTCGATACCAGTTCAACACATGGCGAGCATAGTGACACGCAGCTAAATCAGACCAGAATAATGTACGACTCCTGTGCTTTCGAATGAGTGGTAGTACCCGTTTTTGAAGGCATTCCTTCTTGTACACATCCGAATTTAAGTTTCCCGTTACGAAAAACGGAGACGTTTTCATGCCGCATTAACAAATAGCTTGCCAAACCATCACTTTTTTCCCAAATTTCTCGCAAAAAATGGATTTGTCGTCTTTAGAGACCTTCGTACCTTTTATTACGGTGTAAAACTGCGGTCCAGGTAGGGTTTTATAGTCAAGTTTGACATAGGTTTCATCGTCCATTATAATACATTGTTCATTTTTAGTTAAAATTTGGTCGTACAATTTCCGAGCCCGAGTTTTGACAGAAGACTCCTGGGTTTTGCTGCGTTTAGGCTGTTTTTGCTTATTATACGTTTCAAGCAAGTTACGTTCCTTGGCACGCTGAACCATTGCAATAGAAGTACGACATTTTTTCGCAAAATCCCGAATCGATATCTCTTTTTTTGAGAAAAATATTCGCATATCTTTTTGTCCAAATTAGGCAATGAAGGGCCTCGTTTTCTACCTCGATCAGGTAAATCTTTTAAATTATTATTCATACTAAACCTTTTTATCGTATTGTAAACAGCTTTCAGGCTAACCCCTTCTTCTGAAGCAATCTTTCTCATAGTTATACCTGATTCTTTACAGTATTTGGTCACAATTGAATGTCGTTTTTTCTCTGAGAGACCCTTCATCTTGCAATGTATACGAATTATACAATTTTTTATAGTAAGTTTTAACTTTTGACTGTATGCTTAACAGATTGACATATGACAGAAAAGACAAAATATTGTAACTTTTTTTTTAGAGCAATTCAAACTTGTTTCCATAATTAACGATACGGTCCTTAGTTAATATTTTAAGTGTACCCACAAAATTTAGAATAAAAACATTAATTAAGAGACTATAAATTGTTCGAAACAAGAATTTAGAAAAAGCATTTTGCACACCTGTACTCCTTAAATGTAAGATGGATCAAGATCGTTTAGTCCTAGTTCGCTTTTAGCAAAACAGGTGTTAATGGTTTTATGACCCTATTGAAACACAAAGGGTAAGCCGGCCCGACAGATAACATTCATCGGGGCAAATAATATTTCTTCAACTATACTAGTCTTATCCATGTTAAACTTGTAATCGCTACTTCAAATCCGCTCTCTAGTCATTGGGTTTGATACAAAATTAGGTAACGATATCTGCTAATGAATGTGATATACATAATAAAAAATAATCTAATTATTTATATGCTTCCTTCCGTGAAGGGGAGCTGGTTATACTTCCAGCGGCGCCGAGAAGAGTGTAGGTACCTAGTTCAAGGGTACGGATAAAAATCTACCAGGGGCGTTAAAAACCTTAATAAGTTATCGCTCCCCACTAAGGTACAATCTTTAAATAGTTATATTCACAAAAGCACGTCATAAACGCTATTTACAGCTTTTATTTGTATATACGTATATACATATTATTATGTATATATTATTCAAATAAAATAATATAAAGTATAATTCCAATGTCCTAACAACTAGTCTAACTACGAAAAATATTATTATTATTATTATGCTATAAGTTACGTATTATTACGTATTATTTAATACCTACGTATGTTTTGAAATATTCTTAAATATATACGTCCATTTAAACATAAATAATTCAAACAGAATAAAGCACACTTTCCAAGGCACCATAAAAGGCATAATAGGGTTATTAAATAGAACTATAATTTTCTCATCGCTCCGGATGTTTCGCTAGCAGTGATTAACGTCATTTAATTTGGCAAGCCAAAACAGTTTTTGCAAAGGAGCGTTTAAAACTATGAACAAAATACATGAATTCAGTTTTTTTTTATATTGGTATCCCAAAATGTTAAGATACCATTGAACGTGATACTTGGCAAATAATAACATATGACATCTCTTTATTTTTAACATCATGACACATTTCAGAATGATGAAACTAATTATTTTTATAGTCAATAAAAAAGTAGCTGCTACCGGAACTCCGCTTTTTTTCATATGGTGTTCATCACTTATCACAGAATTTTCCTTCTTACTCACTCCAATATTTGTAAACACATCGTTACGTGTATGTAGGTTGGATAAATCCGAGGACCGCCACCCTAAGTCTGGTTTAACACGGAGCTGCACTGCACGTTATTTCCATGCCAAATTGCCAAACAGCAACCGAATACATGTGAAAGGGGGTCCGATTGGATTCTATTTGCACTTTGTAAAAGTATCGTCCAATCGAGTTGATTTAATCTACAATCAAACAAAAAAACAGCAATGCAATGGACGTTAAGTAATCCAATCTATCTCTTGTTTCATAAAACGAAAATGTATCCTTCATTTGCAGCCTTTACAAAATTGCGGAGTAGGCAATGACTACGTTTGATAAGTGATCGTACAACATACCTTTAACTACAGATCGAATATTAGCAACTCCGGTTAGTGACAAACTGACCTACATAACATTAAATTTAGAAGCAAACGTTTTATTTGATATATTGTGTATGACTGTTTACATTGGTTTTCCTACTTACCATTCAGCGTGCGACCTTGTATTAACCGGAGATGGACCAGTAAGGACGACAGCTCTAACTCTTCGGAGAAGCCATTGCTCAGGATGACGCTTCTGTACCCTGTTCGCAAGCACTTGAGGGGGTAGGTGGCTTGTCCTATGAAGTTGGGGTCCCCGAACATGTCCTCATCTTGGACGAGGAAGCGGATGAGCGCCAAGTCCGGGTTGAAGACTTCAAACTCGCAGATGTCGTTCCATATTGGGTTGATGCCGTTGTCAGCTGTATGAAAATTAGTTATGCAAACCTTTGCTTGACTTAAATGGCGTAAACGCCGCGTTGTATTAGTAAAAAATATTGAACATAACATTTTTTTGTTTATCTATTAAGTAATAATATGTAAAATCACGAAAATAAGCAATACCGGTAAAATTTCGGAATCGGCCTCTTTACCCCTCTTCTGTCTTGATACAGATCTGTGCTCATTTTTTTTCCCGGATTATGGTGATATAATGCGGTGAGACTAGAACTTGGTATTTTTTCCACCTCTGACAGACGAAGGGTTAATAAACTTTGATTAATTAAACTTAATTTATTAGGGTTCCGTAGTCAAACTAGGAACCCTTATAGTTTCACCATGTCCGTCCGTCCGTCCGTCTGCTGCCTAGCTCAGAGACTCTTAGTACTAGAAAGCTGTAATTTGGCATGAGAATATACATATTAGTTACGCCAAAAAAGTGGTAAAATAATATTTTGACAAAAAATATTTTTGTGTACCTACTCGTAACGTGGGGATGTTAACACTATTAAAGGTAATAAATACCAAACAATGTAAAGTTACATTTTAAAATGCAATAGGGTCATTCTTTTTTTGCTACAATTTTCTGTCCTCATTTTACCAAACGTCATTAGTTAGAGTACTGATTATTAATGCTTTAGGCCGAGTTGTTTGATCGGTAGTTAACTGAACTAATGGTTAAAATTCTGAAAAACAATCGAAAATTTTACACATTTCCTTGAGATTTAACCATTAGTTAGTTTAACTACTGATCAAACAACGGGCCCTTAGTGTTTGAATATACTTCCATACATTTTTCATCTATTAGTACTAAATAGTCTTTCACTTTCTCAATCCAGTGCTTTTTTATAAGTTTATTTTTCATAGAATCGCGTGACAGAGTGGTAATCCAAAATGTGGTCTCCACTGAAAACGTCCTCAGTCACAGTATTTTTTTTAAAACCATCATAAAGAAAAAAACAGAAAGGGTGGTTATGCTGTTCAAAGACAGTGAGCTAAATTCGATTTTGCTGCAAACGTGAGACAAAGTAACTTTTTAATTTTTATTCACAATATAAAGGTGGTCGCGGCACGCGGGCGGCTGGCGGATGTCGTTTTATTTTTACCGTGTTGTCTTTTTCACCTTAAGGTTATATTTTCTCTCTGCTGAGGTGAAAAAATGTATTATTATTATTTGCATCTCGTGTCTGAATCCCTCGCTGCACTCAGGATTCTAACCTAGAATCACTCGCTAGGCTCGTGATTAAATTCTAGAAGCCTTCGCTTCCTCGGGATGCAAAATCAACACTCGAAGCAACAACAACTTTGCTCTCTTGTTTCACAAATAACTACATTAATTAATCCTAATAAAAAGTGCGCTATACCTCATTATTAGAATTTCAATTGACCAAATTTAACTGCATAATGTTCAACTGCTATAATGTTGTTTCTTATAATAACGTATGCCATACTCATTGTTTACCATATTAATCAAATGTCAGAATCTTTGTTTCCAATAATATCACATGCCATAATGGTAAATGACCATCCATATATTATAATATAACTCTCATTGGGTATAATGTAGTATCGGAATAATCTGGAATACATATGTACTACTATTATAATAACCTAACTATTCTGCGTTAAGGCAGGTCTAAGGTACGACGACGAGCGAAGCGGGAGGAGTGTTAGCGAGAAGTGCTACCCTACAGCGCGCGAGGCGAGCGAGAAAAGCGGGCGTGCCGCGGCAGAAACCGGCTTTTCTAATAATACTCTACTACTATTATAATTCGGAAAGAAATACTATTTAGTATAGCGTTTAAATATTCTATTAAATAATATTATTGCACTTAATAATATGGAAAACAATATGTTTGGTATTCGTTTCATTATAGCATAAACATTTCGAGAAAACAAGAGTATGTCCAATATTTTTTCTAGTAAACGAAACATTCGGACAAGTAAAATTCGGACAAATGACGATTCTAGCATATGACTGTCGAGCAAACAATAGACAACCAAAAAATACATACAACGTTTATTAAGATCAAACATTGGAACCATAATGAATAATTATCAATAGTTGAAATCGCAAAGAACAGAAAAATAACGATAAATTGTAGGTAAAAAAGAAGAACGACCCTATAAACAAAACGTGAATAATCCAAATTTCCGTACTTTAAAATTAATAAACAGGACACTCACCAACAGTTTTAGTGACCAGCTTAGTTCCGCTATCATATTCAGCTCCAATAATTTCCACTTCTACAAAAGGACTCGCCGTCCCTCGCCCCGACTTGCTCAGGTGCCGGGCCCCAATTACACGCAGCATCACTGTCATAGGAGTCACCTTCTTCGTAATACTCCTCTTATCACTCGGAATGTAACCCTCCTCGAACATGAACTGAGGCTTTAACACAAATCCACACCCGCCGTTCTCTTTAAACTTCCCCGTATTCAATTGCATCGGTTTATCCTGCGTCTGGTAATTCAGAGCGACCATCTGAGACCCGCAATTCCAGAATTGCACAGGGCTGTAATTCGACGAGTCAATTCTTTGACCTTTAGGGTAGATTCTGCTGAGTTGTATCGTGTGGTATTTGAGAAAGAAGTTGTCCTGTTGGCTCATTAAGCGTTCCGCTTTTGTTTCTGGGAAGGAGGACATCTCGTTGAATATAAAGCCTTTGGTTCGGAGGCGTTCTTGGTTGAAAGTGACAGAGCGGCAGTAGACTATGAGGTCTGACATTTCCTTGGCTATGCGCCAGGTACGCTCCATTTTGCGGTGTTGGAGGGAGCGAGCGCTGGCGCTGTGTGCGGCTTCTTTGATGGCTGAGAGCCACTCGAGAGCTACTTCGTTGTTGGGGGCTCGCATCTCGAAGGGGGTGACCATGGTGGGGCTGTGGATGCGGACTAGCCAGCTGGGGGATCGGTCTTCTTCCCCTACGAAGAGTTCAACGACCGCTCCAAGGACGTCCACGACGCCCTTCTGCCAGGAACCCAGGGTGCTGGTGTCGTTATCCAGGCAGCACTGAGGAAGCAATGTTACATGTAGAGCTTGTACTTTTGGCGGTACCCTCTGGTTGAAGAATGTTGAAAGTCACTCGATTCACATTTCAATACAGTGCAAATCATGAAATGAGGATCGGATGTGAATGTACATCATATCTGCACCCTTTTGTCAAACATACAATACAAGGACACACATGAGTAGTTACATGATACATTTTATTATAGTCTGTACGATGGATTTATTATCTATAAAAATAAATGCATTAATAAACATTATGGAAAAGTTTAGTTTTGTGATTTAAACCTTTTTTTAGGGTTTCTTTCGCAAACTAGGAACTCTTCAGAGGCGGCATACAGCCACGCCGTCGAGAGGGGCTTCGCGCTACATAAGCCGTGAACGCGACCGTTTTTAGGGTTCCGTACCCAAATAGAGCCCAATGGGACCCTATTACTCGTAATATGCCTACCCTGCCCGTCCGTCCATCCAACTTTAAAGAACTGTATCTTTTGAACCGTAATAGATAGCGAGTTGATTAATATGTGTTATTACAGACAATTTCCTAACAAATAAAAAATAAAAAAGTTAAATAGTAAAGGGGTTGGCCGGCTTGCGCAGATTCGATTCGAAATCGAATTCAAATTGGAACGTAATAATACCTACTGTGCGGCAGTGCGGAACTCTCGGTGCTCGAGTCCGAAAGACTTGGCCGTTTTTATTATTAGCAGCCAAACACTCGTGCAATCAGTTCTTCCATGTTTATTTTACTTTTACAAAAGTCATAGATTGAAAAGGTTATTTACGAACGTCGTTTACAGTCTTTAAAAGTGTATTAACTAAAGCGCGTAGTAAATGTTTTAATTTTAACCCTTAATTGACTTAATTAAATTATATTTTTGCTGGATGTGTCTCAGACGCCTTTAGGTACTCACACTCGTCCTCAACGGCCTTTTTCCCTGTCTCTGAAGTAAAGTAGTAAGTAAGTATTTAATTTTACATCGATCAGAGACATTTTGTATACGGATACGTTCTTAATTCGATTAGTCTTGCTGAACAGTGCGGAGGAATATAAATTGATAGAAAAATGTTTTTAGCTCACTCGCCCGTGCAGTGCTATTATTAAAGGCTATTACATACTAGATTATGTAGTATAGTGTAGCAGAACCCTTGTTTCACGTTGCACGATTTTACTACGCTGAAAGATTCTGCATTCTAAATATAAAGTAGTGCAGTATCTAGTAATACAAGAACACCATTTCTCGTGTGTAAAGGACCAATAAACAGAGTGTCAGAAATACGAGAAATATCAAGTCGAGACGACCAAACACCTGTTTTATCATGTTTTGAATAGATTGCTTCCTATTCCTAGACGTTAACGTCCGGTAAAAACGGTATCTTGGTTGACTACAAGAAAAGATAATCGGTGTTTCTAATTGATATTTGAATATTTACACGACAACTGCACGACGCGGCAACATGCCATTCTACGTCGCAACACCGATTTACGTTAACGACGCTGCGCCGTGTGGTTGAGGCAAGCCGTAGGGAAGGCCTATGCCCAGCAATAAACGTCTTTCGGCTGGCATGATGAGAAGGAAAAAGTAATAGACATAGGGTTAATATAAAAATGCAGACAAACCAAAAACTTCTTTATTTTACAAAAACACCGTCAAAACAATAAATCTAAAAAAATAAAAAATAAACATCTCTTTTTAGGGTTTCATAGTCATTTTCATTTTAAGTTCACACCAAGTTAAAAAAATAAAATATACATTATTTTTCGAAATCGGTACTTTTTTAAATTTCTTCCACCGATCACGATATATAAATGATACAGATAGATACTAATTACCACATAAACCCCATATATATAATTATACCTTTACCTACAAATTGATGATTATGTAACGCACTGTTATAGTGGCAGGCTTGGCATAGCCTTGCGAGACTTAAAATATCTACTACAATTTCTCTATTTCATGTCATGGAGAAAGCCTCTTTTTTACCATCCTTACTATGACAGGTGACAGTTGACATTTTAGTGTATGCCGCTGCAGTATAAAATTTTCAATGTATACCGAATTGTCACCTGTCACGTGTCATTATCAAGATGGTGAAATGGACGGATTCGCGTAAGACATTGTAAGATTTTAAAATTTTAATTTTACTTAGGTTAGACTTAGCTACATTAGAATTATTCGTGACTTTCATCGAATATAACCGTTGCTTGTTAGTTTCTATGGCAACAAACGTATTAACAGCATTTTTTAAAGTTTTTTAAATGTGGCGGCCGAACACCCACAAACATAAATTAATTAGGTAGGTAACTAAAAGGAGCGTCGGGCGGGATTATTAGGCACGGATCTACAACTATATGATTTTTTCGACAAATGTCGTGTATTTAAAATTATTTTTTGTTAAAGCTTGCTTGCGTCTTCAGTTTATAAGTTTCTCGTAGCATGTTTAGGACAAATTCATTATATTCTATTTTAGCTGCCATTGTACTTGTTTACGTAGGTTTCTAAAATATTTTCTTCTCTGCTGTAATGTCTTGGATGTTACTAAAGCTACACCCACAGACCTCTTTGCTCGAAGGTTTAAAATATATATATCAAATTTCCAGTTTCGCAACAAAGGAATTCCGTTGCCAAAGGTTGATTGGGCTTCTCAGCCCACATGAATTGATTTTGCTGAAGATGCTTTTAACAGTTCGTTCTTTTGCGTCTTATGAATGATTGGCCACCGAAACATAATCCCTTTTTTATTTCTTAATCCCACGATATTCAATCTCTGAGTTGTTACTGATTTATTCTGTCGTACAAAAATATTTTTCTTTATTTCTTTATTTACTATAGGAAAACCAACAGCTGATAAATGAACTTAAACAAAATTTTGTTTAAGGTCATTTAACGTGTTTGACGTGACAAGTTTGACGTGTTTTAGAATCGTTTATGAATCGGTCGCCATTATTGTAAATGACATAAGATGTTGGCAATACAGGAACACGTCAAAGACGGTATCGTTATTACCATGTAGAATCCCAGCCCTGGGCCTCTATTCAACTGCGTTATAACGATATCGTTTTTGACCTGTTTCCGTATTGTCAACGTTCTGATAACTCCTATGTCATTTACAATAATGGCGACTGTGACATAAACGATACTTAAACGAGTCAAACACGATATCGTTTTAACGCACCTGAATATAGGCCCTGGGCCTCTATTCAACTGCGTTATAACGATATCGTTTTTGACCTGTTTCCGTATTGTCAACGTTTTGACAACTCTTACGTCATTTACAATAAAAGCGACTGTGACATAAACGATTCTTAAACGTGTCAAACACGATATCGTTTTAACGCACCTGAATAGAGGCCCTGTCCAGTTTACTTTTCATGATATTTCTGCCCAAGCTTTTTCCGTTACATCTTTCAATAATAGTAGTATATGATTGATGTTTATAATGAATGATTGTATATACAAGGGAAGAATTTAATCAATTTTACGAAATCGATCACTTTTCCAGCCATATCGAAAATTAGAAATATTACTTTTTCATTACAGAAAAAAAAAATCTTCAAAAAAAGTTATATGTACCTATGCTTTTTTACGCCAGTACAGGCGTATCGTAGTGACAATAAAGATCTTATACGCTTCGCTGCACCGCCGCTTCGTATAAGGACTTGTTTGAACTTGTACGTGGTCGTGTCGCTTTCGTCCTACGGGCGTGATACGATACGCTTACGACACGACGCCTTATGCGGAGGTGTAAAATCAGGCAAGGTTTATTTCCTATATTCAAAACTTAGCTACCAGCCAATTTCACTGTACTTATATAAAACATAAACGGTACATTTGACTGCATGATATTTATAATTTACTATTATTTCAGAGGCATTTGCAACTATTTTTATTAAATTTAATTTGGAAAATCATTACAATCTGGAAGTATGGCCTGTCAAGTTTGAGACCTATATACCTATCCGTCGAGGTTTATGGCCCACGCCCGGACTTTTATGGCCCCGGTCGGCACTTTGGTTGAGGGCTACTATAGTAGCAGTTCTTAACATTATCTGTGGAAGACTATATTGAAAAATGTTGACATGTCGACAACCTCTTTTAGCGAGTCGAGTGTTGAATAGTCTTTTTTTTTTGTTTCTTCCAGATGTGATAAAAAAAGATTGTGTGTATCACGGGCAGTAAGGGGATAACAAATTCAAGTCATTAAAAGCCCTCCGCCTCGGGTGTCGGGCTTCTAATACTCTCGTTAGTTATCCCCGACTTACTTCCCTCGATGCACAATGTACTATTGTACACTTTGTGTGCGTGCCGCCGCGCGAACGTACGAGGAGATTACGCCTACATGCTTCTCTTTGAGGTTTCAAGTTTGACGCATCGTCTTTATGAAACTATTCTCCGAGCGTGCTATTATATTCGCTGGTGTTAGTCAAACAGTGAAGTCACACTAAAAATTAATATTAAATAAAAATCATAACCGTCTTCAAAAGCAAGAAATAACTCCTTTTATAAAATGATAGATAAGAGGTCAGTCGCAACTGAAGTGGGCTCCTGGTTAAAATATTGTGGGACGCCCACTTCAGTTGGACTGACCTATTAAATATAAAAAAAACAATAGGTACACTACAAAGTAGACCACTCAGCATTGACGCAAATTTTCAGTCCACTAAATAAAAACTAAACGCAAGAAATACAACCCCTAGGCACATAATAGTAATTGCTTTTAGGAGTTTCTGACGATCAAGGATATCACATCTTTAGCTGTAAATCTTTAAATGAATCATTAACAAGAGCGCAACACAAAATGCACCTCACATTCCGCACAAAAAGTTTTAAACTTGTTGGAAGGTGGTTGAAAGGCGTTGTTAATAACGCACCAATAAAGTCAGGAAGTTCTGCCAAAGGGGTATTTCTGCGTAACTTACACGGCGAGAGCAGGCTTGGGCGATGATAAAACTTTTGGTTTACAATGCCTTACGAGCGCAAGGCGGCTTGTGTAAAACGACTTTTACAATTAAGCTGGTTCATACGTGGTGGTGACCTGCAATCACATCGAAAACTTACTACGACAGCAACAACTTTTCGATTACTGTTCCTCAGTCTGTGTACTGCGCCTAAGTCGTAAGTAAATATACTGCTACATTATTAAAGTGAGGCTATTATTTGTACTTCGTCAAGAATTAATACCTACTTTTCATGTGGTTGGGCATGATACTAACTCAAACGAAATAATTAGGTGTAAACTATGTACGAATTAAGTGTAACTCGCGATCAAACGTACACGATGTTCCCCTAATAAACAAGTTAATTACCCTACTGTATCTAAGAGTAGGTACATTTAGCGGATCGAGTAAATTGGTCAACCAGATCGAAGGTGTAAAGGGTCATATTTATATCGTATCTGACTCTAGATCTATTTTGTTAAAGTTACGTATGGTGGTAATTTGTGTGTCTGTGTGTGGTAATTTGTGATACACAAAAAAGTGTACCTCTAACTTGTAAACAAAGGGCCCCAAGAGCAGAGAAGTGTAAAGGTATTGTAACGAGAGTTGAAGTCACACACACGGCACCGTTATCATGCAAGTATTGACAGGAGCATTGAGGTCGCATTTCTCTCAACTAATATTTCTTTCCCAATCGCATTTTTTTTTTGTTTTTAAACAAGTGCAAATATTTCGCTATTAATTCTCTGAATTATTAGGTGGGTTTAGGTTATATTCTTTTTTCAGCAGCAAAGCACCCAGAAATGGGAGCTCCGTCGACTTCGTGAAATTGAGAAACATGCGACTCAGAAAAAGCTGCAATTGCGACCAAGTAAAATCACGGGTGGGGAAAATTGCTTCGCGGTATTATAATTTCGGGAACGTAATGACACCGGTATTTAAAAAGCTGTTTCTTTCTCAATGTCAAAAGCAAGGAATCTCGAAATTTTTCAATAACAGCACATTCGGACTAAGACGTTGTTTGTATGTATTTATACCTAAATTTTGTCGATAAAAATAGTCTTGAGCAGTCAAACCAAAAGAAAATAATTTGCCATTTTGAAAATTTCTTGCACTTAATTACACTGTTCCCAAATCAAAATTAAGTTTACGTGGTACTATATACTACTCGGTTCTAAATAACCAATTATTTTTATTAAGTATAACATATTTTTAGTGGATCGACTTCTACACCTAGGTAAATAGATTTCCTAATAATTTATTTTGCTTCTGTCCGTTTATCTACTCTTAGAAAGTATTTTGCAATCAAGGGTGCGAATTTTGAATCTCACCGACGAAAACTTTATATACGAGCCCCCTTTTGGATTTGATATTATAAAGGCGTTTTGATATCAAATCAAAAAGGAGGGCCAGCTCGTGGATAAAATGGCTGCGCAAAATGATTTTAAAGTTACTCATTTTCCTTCGGTGAGATACGAAAATCGCACCCTTGTCCTGTGATAGAATCACATCCGCGATCAATTCTCTACGTAACTCTGCTGCGTGTGTGTTTTGTAAACATTCCTGAACTGTACTCTCGTTCCGATACCTTTAGTTCGCGAACGATTAATCTAAAAGAGCTCGGGGAACTAAAGCAACTCGGCTCGTTTAGTTTAGCTCAGATTCAAACGAGTTAGCCAATCTTTTAGCTCTCTTGCTCTACCGAAGCTGTAGCTCGAGTGAGTGAAAACATCCGAAGTGGGACCACAGCCACACGATATTGCCTTCCTTGTCTTGTCTAGTCTATCGACGCCGCCAAACGAAAGGTTCCGAATATTAGCGAACGAAAGACGTGGTACCTACATCGCAGCTCCCTCGCTCGGAATTATTCGGATACAGCTACACCCGCCCAGCGAGTGAGTGGACGTTCCGACGTAGCCGGCGTAAGAGCGCCATCTCACGATGGATAAAGTAACTAACTAAACTTTGTCTACCGGCCGAACCCTATATTCAAATCGCGGATAGATAAGGCTTACCTCGGGTTGAAATTTGACATTTTCCCATACAAAATGTGACAAATTTTAATCCGAAGTAAGGCTATCTGTCCGCGGTTAGAATATAGGGTTCGGCCGTAACTGAACGGTGCGGTGCAGCATAGGTACGATTGAACTTTTATCTTTACAGTAAAAAAACTAAAGACATCATAAAAAGTTACAAGAATTATTACAAAGTTGAGGTGGAAACCAGACGTATAACTATTAAGTAATGAGAATTGCCTTTAGATAAAGGTAAAATGTTTTTCTAAATTATGAAAATTCGTACCATCAAAACAGCGGGCAAACGTTTTTCGGTCTTGTGATAGGTGACGCATTATGAGATGTCAGTGCCTACCAGTCCGGGTAGCATGTTTAATCACAAATATTTTATTATTTTAAGTAATGTTGTAAAAAGTTGATATTGGCCGGAAACACATTTTGCCAACAGTAGCGCGAGGTCGAACATTTCGATCACTCGTACATTTTTCAAATCACCATTACTATTCGAAAACGTATCCTGAACCTATCCGTAGCACGAATCCCTAAAATTAATTTACGTTTTAATACATGTCATTATTTTACGTATACCTACTACTAAATGGCGATATGAAAGTCAACGTCAATGTCTACTTGCTATCAAGTAGTAAATACATACTAGAGGGCGCTGATATCAATCGGCACACATTACTAGATGTTTCATTATATGCAAAATCCATGCCAACTGACTTGTCTTATTTAGTAAACACTTTTATAACCTCAAAATACTCTCTTTTCGCGTAGAATTACAATTTAGTCATAAAAAACCATCAATGATGTAAAATCAGGAAAATAGTTCTAAAAATTTGGTCTCTAGCTGCTTTATTCACCAGGAAGCGTTCGGCCAAAAACGATGCATATTGAGTGTTTACTAAATAAGACAAGTCAGTTGGCATGGATTTTGCATATAATGAAACAATCTTCATAGTTTAACGAACCGCATTCATAAATATTATGAAAAAAGATTTAGGTGCAAACATAAACGGGTGGAGTTAGTAGAACAACCGCAAATCAAAGCTTGGAGAGTATTTAACCCTTTGAACGCCAAGAACCCATAAAGTGGTCGCGTTGTGTCGTGCCTACGACGCCATCGACCGTTATAGTGGTCACAGATACAGTGCAAAATAGACCCGAGTACCTATTTGTGACGTAAGGTTAGGTGGTTTCAGCTGTCATTGGCGTGTGAGGACGACTTTTGTATCAAGTCAGTGGCGTTCAAAGGGTTAAAAAGAATCCGTGAAAATTATGCCTTAGGTCCCAACAAAAAGCTTGTCGTTTATTTGGATGTAACATGGGTGCATTATTACTACACCGTGAATAAATGCTGGCAGTCTACGTCCGAGTATGGCATACGAAAATATTAAAACAGTGCTGGAAATAGATGGATCCACGCAGGTTCTGGACACGGTTTTGTAAGGGGAGCATTGGCTATTTCAAATAAAGGGGATCGTTATGGCCAAGTAAATAAATAAATAAATAAATAATCACAGGACAATGTCACACAAATTGACCTAGTCCCAAACTAAGCTCTAGGCTTGTACTATGGGTACTAGACAACGATAAACTTACTTATATAGAGAAATGTATACTTAAATACATAGAAAATATCCAAGAATCGGGAACAAATACTCGTGCTCATCACACAAATATCTGCCCTTACCGGGATTTGAACCCAGGACCCCTAGCTTCGAAGGCAGGGTCACTCCTAACCAGGCTAGCGTGTCGTCAAACGACAAAAAGAACGAATAAATAAAAAGAACAAAGTACGAGTAAATTACTAATAACCTATTACCGAATATACCCAATTAGATTATTGTAATGGACGATGCTTCTTATCTCAGCACGTAGGTAAATAAACACCTCACTTCTAGATATCGGAAAAACGTAATGATGTATTGGCTCAATAAAGCACATAATATTGTATTATCCACGCAACACAGTGTGTGTCCCTTGTATTGTACGAAATTATTCAAACTCTCGCCCTCCTAAAGAATATTTAATAGATGCCAGTGATCGTTATCAACGTCCACTTTTGGTAGCAAAGGGTATGGTTGGCAGAAAAAACAAACACATTTTGGTTGTTTACTTTTGATCTTAACCATAAAATAAATACTTACCTTCTAAAGATTACACCTCTAGATATAAATCCTTACGGTACAAAACCTTTTCCGCCCTAATATATTTTTAAAACAGTGTAGGTACGTCAAATGACATAAAATGTCATCAAAATATAACTGTAGTTGAAAATCTAATTACACTACGCGACGTGTTTATCTAAATAAACCAATGCATATCGTATCTAGAGTGGATATTCAAGTATTTTAGTGGAGTCCTCATAAAGTGCACGTATTATCACAGTATTTAAGTTTATTTTAAACTAAAATATGTCCTAAAGAAAAACCCGGGTTACAGTACTGTAAGCGTTGTGCAGCAGCTGATTGAAGGTAAAGAGGTGGATATGCCGGAAGTTGTGAATAAAAATAGTGTGCAATATTTTAAAGACTTAAATTTCCTTCCTGTGACTTCTGTTAACGTAGAAAGGTCATTTAGCTATTTAAAATGGATTTTTTCCAATCGACACGTGAACGACTGACAGCCAAATCTGTTGAACAAATTTTAGTAATTTATTCACTATAATTTGGATTTGTTGTTATAAATATGTATATAAATCTCATAATTTGTAAAATATATAATGTTTAATATACTTCGTTATTTGTTTTTTTTGTCAACCATACTTTGCTACCATTACAGGACGTTGATAACGATCACTATAGATGACCTATTAAAAACACGCGTGTTAGACGTGCTGGTGAACGAATTCTAACAAGCTACCCAATTGAGAATGCACGCCCTAACCTTTTGCGCATACGCTCTAACGAAACGGATTAAACTCTCCGGTTAATTATTATTATTATTTCTTATTAGACTGTCGAATAGAGAAGATGACTAGAAAAAGGATATGGCATGGGATTGAGATGTGGGTTACTCACTGCTATCATTGAATCTTTTTTTTTATTTATTGAAAAGGGCTTTGTCGCTGAGCGACCACATCGCCCCGTTTTATGCTTATTCTAATACAACCCATTGTCCTAAATTAACTCTTATCTAAACCTAAATCAGCTAACTTATACAACATATCATTGATTCTTGATACAGGGTTCCTAGTAAGGGGAGGATGACTTCGGACATTAAAATTAAACATAATGTGTTAAGTCTACTTACAACTACACATACACACAAGCACGCGTATTATTAGAGAACCACCGGCTTATCCAATGGGAGTCCGCGCATATCACGACATACACGATATGCAGCCAATAAAGAGCCGCGCTACGCCGCCGCCGGGACGCAGCTTTTGACGACCTACCGGCTTTTTGAAAGTCATGCTCTCACGCACTCCTGCTCGCTTTACCATCATGGCATAAAGTCGCACTTTGCTTTTTTATATAATTGGGTAAGGACCAAATAGTTGGACCATAGTTAAGCGTAGTTAACCATACAAACAACAAAAGTGAAAAAAAATCCGTTGCCATACATTTGTATGGATAATTTATGTGTCTTAACGGAAAAGTTTCATAGAAAATTTAATTGAGTGAGTTAGCGTGGCCAACATTTTTTTAACCTTTTGTAAAGTTATACTTAAAGGTTGTTTATACGCAATATTAACAGTCTCAGCTTTCGTTAATTCCTACCTACCGTCCGCATCTTCAAGACTACCCCAGAGCCGAACCCACTTCTAGACGCACAGACACTTACTTTGCGTTGGAGTAGTTACTTTTTACAGCAAGCTTTGCAGCACAGGAACCCTAAAATCAGAGGAATCTTCAAATCGGTAAAACAAACAAGTCTTTAGTAGGCTACTGAACGTATATTACTAAACGCAAATCTGCAATTCTTTTAAGTTGTTGTTGTGTCTACATCTAGAAGAATGTACACTTTTTGTATTGTTATCTCTAGTGCAATGCTCTTTATATTTGTTTTGTGTAGCATTCAGTTTTGTGGCCCTAATAAAAAAAAAAGAGTTTAAATGATAAACACATGCACGAAAGGTATCCTACTTTTATTTTGTGGTGGGTGCGTCTCCGTAGATCAATTAACAAACACTTGTTTTATTTAATGCACTTTATAAACTATACAATTTATCCTTAAATTGAATAAGGCTCACTTTACTTGAAATTACATAACTTCACAAAAATGTACTTACCTTTTTCACATTTTCATTTAAAACCGGTTTTTTGTTTGTAGCAGCATTTCATAAGTATTAGACATATTCGTCATAATGTTCTAGCAAACCACAAAATGTTGCCATCTAATATTGCTCATTTAATATTGAGCTTTCGATATACCAACCCAGTTACATGTAATGCCTATTTCGAGGTGCATCTGAGATGACAGTTTACAACCGAGACGTATCTTGAGAACAGCATCATCTCACTCAATATCAGTTAGTACGGCCCCGAGTGTGGATTTTATTAGTTCGGCTACGGCGCGCGACCGTAACGCTTTCGTAGCGAAAGCGTAGCACTACTCGCTCACTGCTACGCGGTCGCTTATATAGATAGGTTCATTTATTTAAAAAGAATAGTGAGTCGCGCAGGCTCACCAAGAACCAAAGGCTACCATTATTTATGACTTGCATACACCAAATCCGATAACGGCCGGACTGCTTGGACGTTGTTGCCCAGATTTCGTCCGATGACTTCTAATAATGTCCAAACATCCAACGACCCCGAAAATGTTTGGATTTTATTGTCAAATAACCGGCAACTAAGCGCTAACGCAAGTGTTTTCTTGCCCAATATGCTCAGAAATTAAAGCCTAGCTGTTTCTATGAAGGGTTCTAAGACACACACTAATATTATTTTTTTCTTTCATAAGGATCCAACAAACTTCAACCGATAGAACTGTGGAGATGGTATGAAATTTGAATTCAACATGTGCTTGTTATTGTCATGTCAAAAACTTGTTCATGTTCTCGTAAGTCATATCAATAATACTATTTCAACTCCGTTTTTATTTCAGACCCATCTGCTACATCGCATTGGTTGCCTGTTTCGAACAAAACGTTTCTTGGTCTGCTTTCCATCGATATAACAGAAGACTGTATTTTCCAGTTTTTACATAAACTAGATAAAGAGTATGCTCGTGAGCGGACAGCACCTTCAACTCTAGTTTTAAAAAATTCATTGTCCTGTGGTCATAACTCATAACCCCGACAGGTACGTGGGAAAAAAAGCTCTCATAACGCCTATTTACGAAACTGGTGTTACCCTATTTGTAAATAATTATATGCCTATTAGCAAACTAAACATTTTTGTGAAAATAGTTGAGACGATGGTTTGTAATAAGATTACTGCCTCAATTCACCAGTATACTCGTATCTCACTGAATCAACATGGTTTCTGCCGGGGTGGGATTGACCCTTAATTTGGCAGTGTGCCTTGTAGGGCACATACCATAATGTTCACTTTTTGCTTTTTTTGGATTGTTATTTTTTTATGCTGGTTCGAAATCAAATAGGGTTTGAATTCACGACTTTTTTAATTTTTGCCAATTTAAGGGCTAACACGAATCTCCTCACCTTTACGGATTTCGGCATCAACAAAATTGTCTCTGGTAGCCAGGTGGTAGGTTAAAGGAAACATGGTGGTAGCGGTTCCACCACCACCATCTTGTCATTCATTTATGTTTAGCAAATCAAGTTGATTTGATCAATATTTAATATTGAATAACCAATGATTTTCGGACAGGGCACGTGACTTTTCTGCTGCAAATGAAATCTACTATGCTCCCCTTATATTAATGTACCAAACAACCAAACACCCTGTGAACATGGTAAATACCATGGTCTAATAGCCTTCTCTCCTGAAAGATACACTTTCTACATGATCAAACAGTTACCATTTGATTTTAAATGATGATTATTCTATTTTAAAAATCATCTCGGTTACGTCACAAGCTTTATTTAGATATTTACTTTAAACGTGAGGTAGCTTAGCTTATGCCATGCTTTGTCACTTTTTGTCAGATGCAAATGTCACAATTACAGATAAGGACAAAGCATGGCATAAGCCACCCCGCGGTCATTCCACGTTTATCAGCAGTGATCGGGGAAAACGGTGCAAAACTTTAACAAAACTTACATTACAGCCATAAAAATATCAATATCCTTATACCAAATCCGATACTCTGATATAGAGTTAAATTTAACACTAATCTGCCAATAATATTGTTATTTCCCAATAATATTATTATCTTTGGTGGTTGTAAGTTCTCCTTTATGTCAGCTTTACAAGTTTTGTAGAAGTTTTCCACCGTTTTCCCCGATCACTGTTTATCAGTAAGGGGGTTAATATTGAAATATGGATGCATGCAATACACAAAAATAGCAAACGTGTTTTATATTACAAAGGCCGACATTTTACCAAAATATCTTGACATTAGTGACTAAAACATAGTATGCCTATATTTACAACAAGTGTTTTTTTTTAATACTCGATTTTAATATTTGGATACTTTTTGCGGCCGGATATGATGTAGTACGTGTCCAATCACGTGACCACTGCTTTTCGGAAGAGAATACCAGGCGAAGTATATTATTGTACAGTCGAGGAATTTAATTCCCTATCCATTTCGTTATTAGACATTCAGTAATAGTATTGAAATATCAATACGTATATAACGAAACCGACATTTGAAACGTGGCCATAACAACCCTATTAAAACGACCAATAACGACTGAGATTAGCTGATGGGCGTTGTATCACCAATAGCTAGCTCAGACGCTCTTGTTTAAATATACCCATAGTATCTATTAAAACAGTACACCGAGACAGTAGGCGTTCGGGTAAAATCGTGGGTTTGACGTTTTTCCGCTGTCGAAATAAATGACCAAACATTATTTCTCCGTTGCTACCGTTACGTCATAACATGTTTCGAATAAGGGAATAAGGGCTTGTAGTACTGTTAGGCGATGGGCTTGCAACCTGTCACTAATACACTAGTAAACTTCTTGGCCTGATTGTGCAAAATGTGGTTACAGAATTATCAACAAGTCTGTTTAGAGTTGTTGGTATTTCTGTAGCTCTGCCTACCCCACTCTGGGAATGAAGGCGTGATGTTATGTATGTATGTATGTATGTTTCGAAAAAACGTCAAGCGACGTCATCACGATCACTTTCCTTTGCTTCAAGGCGTTGTTCGGCGTGCAATCTCCAGTGTCATAATATAAGCTTATGTATTATACAAGTGGATGTCGTGAGAGGCGACTAAGGGAATAAAGGCTTGTAGTACTGTTAGGCGATGGGCTTGCAACCTGTCACTAATACACTAGTAAACATCTTAGCCTGAATGCAAAATGTGGTTACAGATTATCAACAAGTTTAGAGTTGTTGGTATTCTGTTGCTCTGCCTACCCCACTCTGGGAATAAAGGCGTGACGTTATGTATGTATGTATGTATTATACAAGCTTCTTGACTCTCAGGTTAGCAAACTGTTAATATGGTGATATAACGTTGCTATAGTAACCAATGAAATGTTTACTAACAAACAAAATGTGAACTGACAAATAATATGTATGCTAACTTTTATGGTGACAGTTTACTGTACGATATTGAACCTTAGGTGGGTTGGAAATTAAATTCTTTGACTGTATCATGGTAAATACACTAACTCAAACACTTGGCCATGTCTAGTTCGGGAATATTATCTTACCCCAATGTCTGGTACTCTTGTTTCAATCTCTTGTACGTAGTTCGCCGGGAACCAGTGGCTCCGCTTGCCACCGTAATCGCCCCGCCACCAGCCCGCGTCCGGTTTGTCCACGTTAGTGATTATCGCGTGCTTACAAAACGACAGCTCGTCGTCCTGACGCGCTCTGTAGTCGTACAGCGCTTTCACGGTCACCTAAAGTAAGAATAGCAGTTGTAGTTGTAAGAAGATGATTGTGGAAGCGCTTCAACCTTCGGTGGGTGAAAGATTAAAAAAAGTAAGGAATAGTACACACAATAACCGTTGCGTTCCGCGGGGAGACAGATATCAAGGTGCATAGTTACCTAATAAAGACATCTCTTTAAAAGCCTACTTCCCATGAACAGACGGTAAAAGTAATAATTACGAGTAATAAAACATTACTTTTTAATTAAAAAAAATGTTTTATTTTGTTCTAATCACCGTATTAATAGTACCGGCTTTCTATCGTTGTCACTCTCTCAGCCTATTTATATTAATGCTGCGGTTTTACCGTAATTCTAATTTTTAATCATAGACGATTCTACGATTTACGTAATAACTTATTTACGTATTCAAACAATGCAATATAGCAATGAAACTTTGCCTAAAAGAGGCGCCAAACGGTATTTGTTCGTGAGTTTCACCTTCTACTCTTCCTTACTTTTACAGTTACAAATTTGGCTTAGCTGAAAGATATTTGAAAACATTGCTGTAAACAATATTCCAAGGTAAATAAATACATTTAGAACATACTATAATATCATTTAAAGCGAAAAACAAAAGCGTCACGCACGTTCAATATCCGTATTTATTTTTAGAGTTACATTATTATTCATTAAAGACTTTTAGTTTAGAATTTTGTTTACCGCGATAATCAAGTTAAAATAAAGATAAAGTATTAATTATTTCAAAGTCAAGGGTTGAAACATAGTCACATTTTAATGTGAATGGACACCCTTCCCAATGAAACACTCAATAAGTCACAATTAACTCTAAAACTTACATATTTGATTGATTGTCAGTTTTAAACACTTGAACTGTAAGCTCATTGAACGTGCCAGTTTTGAAAGTTGTGGCGTCTGTGACACTGAATGCATCCACCGAACAGGTAAAGGCAAAGCTTGTAAATCGTACAACACAATTAAATTAAAAAAATAAGGGATTAGGTTTGACACAAACTAATGGTAACTTGTAGTTACTGAAAAACAGTCAACATATTCTGTCATTTTCGTATCAATTACGAGCATCATACATAATTCAAAAAACTAGGAGATAACAGCGTAGAATTATCTATCGATTACTAATTCCTCCCGATGAAGGACGATTTTCGACAAAGCTTTCTTAGTTCGCCCTTAGGGCACCTATAGAATATACACTCCAAATTTTAAGTACTTTGGTCCAGCGTTGTCAGTTAGTCAGTCACAGACGAAATTCATCCCATTTCCGATCCGAAATACCAAGCCTGGTCAAGTCAAGTCAAAGACGTACACAGCTTCTAAGTATAATTAATTTAAATGACATCCAAGCTTTGTCTTTCTAAATATGTATCACAGTCGTAAACTTAAGATAACAATCAAACAAACGATCTACGAGCATGCACATTAATATTTAAACAATACTAAAAGTTTAACGACGTAATGCCAGTGATGTCCTATCGATACTAGTTTATCGATATTATTTATAATCGTGGCCAATTAATGGACCATAAGTTTGAAAGTTAATAAACAACAGACACCAAATAATTTAATTATAATACGTTTTACTCAATATAGAAGGTCTTTCTTTACGCTTTAAATAATTGCAAACGCTTACATTTTTCATCAAATGCTATGAAATTACTACTTCGACAGAGATTTAGTTATTTTTCTTTTTTTGTAAATTAATTAAGCTCAATTTAAACCGGCATAGGCAAGAGAATATGATGCGTGTTAATATTTTGTTGCATTCTTGTTGCTTGAGTGAGTTACATAACATGTCAGTTACCTTCGCAATATGTATTTTTATATATCGATAACAGATCAAGCACTAACAATACATAGTTCGTGTCAGAAATATATCTGTAGCTATAGGGATTTTAATCCATGACGGCGCCCACCACCCCTCAAGTTGACGTTGCTCCGTTGCGTCGATGTACGCGGACATAAATTAAGGAATGGGGCGACCCTTCGTGGATTGAAAACACTGATTGCAAGCATTTGTTTGCAATGAAAGCGATAAAATCAGTAAGTTATCATTTAATGCTATAAAAGTGCTAATAATACTCGAATAAAAGTACTGTAAACGTTTACACGACGAGAAAAGGGCGCAGTTTATTCAGACTAAAGTATTATAAGCGTGCTGTAAGGTGTAAAAGTGGAAAAACACTACAAGTGATTTAAAAGCAGCAAAAATGCAGATATAGATATATAGATTATTAGTATAATTATCAACTAAATAGCGAAGCCCACAGATGGAATTAACAAGATACATATTGCTAGGTACTGTTCGATTTTCGAAAACTATCAAAAATGTGTAGACTTGGCGTAAGCTGACCTCTATCGCGCCGGTCGCTATGACATGATAACTATCCATCTGTTATTATCACGATAATTATTATTGATAATTATCCTTTCAAACCCTAGATATAGCATTATAATTATGAAACTAGTTCAAGCCCTGACCGCGGAGTATGATAGATGAAACTGTATACGGTTGGTACGGTTGATATAATAATGAAAAAGGCTTACCTTTTATACTTTTTAGTACAAGCCATCTATTATATAGATCGCTTTTTAAATTATAAAAAGAGATCTAATTAAAACGTTAACATACATACAAAGGTAATATATTATTTTTTGGAATATCTAATATTATAGGTAAATTTGCTAACGATATGTTTTTTATTAAATACTCAATTTAAGCGCTCAGTCTACAAATTGTACTCAAACAGTAACTAACCTTCGATTTTTTTGTCCACTTATAATACTAAAACCGGGCAAGAGCGGTAGGGTTCCAAAGCCGTTACTATAACAGTATCGCAAAAACACAAATACGAACTAGTTTTCTACATCTATTTATTTGCCATCTTACACGATTTTTAGTATGTACACACACTTTAGTCATCAGCAGAGCCCGGAATTTTGTTAGCAATTTTGAGCTGTCATAGGGACTTCTCGTTTATCGACTTCCGATATACATGTGTATATTGATAAATACAGAAAATCTTTTTTAATATATGATTACGGGTAGAAGTAAACAACATGCAGTCTTATAGCGAATGAGCGATCTCTTCGAGACAAGATAAATGATGACTATCTATTTCTTTTATAGATAAACTAATGATGAAACACTTGTTAGCACTAAAAGTGACTTTGAACATGAAATTGATAAATTTTGTAACACTGACCTAGGCCTCTATTCTACTGCGTTATAACGATATCGCATTTGACGTGTTTTAGAATCACAGTCGCCATTATTGTAAATGACATAAGAGTTATCAAAACGTTGACAATACGGAAACACGTCAAATACGATATCGTTGTTACCGTGTAGAATCCCCGCCCTGAACTGATTAAATGTAGAATTGTTAACTATTAACTTTTCATTGCAAATCTCTATTTAACATTTTCAACCACTCAAAAGTTATATAAAAGAGATCGCTCTTTGGCGATAAGACCGCCTGTTGCTTACTTTTACTTTTAATTTTCATTAAAATGTTGTGTTGTGTTCTATAATGTAAAGCCTGACAAGATTCTATTTGGCCCTATTTCCATATAAATTTGTATTGAAATAGGGCCAAATAGAATCTTGTCAGGCTTTAACGATAAGATTATGTTTATCGGAAGTCGATAAACGAGTAGTCCCTATGACACATAAAAATTGCTACGAAAATTCCGGGCTCTGGTCATCAGTATATCTCATGAACGAATCAAGTCTACTTAGTCATAATAGATTTCCTTTTAAATTCGTTATGTTTGAAGATATTTTTTACATTTTTATTACTAATAGTTTCGGCTGTAGGTGAGAGTACACGCAACAGGAACGGTCGTTTAAATCTAAAAGTTGATAGTAACTTAATTTGTTGGTCTTCCAAGTAAAAAGGTTAAAATATTGTTTGAAACCAGTAGACTAAATTTTACCGGACAATTACTGAAAAGGTTTACGATCGTAATTTATAAATTTTATTATTCATATTTAATTAAAAACTGTTAGCAAAGTATAGTTCAGGAAATATGATTTGGCCGTCTGTTATCTACTTTGCCCAGAACAAAAGTGTTCTGCGTTAACACAATATCCGCAATATGACTCAAGTATCACAACCTTTCAACCCGCTGTGCTGTTTGAAGATCGAAGGCAATTCATTTTACGTTTGGTTTTTGTTTGATGTTAGTAAAAAGGTTACAACAACATTACAGGCGGCCAATTCGAATTTCCTGAACCTTTAAACCCGGTTTTTAATTTCGTATCGTCGCGTTATGCTGCTATGCTACATTATTAGAAGAAGGATATTTCATACCATTAAAGCAAAAAGTGCAATGGAGAAGTTATTGGATATTTTAGCAACTCCATTGTATTCTCTAACAAAAATGCCACAAAAAATCCTTAAACGCTATTTAATTACAACTCTACCAAAAATTAAGATCTCACCCAAACCAAAGATCCGTTCACCTGTCATAATATCTCAAAGAGCACCTTTGTATCTATAGGAAAAATGCGTAATATATAACATTCCGGTTAGTAAAACAATATATTGTAAAGAAAAAATGGTACCTTATTTACCTTAGAGGTGAAGGAAGTGGGGTCCATATACCCGGGCGTCCCGTATACCGAATTGTCGTCAGGTTCCTGGAATAAAGACAACACATGGTTTGTCACTATTCGTTCCTAAACGGGGGCCGTTAAATGTACATTGAACGAGCGACCGACTTTGAAAATATAACAGGATCTTCTAGGACTAGCTGTAGCCCGCAGCTCCGTCCGCGTAGAAATAAAAAACATAGCCGATTTTGAAAATTCTTTTACCAATAGAAAGCCACGTTATTTGTGAGTGTCATAAATAACGTGGCTTTCTATTGGTAAAAGAATTTTCAAAATCGGTTCAGTAAATCCAGAGATTACCCCCTACAACCTCACAAACTCACAAACTTTACCTCTTTGTAATATTAATAGTGTGCAAATCGATTTTGTTTCGTCCAGAGCAGACGGACATAGCGCCAGCATGTAACCGCGGGGATGTCATCGATAACAACGACACTAATTATCATACGTTACACCATAGTTATAATAAAATAGACGTCTATAATAACTTGAATTTTCTTTTGTAGTGTTTACAGGGAGTCATATGAAATTAAATCTTCAAATGCCATGGATGATTACCGATTAAACACGAATTGGTTTTAACAACAGATACTAGTGATCTGAAACGCGTAACACCTATATAACCGAATTAAACACCCTTTCAGAGCTAATAGTACGACGTGGTTATCAATATTCCAGCGGATAAGGATGACACAAAATGCGTAGGTACATCGGTTACTTACTACTTAGTTTTTACGGTGAAAGTAAATTTTCTTCTCGACTTTTGTATTCGTCGATTATTGTTAAAAATATAGAGATATCTAAATTTCTACCTTAGCAAAATACCTAATTTGACACAAATTTATGCATTGGATTGGGCATATAGTCCAGAAATTATACGCCAAAAACAATCAACTTAAATAATTTCGAAAACATGCTCATAATATTCATAATATGACTATAAATGCAAAAGTTACAGACTGTCTGTTACGCTTTTACGGTTAAACCGCTTACCGTTTAACCAAATTTGATGGACAAAGGATACTTTTTACCGCGAAAAGCGATAGCCGATGCGAACGGAATCGCGGGCAACAGCTAGTGTGAAAATTACATATCGAGGTCTTACTTACTCAAACTCGTATCTGCATTTTTTTTGCTGTTGGTAACGTCATTTTCATTCAGTAATACCTTAGAAGCAATAAGTTTACCAACAGCAAAAAAAATATGCAGCTACAGAATGATTGGTTTTTGCTTACATTCCCGTTAAGAGGTTATATTTGGGGCAAATTAGGTCATGTAGTACCCTGGCCGAAAATGATTAGATTCTGTGATATTTATCAACTTCGCTGATTCGTAATGATTCTAATAATGTAAGATACCACCGAAAATCTTGCTTAAGCTGAATTTAAAAGATGTTCCAAATTTGAAACTCATAACTTTATCGATATCATTTGTTAGTCCTTTACCTCAAAAGCATAAATTCCTTGTAGCGATTCACCGAATCGCATTTCACCTGGAATGAACAAAATTTCAATAGAATCTTTTACTTGAAGCAATTTTTCGCGTGGCTTTTTACATTAGAATAATTATTTTGTAGCATTTCATTTTTCGTGTAGTATTTTACCCTAGACGCAATTCGTCGCGATCGATGTTTGTTTGGGACTCTATTTAATTTGACGCGTTAATTGATGTTCGCACTAAATTTCTGTATATTTTTTTTTAAAAACGTGTTTTGTACCTGTAGTCTCATGTCTTAAATGCTATCAAATTCATTGAAATATTATCATCATCGTGTTGTTACCGCAACGCGAGCGTCTCCTGCAGCGGGACCGTCGCGCCGCGCCGTAATAAGCGCGCGAAGACTTTGACTAAATAAAACAATTAGATTTTATGATCGAGGTAATTATAGTAGGTTGGCGAACTATGATATTAAGCGATCGCAGCGATATGCTATTACAAAATATGCGATTGAGGTATACTGTGATTTAAAATATTTGCTAATAATAAAATTGACGATCGAAACCAAATGAAACAGTAAAATAAACGATCGAGGTAAAATGCGACTAAAGCTATTAGCGAACAAAAAAAAATACGACTTTGACACAAAGCGAAAATAAAATACACGATCGAGGTGAAATGCGAATCGGTGAATCGCTACAAGAAATTTATGCTTTTGAGGTAAAGGACTAACAAATGATCGATATCGTTATAAGAACATTACGATACCGCCGCCACTGCCCACCACCACGACCACACCGCAGATAACAATATAAATGCAGCCAACGGGTTGTGAACGCATTATAAATAAATAAATAAATTATAGATGACTTATGTTATGTATGTGTGTAAGGACCGTATCGTTAATTATGGAAACAAATAAAATGGTGTAATCTGTATAAATACTTTTTATTACAAAAAAAAAAACTTAAACTACGCGATTCTTAGATCTTCAAAGTGAACCATAAAAAATACTTTTAGTTATTTATTGATCACCTTTGCCAGTTTTCTCACTTTGCTTTTGATGCTCTTCATTAGCCCTTGGACATCGACTGTTTTGAAAGTTTTGTGGGTACGGATCCAGTATTTTTTTAATTGGTTCATGTTATCTGTTGGTTTAGCTTGTTTTTGTAGCTTTGCCTTCATCAGAGCTCAAAATTTCTCGATGGGCCTGATCTCTGGGCAATTCGGGGGATTTAATGATTTCGTGACAAATTCTACATTATTCTCTCGATACCAGTTCAACACATGGCGAGCATAGTGACACGCAGCTAAATGGGGCCAGAATAATGTACGACCCCTGTGCTTTCGAATGAGTGGTAGTACCCGCTTTTGAAGGCATTCCTTCTTGTACACATCCGAATTTAAGTTTCCCGTTACGAAAAACGGAGACGTTTTCATGCCGCATTGACAAATAGCTTGCCAAACCATCACTTTTTTCCCAAAGGACGATGGGTAAAAATGTCCCCACCCACCAACAGTGATGAAACATGTGCCAGTTTATAGATCTTGGCAATATGATGTATTTTTTCTATGGCGACGATCACCATATATGTACGGGGTTTTCTTGAAAAATCATAATCTTATCATATGGAACTATGGAATTTGTTTGAAAATGAACACGTATGTAGATGATTTGCCTTGCCTGGCCTTTTGTTTTCATTAAAAAATTCCCATTGATTTTGCTACGAAGATAAGTATTTTGTCTTTTATTGGGTCCTAATGAACATATAAGACCTGCAGCCCGTTACTGTTGGAGGGGGGGGACGGGGTCCATACAAAATTGCCCATCACCCTTTCTCGCAAAAAATGGATTTGTCGTCTTAGAGACCTTCGTAGTTTTGTACCTTTTACTACGGTGTAAAGCTTCGGTCCGGGTAGGGTTTTATAGTCAAGTTTGACATAGGTTTCATCGTCCATTATAATACATTGTTCATTTTTAGTTAAAATTTGGTCGTACAATTTCCGAGCCCGAGTTTTGACAGAAGACTCCTGGGTTTTGCTGCGTTTAGATTGTTTTTGTTTTTTATACGTTACAAGCAAGTTACGTTCCTTGGCACGCTGAACCATTGCAATAGAAGTACATTTTTTCGCACAATCCCGAATCAATATCTCTTTTTTTTGAGAAATTATTCGCATATCTTTTTGTCCAAATTAGGACATGAAGGGCCTCGTTTTCTACCTCGACCAGGTAAATCTTTTAAAGTATTATTCATACTAAACCTTTTTATCGTATTGTAAACAGCTTTCAGGCTAACCCCTTCTTCTGTAGCAATCTTTCTCATAGTTATTCCTGATTCTGTGTAATGTTTTTGTTTGGTGGACAATAAAGTGTTTTGTATTGTATTGTATTGTATTCTTTACAGTATTTGGTCACAATTGAATGTCGTTTTTTCTCTGAGAGACCCTTCATCTTGCAATGTATACGAATTATACAATTTTTTATAGTAAGTTTTAACACTTAACTGTATTCTTAACAGATTGACATATGACAGAAAAGATAAAATAATGTAACTTTTTTTTTAGAGCAATTCAAACTTGTTTCCATAATTTACGATACGGTCCTTAGATACAACAACATAGCAATTGAATAATGCATTGTGAAACACTTACCGAAATAATTTTCCTCACGACGTCTTCGCTGATCGGATACCACAGCCGCACTTTCTTGTACAGCGGATGTATTTCGTAGTAAGCCACCAACTCGACCAAACTCTCGAACGTGACTTGCCCTATCGCATACAGCCGACCTTCTACCTTTATTCTACAATGCTTTATTTCTTTTTCAGTCCTGCAACATAAAGTAAATGATAATAAATGCAACAGTAAAGTTTTTTAACCCCCTATTAATAAAGAGTGGTGCGTGTTATAAGTTTAAAGTACAATCTGTGACTTTGTGTATGTGTTGTGTGTCTGTGTATAATAAAACAGAATTATGTCAGTCATTGAAATCGTTAGCAAGCCGACTAGATAAGTTATTATATGCTAAAACCATCCCAAAAAGGTATTTACAATAGGGAACATGCATAAAACTTTCACTCTCTGGAAAGTGTTATGAGAGAGAGGATAACTGATACTATCGTGTTATTTTTTCACAAGATGCAAAAACACTCTATACAAAATCGACGATAGGAATGACGTCACAGCTGTTGTTTAAAATATACGGACCTCATAAAGAAATTTGCATTTATTTCAGATATTACTATGTTTAAGTCAATATTAATTAATAAAAATATTCACGTAAATAAAATGAGGATGCCGAGTAAAAAATCTAAACCTTAAAATAAATATAAAATTTTATTAAGTTTTGATATTATATAAAATCTTAATAAACGGGTCAAAACTACATATAAAACGCAATACACCAGCGTTTCAGATGCTTTTTTTACATTTTCTCATAAATCGTATCAATGAAAACTCAATTCCGTTCTTCATGCAAGTTCCCTATTGAATTGAACTTACCTCAATTTGTTTTTAAATACGTATTGCAAACTTGGTTGTTCGTCAGTTACCTTTTAAGTTTGATTATAAAACGTATTTGTATTGAAACAATTGAAAATAAATCTATGCAAATAAAAAGGGAAGGCTCGTCTCACCAGCTCATCAACGCCCAGCCTACCTACTTGGGACCCAGAAAGTTTTTTTTTTCACAGGTGTTGTTTTTAAGACGTAGACGAGGACAAGGAATTTTCATAAATTCATCCTCTAAGGAGTTAAAATAAGTAAAGTAGCGGGAAACTAATTATACGCGTAAATAGTCGCGGGCATCGTCTAGTTTTAATAAAATGCTACATTTTTATGAAACAAGCTAAAAACAAATAAGCTACGATACTCGGACGTAAAATGTAACGACACTGAATCTCCACTGATGTAAAGAAAAACAATTCACAGATTAATCTCGGCGAACGTGCGTCCGGAAAGACATCCGAAGTCGACTGCCCGTCGCGAACGATATCTTAAGTAAAAGTGCGTTTGCATTAACCTTCACACAACGGATGAAGAAGTACTAGAAGCTTCTCAAGTCTTCGGTTGTCGATCGGTATAACATTTGCACGCGTAAAAACAACAATTAACATATTTGCTATTTGTATTTCATGGATAACTAAGCCTAGGTAATTTTAATTCTGTACAGTGACTCATTCTCCTCGGTAAAATCTTATTGTTGTTTAACTAGAACGCTACTCAGGTCCATAAAATAATAGCTATCGTAACGTTGACAATCCTTACTTTTCATACTTATATTACAAATGTGAAAGTACTCTGTCTGTCTGTCTGTTTGTTACGCTTTCACGGATAAACCGTTGAACCGATTTAGATAAAATTTGGTACGGAAATAGTTAGAGTCCCGGGGAAGGACATGGGGTACTTTTATTCCGAAAAATTAGACGGTTCCTGAGGGAATAACGAAAAACGAGTTCTAGGCGGACGGAGTCTTTTTTACCTGTCCCAGTATCTATCTGTTACCACGGTGTCTGTATTATGATCGAGAAAAACCGCAAAAAAAAAACAGGTTTGCTGTATGGGAGCCGCTTTATTATTTTTTTGAAGTAAATATACGACTAAATATTCTGTGAATATTTCAAGCATCTACTTGTTGCCGTTATTAATATCGAGCAAAAAACGGCAAAAAAATCAAGTTTGTTTAAAAGGAGCCCCCCCTAAAAGATTTATTTTACTGTTTTTAGTATTTGTTGTTATAGCGGCAACAGAAATACATCATCTGTGAAAATGGCAACTGTCTAGCTGTCACTGTTCATGAGATACTGCCTGGTCACAGACGGACGGACAGCGGAGTCTTAGTAATAGGGTTCCCGTTTTACCCTTTGGGTACGAAACCGTGCAAACATTTCCTCTTCTAGTCAGTAGCGGGACTGACTGTCTCTGAAAAAATCTTACCTAAAGCTGATAGCAAACGTGCCGGGCTCTTTCTCACTAGGCCGCACCAGGAACGCTCCATCAAAATTGGTTTTCCTCAGCAACTCCTCGGCTTGGGTCCTGTTCAGGTGGGGGTGGAACCAGTCCTTACTCTCATGCTCGTTTGGCTGCGGCACTGGCTCCTTGAGGGTTATCAGGAATTCCTAAAATTTGATTTTTAACATTGTATTATTATAACCAAACCTTACCTTAGGGCCTTATTATGAAGTAAATAAAACTGCCAAATTTCAGATTTGCTGCGAGAATCAGTGCCTCTAAGTGGAATTTTGCAGGTTCGATATTTCATTATAAGGCCTCTATTGCCCTTCGAAGCAAAATGCACAAAACGCAAAATGTACATTACACGCAAAAAGTAACCAATGGCAAAATGCACAATACGCAAAATGTACAGAACGCATAATGTGAAATACGCAGGGCGCAAAATGTGACACTACATCACACTTTTCGTTTTTTTGTTCATTTTGCGTATGTACGTTTTGCGTTTTGTACGTTCTGCGTATTTCACATTATGCGTTGTGTACATTTTGCGTATTGTGCATTTTGCCATTGGTTACTTTTTGCGTGTAATGTACATTTTGCGTTTTGTGCATTTTGCTCCGAAGGTCTCTATTGCAGAATGCCAGTGCTTAGTTTAAAGGTTCTCGTCATATTGAGTTATGTATGGCAGAGTTCAATGGCGGCTCAACTATCTCTGTATACTTTTTAGAAAACTAGAAGCCATGCTACAAAGTAGACTTCCTTTTTTGTTAGAGAGCCCATGCAGTAGGCACCATAACTAAGGTGATGTCTGTTTTCTATGACTTTACTTCTACGTGCCCTAATATGGGCATTTCACTCACAAGTAATACGACCCTGAATGATGATTCAGAATTAAATTATGGCGTACCTTTTTTAACTCAGGAAAGCTGGTGGGCCATACTTGTGTGTACATGCAGGTGAACGTTGTCTCTGAGTGCGTAACTGTCGTCGCTACGCATCGCCGTATATGCATTACAACTACTAGTATGCCCCACCCACTATCGTGACATGAAACAACTGTCTTACCTGACTCCTCAAAGGATGCTGTCTATAGTGCGTAATCAAGCTATACAAGCTGTCGAAACATTTTGAATTAATAAGATAATACTTTGTCAACCCTCTTTCTTGTCTCAACTTTATACGGCAATGGTTCGCCTTTCCCTGCCTCCAGAACGACAGACAATAGTCACCAACGAAAGTCACACTCTCTCGAACTAGAAAAGTCCCATCTCCCAAATGAGCGTGAGCCCTTAATAGGTCTTCCGCTTCCTGCCGATTGCCCGCAAGCTTCCCATGAAACCAACATTCACCGAAATGCAACTCATTCTGAGGAACAGAGGCATTACTTTCAGTCTCAGACTCGCCATCGCTCTCCGCGTCATTCTCAACTTGCGTCTGATAATTCTCTGTGTAATACAGCTTGCTTTCTGTCAGAATGAAAGCGTGAGGATGCCATTCCCTGTCAATGGGGTCCTCCAGCAACAAAATGCCGTTTTTTATCGTATTTCTCAAATCTAACTCCTTTCCTTCCTCCTGTTTAATTGAAAAAGAATTCTCCTCTGCACCATCAGGAAGCTTTTTGTGTTTGAGAATGATTTTTCTTCTCAATTCGTGCGGTGACGGTAAGCTGGTTTCGTTTTTCTCGACCTGTTGTGTAAGTAGCATGTCTCCGAAGACTTCTTGAAATGCTGCGGCCATGCGTCGCTGCTGAGGGAGGGAGCAGTTGTCCTCTATGGAGAGGATTAGGGGGTATTCGGATGTTACGAATGCGTGTTCTTTTATGGTGCGTAGTACGTCCATGAAGCGGATTTTCGTGGTAAGGGTGTGTCCGTGATATATGAAAGGGGAGCCGTCGGGTCCATCCCAGCAGTCTAGTTCAATGCACCGACAGCCTGACCGCAAGCACCTCACGTAGGCTTCTAGGGATGATTCACTGGAGAACTGGTCACCGGTCAGATATCTAGAAAAGAGATATTCGTTCAGTGTATCCATTGACCTTACGCCTAATCGTGTATTCGTGGAACATCCGTCACCTAAAGTTCACAAATAAGGTGAATTTAGACGGTTACTATAATTTCACATATTTTTCATTATTAATGTTCTAATATTGGATAAATTAGTGTATAACTACTTTCCGCCGGTAAGTGGAAAAAATAGAAAAGAAATGTGAAGTAATATATGAAATTGTCTCGGTGAATAAAATGACAAGGTACTAAAGGGTAAACGTAATTTTTAACTTCGACTGTACATCAAAAGCGTTAGTATTACCAACCTGGACACAGGTTTTCCTAACTTCAAGGTATCCATAGAGGAAATCTGTTCGATACGTAAAGGAGTATTCAAGGCTCACGTGTTATGTGACGACGAAATCCAATAGTGCGATAGCGGCCGCGTCATATCTTGCGTGACGTGATCGTTGCGAGAGTCCCAAATAGAGTTGTCCTTAGAAAACAGCATTTCAACGAACTGGCGACAAAAAAGAAACATTAAACTTATGATGCTTTGTCAAACGTTTTCGCTGCCATCTCTTTGACTTGGTGTTTCTCCATGTGAATCTTTTATATATAAAGTTTTATACGTAGATCAAATACTGTAATGGATTTTATTTCTCACACCCTTTTCGCATAACATTTAAATTAGAGTTTTTTTTTGAGTTTATAGTTGAGTACTTAAAACTTCTTGGTCATCAACGGATTTTATTTAAATGTGATTTTGTTGCAAACTGTTTTTTCCTACATTAGACGCTTTAGTCAAAGCGCACGCAATCTATCTCCATCGAACGTTGTTCGCGCAGAAGCACAAAAAGCGTTTTGATTCGTGTGTGGGCGTGGTAGCATAATGTGACCTCTGGGTGAAAGTCAAGAATACGCGTTTAGGTATATGCGGTGGCGGCAGGGAATGCGTTAACTAACATTATGCTGTGTGGTGGTTAACTTGGAGTTTCAAGTTGTACGATCGGGTCGGTCGGCCTTATAATAAGTACCCTCACACTCCAGTGCTTTGTCACTTTAACGTCATAATCATTTGAACTGCACTTATCTTACAAGGCATTAAAGCGACAAGATACTAAAGTGTGCAGCTACTTATATCCAGAGATCGGACAAATAAGCGTCATCACTCGCAATAATGTGGACATGACTTCATAGATTTTAATTAAACACATTAAATTACATTAATTGATTACTTACCCTACAAATAATTTTGATCCTTTGTTAGGCAGTAATAATTAATAAATAGATGATACAATAACTTGTTATTGTGTAGATTTATGAAAGCAAACACACAGTATTTTTTTATATTTTTTACGTGGTTATTTTATTCCTTTTTACAGCTAAAATAAACTTATGAGGTGAAAGCTCATTTCGCAATTCACGGATGTTAATGGAGCAAATGTATGTACTTAAATTAATATAATATCAATAGCCACTCCTGATGTCTTTGTATTCATTATTTAGTACTATCCTGCAAAGGTTAAATATAAAAGTTCAGGTGAGAAATAAATTAATGTAATTTAATTTGTTGAATTAAAATTGGAGTCATGTCCACATTATTGCGAGTAATGACACTCATTTGTCCGATCTCTGCTTATAACTAAGGCATGTAGGTACATTGAATAAACTCAATGTTCAGCCTATTACCTACTTTTATTTTGTTGCATTCTGCACTTTGCGTCAATAAAGTTTTAACATGTCCACTGGTGTTATTGTATCATTTTAAATCTTAATCTAGTCTATTTCTAAAAGCGTTCACTGAGGGTGCACTGATCACTATCTCGAGAAAACTTTTCTATGCACTATGCGGTTAAATAAGATATATGGTATCCAGTTTTATAGTCGGGACGTTTTTGTTTCCACATTCATATAAACAATTTACCATTATGACTCCATAACCGCGTACTTTTGAAGATAGAACAAGGTCATATTACTCCATATCATATTCATATTCATACATATTTCTTAGAAATCTCTATGAAATTATTGTCTTTTTGATGAAAAGCACTTTCGGTGAAAATACAAAGAGTACTGACAATTTGTTGTAATAATAATATGTTTTACTTAAAATATTTTAGTCGTTGAAAATGTATTTGAATGATTATGATTAATGAATTGAGAGAGGTGTGGCGCTTTTAAATATTTCTAAATTAAATGGTGGCTAGAGCCTAGTTGCACAATTTTGCTCTCTTTATGACCTCCAACAAAAAGGAGGAGTGTTATTCATTTTAACGTGGTATCTGAGTGTAAGTTTAACCTTTTAACCGCCAATACCGGTTTTTCGTGCCGGAGACGCCGAGCGCTCATTACGCTCCATACATTTTGTATCAGCGCGGTTGCGGCATATGACGTCGTTGGCGTTAGGGGCACGTAAAGTTGCAGTACTCAACTTCTACAATAACATACCCCACACCATATTAAAAAAAAGTGTCCCACAGACTCACCCCCTTACTAATAAACGTTGAATAAGCTTGGAATTAGTTATAACTTGCTTTGTCCTTATCTGTCATTGTGACATTTGAATTCGACAGATAACTATTCCAAGCTTATTCAATGTTTATTAGTAAGGGGGTTATAAAAAGTCGGCAGATATTGATTATATCAGTAAATCGTACAGTTTCTCTCAATTTCTACGGCTGTCGCATGAAAAGTACCACATTGTGACATGATTAAAAAGCCGACGGGCATGAATCAATTTTAACCGACTCCAAAAAAGGAGGTTTCTTTGCTCCTGATCAGAGTTGTGACTTCAAATAGACTCTTGATCGGAGGTCTCCCTCATCATGTAATGGTAAATTGAAGGTTACGGTGCTAACCGTACCTACCTACGGTTAATTTGAATTAAATTACTTTTTAATTTCAAACGTGTTAATGGATTACGCGACACATCGTTAATCCAGACAAATTCCACCAAAGTTGCGTACAAAATTATATTCCATTAAATTCACTCCAATCCAATCCTCTATTCGCGTCTCCGGTGGAGAAATAGCTTCATAATTACCATTAATATATTTAACCTTTTTGAATTATGAATTAAACTTTACTCCCATCACTGTTTCATGTTATATCTAAAGACAGTCACAATCAGGTTTATTATTATCATTGGTAGACCGAATAGGACTCGACTAAACTATTATCACTTCAAACGCATGTTAATAGTGTTAATTATTGGTTAATAGTGATCTCTCAGTCTCTCATTCCTTGTCTGGGTATATATTTTGGTGGAGGTAGGACCTGGTGCAGGGGCCTGGTCATAAACAACACATACAGTAAACATAGAACCTCTTCCTCTTTAAATTTCGATTAAATGTATACAGACAGTAAGAAGTTGATTCAACAAGATGCTTACCTCAACCAGCTCGAAGTACGGCTCATAGATATCCCTGTTCGGGTCCTTGAGGTAGTTCCGTATGAATTCCGAGGACCGAGACTCGTCGTCCCCGAGTCGGTCATGTTGTTCTACCAACAGGAACCGTTGGAATTCCCGAAGGGTGATATTGGTCCCGTTGGAACAATATAGGGCGTACTTGTCGAAGATTTCTTGCACGTTCTGTGGAGATAAAGCGGAATCTTAGTCATCTTAGTCCCCCATTTTTTTTTCTCAGTTAACGGTCTTTCCTCCTGTTAAGGTGTGTTTCGCTAATGTAGAATTATTAATGGGCACTCACCGTGAACTTAAAGATAAATAAGTCCATTGATTTGGAAATTTTATCAGTTAAAGTATTTTCTTGACTTGCTTTATAAGTTTCGTTTACCGCGCTTCGTCAAGTGAACCTTCATACCTCGTACTAGGAACCAGAATCTTGTTATCAGTACAGTTTTGCCTTGTGTACATGTGACGACAAAACTATTTCTACAGGGTGAAATTTTGAACGTGATACCAATTAAGTGTATCGTGCTCAGCAGATGCTCTATAATTAAACGGATTAACTCTTTTGTTAAAATTTGTCTTAATTAAATATCAATAACTTTCTAACAAAAAAATAATTGACAAACTGAAAGTATGGCTACCCTACGTTTGACACTTGACAAGTTTTATCGCTGTAAAACATCTAGCGGGTAACTGAGTGCATACATCGGGGTTTTCGGTGCGGGAACGTTTGACATTAGTCAAAGATTAGGTATTGACTTGAAAAACAGAATGTACTCTAGTAGGTTTCTACGTCATGAATAATTAATTGAATAACATAAAACAATAAGTAATCATAGATATAGGTACTATAAAGTGAGTATCAACCTCTTCAGTTAAGTCCCTACTCATTTATCACTATCAGTAAATATTCATAGGTATACAATTCGCAGAGAGGTAGTTATTCATTAGGCATAATATGATTTTTCTCAGACTGGCCTATCTGTTTATCTCTACTCTTTCTCAAATCATTCCCGCACCGAAAACCCCGATGTATGCGAGTAGTAATTAACTAGTAATAAGTTCTGATAAGGCCTTTGTCCAGCAATGGACGCCCCCGGGCTGATGATGATGATGATGATGAATAAGTTCTGATAAGGATATCAATGTCGCAGATAACTTAAACCGCTAGCTCTTATGTATTCTTCTGGTATAAATAAAAAATGAAGTGATAAGTAGTAAACATTATTTAATATCAAAATCAGAAATGCGTTTGTCAAACATACTTCAATAAATGCTCAAAATGACCACCACTTTCCCGTCGGCATAGCTCTGCTCGACGTCTCAGATTGTCTTTGAGCTTTCCAAGCACGAACACATTAGTTTTGACAGCATCAAACGCCTGTATAACTTTTTGCCGTAGTTCCGCGACTGTATTGGACTCCCGTTCGTAGACTTTCCTTTTAATTTCACCCCATAAAAAGAAGTCCAGCGGCGTTAGGTCAGGACTACGAGGAGGAAACGCGATTGGACCGCTACGCCCAATCCACCGGTCGGGGAATTCTTGGTCTAAATAATTCCGAACCCGACGAAAAAAGTGAGCAGGAGCCCCATCTTGTTGGAAGTGTAGGTTGTCTAGATTTTCTTCTGGAACTCACGCATTAATGTCGGCAAGACGTTTCTCAACAGATCTTCATACTTAGTTCCATTCAGTGTGCCTTCAATAAAATGAGGTCCTACTACAAAATTGTTGAGGATACCCGCCCAGACGTTGGGTGAAAATCGGGTTTGGAACGAGTCCCTGCGTGTGACATGAGGATTTTCATTACTCCACCAATGTTCATTATGGACGTTAAATAGTCCTACCCTGGTGAAGGTGGCTTCGTCTGACCACAAGATATTTAAATGTAGGTGTTCTAATAACCACTCACAGAACTGAACTCGTCTAGAGTAATCTGCAAGAACGATGTCTTGCACACGTTGGAAATGAAATGGGTGTAGACCTTCGGCATTCAATAACTTCCACACGAAAAATTGTGTTGTCCCAAACCTTGCGGCTGCTTCCCTTGTGCTTGCTCGAGGGTGGTGGTTGAAATAACGAAGTACTCGAGTACGAAACGATTCCGAGTAGCGTGCTCGCGATCCTCTGCCTTGTGCATGTCCTGGAATGGCGAACTGTCCATGATCCCTTAAGTTTTGGACAGTGTGGTTTATAAATCGACGAGTCGGGATTGGAGAGTCTGGATACTTTTCATTAAACAATGTCTGTGTCCGCACCGTACTACGCGATGTGTAATAAAAAACAACCATATCGAAACGCTCAACGTGCGTGTAAGGATAAGCAGGCGGCATTCTCGTTTAAATTTTAATAAATCGGGAGATAATTGTTATGAGTATGACAATGCACGTCACGAATGAAGTATTACTTTGTTTTTATTTCAAACTGTTTGTTCAAGTACCAAAGAGGCGAGTGTCTATTATGAAACACATTTAATCTTTTTGCTCTACCATTGAAGGGGTAAAGTAACCAAATATGCTGAAAAAAATTAGGATAACTAAAAACTTTAATTTCTAATTAACTACTTTGTTAACTCGAGACCTAGCAAGGGCTTTTAGTCCTTAAGAGATGTATCGAAAGCATTAACTTTGTATCACATTCAAAATTTCGCCCTGTATACATAACCAGACTGTTCTAGTTATATCAAAATTGTTAATACTACGAAGCACGTAGTAACGAGTACAATGCAGGAATGTTCGCCTCACTAGGCGTTATTTAATATAAAAAAGTTAAATATTTATAGTTACAATATGATTTCGTAATGTTTAGACATCAGGCCGTGGTGGGAACAAGGCTTTTAGTAAAGGTAACCGCCAGGTTTTTAAATTATTGCTACATCGTGCGTCAGTCTATTTTCAGAAGACAAGGCTCAACATTCTTAATAGTGTATTAACATTTAGCGACATGTGTTTCCAATCCACAAACAAATGTACTCGTATTATAAACAATCATTAAACAAAGGAATCAATAATTAAAAAAGTTATAGCATTAAATTGGGCTAATTAAAGAAAGCTTTTGTGATCGGGCGATAAAGAAGTTAATCTTAAACCATTTGCAATAGGTTATAAACAATGATCGGCGACCGGTAGCACTTTATGTCACTTTCACGTCAAACGTAATGACTGACTAATGTGGATAAATTTGTGTTGTTAATAATAAAACCATTTTTTTTAATCACTGAATCTAATTGGTTTTCGTGAATTATCATATTTTTAAATTGAAATAGTATCATATCCATGTTATAATTTCGTCGAAGAATTGCTATCGGTCGCCGATCATTGGTTATATCATAAGAGAATTGTTTTACCGCTGTCAACATTATCAATATTCAAAACTTCATAGTTGTGTAATGTGTCAGGATTGACTACTTATCGGCCGGGCACTATAATCTCATTTGAAATTTAGCTATACGTACAAAAACTACCAATGACACATATAAAACGTCCCTTTTATGGAATGTATGATACTCATGCAAGTTAGGGGTGTAAAGGTATTATCCATAATATTTTTACTTGTTTCGTGGCATGGTACCCTCGACATCATCTTATCAGAGCAAACACTTCGTCATAAGATTGTTTACTACATCGATGTCGTGATGGTACCGAAATGGCAGTTATAAAATTTGGGTTAATATTATCTGAGTAGGTACAGTCCAACGAGCAATGTGCCCCGACAAACGAGGTTCTACGAGCAATGTGCCCCGGCCACTGCCACTTATGGTTTGCGATTCGATGAACTATGTCAGTTACTTTAGTTCTCCTGCAGAGGACCGGTCGTTGTGGAAAACCTTGGGGAAGGCCTTTGCCCAGCAGTAGACGTCTTCCGGCAGATAATGATGATGAGGTACAGTCAAGAACATTAATATCTATACAGCCATCGCGTCAAATATATGTACACATGGACCTTATTGCTAGTGACATGTGTATAGATATTTTTGACGTTTTGTGAACGTCTATGATATTTATGCCCTTGACTGTACACTAAGTACTAGCATTAGGTCGTTTTATTTACCTATCATATGCAGTGTTAATTATCAGAGACATTATGGGCAAATCCAAAATCACAACAATCAAACCATTAGGGCCTTTTTAGTGTAACAATTCAGTAAATTACACCAACTTCTCTTGTGCCGATGTTTCCTTTTATTTCCCATACTGTCCCATTTAAAAAACTACACTGCATATGGTAAAAAAAATAGCACGAGCTGTGTGAACACATAAAATACCCATTCTACTACAAAACAAACATTTCCACTTACGTTCTCGTCGTATATAAGCTTGTGGTACAGCGTAGCGAACTCATCGAAACTTATCTCGCCTCGCTTGTTCGCATCCACCTCCTGGAATATATCGCGCAGCCTGCTCGTCGATATCTTACAATTGATCTTTGGTAGGAACGCCTTGAACTCTTTCAGTGTAATTCTATAAAAAAAAACCGAATATATTGTATCAAATCAAAGAAAACGACATTAATTGCAAGAACACAGTATTCGAGCAAATGGCAAATTAGTGTCATAATGATGTGCTTATGTTCTACCTATCTTAGTCAATCCAGTCTTCCACTCGAGAAGCTGTTCATAAACCTACTTGAAATACACCATCAAAGAGCATTTTGGGCCATGCTCAGAGGAGGTTCCATTACAGATACTACACGAAAATATCTCCCTAAACCATAGTACGTATTAGCTTAAATATCCAACAATCCCCGGTGTGGTTCCGTTGCCGGGTTAGAATAGTGCCGTTCCATGTCTTCCCGAGGATATCGTAAGAGACGACTAAGGGAATAAAGGCTAGTAGTACTGTAAGGCGATGGGCTTGCAACCTAATATAATACACTTGACTGGTAAACATATTAGCCTGATTGTGCATAATGTGGTTACAGAATTACCAACTTTTTTAAGAGTTGTTCGTAATTCTTTCGCTTTGCCCAGCAGGGCTCGGAACCAGTTTAAAAAATACCGGTTAATAACGGTTTGTTTCGGTTTTGTTCCGAACTTTTCTAAGGAACGCGAACGTTTTGAGATCTTTATTTGAACCTTAATTAACCGGTTTATTCCACGAGCGGCGAGTCAAGAAACCAAATTTTTTGAACTGAATTAAACAGCTTGTTTGTGCGTGACGTGCATCTAGATTAACCGGTTTTTTTAGCTCGTAAACCGGTTAATGCTACCGGAACCGAAATAAAAAGGTTTTTCATCTAGTACATAATAACGGGTTGAAGATTTTACCGGTATCCGAGCCCTGGCTCTACCTACCCTACTCTGGGAATGAAAGCGTCGTGTTATGTATGTATTTATGTATGGATACTATAATTAAAACCCCAACTGCATGTTTTGATACTGTAGTCAATCTTGTGGAGATATCTTATGAATGTCCATGTTATTCACGGTTAAATCTGTCTTTTATTAAATTAATTTACCTTGCGACACTCGCGACTATTAGACGAATCTAATAACACCTCGTTTGTGGAAATCGGACCATCCATTCAGCCTCAACGAGGGAAGAAAAAGCCATTCAATCAGGTTAAAAATACCAAAAAAACTACATTTTACTTTACCACATTGTCGGCATGACTAATATACACGTTAATGCCAAATAAATAACAGCTGTCAACTACTAAGTCTCTGAGCTAAGCTTTGGACGGACGGACGGACAGACGGACGGAAATGGCGAAACTATAAGGATTCTTAGTTTGACTACGGAACATTAAAAAAGATCACTGGTTATTGTACCTTAACTGCTAAGTCAAGAATATGTATGCATCAGGTTCATTGCTGTTGCCACAAGGTCAGTATGAATATTTTTAACATGGAAGTTTATACTTTTTAAGGGGCTACCATGAGCCAACGGCCTTGACGATCGATTTTCTGTCATTTTTCTTAATATCATTCAAACGGAACACAATATGAAAAAAAAAACTGGATGTTTTGTAGCGGAAAACAAAGTTAGTAATTTTGGAGGAAAATCAACAGACTCCTCCAAATTTACAGTTTTTTTAGTCTCCTCCGAATTACTTTCAGTTTATTTTTGCATAAATCCAGTATGTAAGTTATGTACCAGTTATATTTTTCATATTGTGTTCCGTTTGAAAGATTTTATAGAAAATTACAGAAAATCGCGCGTCAAGGCTGGTGGCCCAGGGTAGCCCCTTAATGTATTCGACTATGCCATTTGTAAGCTGGTTACATAATAAGATTTTTTTCGACTTACAATTCCACGTTATTTAGTCATCAAGATAACGTGACTAAATCGCAACATACACATAAGTTTCATTGTTTACCGCTCTCGTATGCATGTGGTTAAATTCATGAATATGGAAAATCGCGATTGAAATATACGCTCTGGGAAAAAAGGTTATGAAAAAATCATATAACCAGTAATTTCTGCAAAGCACAATTCTAGCGGCAAGCAAATATTAGTCTTGTATTAACCGGTACTTAGTTTGTTAGTTAAAGAACAAAAAAACTAGTCCCCAAAAATTTTCAAAACATGTCCAAAAAACATTAAAAATATTACAAGGGTAACGCTTAATAAATATTTTTAAGAACTAAAAAACTGCGCTCCTCAACAAAAGAACGTAAATGCCATGAAGATCGCTGTTTTTTATGGTAAATAAAGGCTTCGGAACCCTACAATGAACATGGTGCGACATATTCATATGACTGACGATATAATATATGTATACGTATGTTATGTATTCAAAGGTGCGACCACACTGGTGCTCAAAAAACGCTGACGATGCGTAAACGCAGTGACATTTTTAACGCATACCGTCCACGATAAAGTATGTCACGTGACTGTGTTTTCGGTGCGTCAGCGTATTTTGAGCACCAGTGTGGACGGTATCCGTTAATAACGTGACGCTTAAGTCACGACGCTGCGTAATTTTATACTGTAACGTTACAAAGGGCAATAAACAATCTTAGTCTGAATTTAAATCATCACTTCATCAGCCTCTTTTTAACAAAGCTGTTAGGTGTGTATTTGATATACATCAAAAAGCCGATGAGCTAAACAATGTACCCTGAATTGTCACCTATCAGCTAATATGGGGCTGGTAGCCGATGTAGTGTGCTTGTTTGCCATCTCCGTGAGAAAAAGTGCAGTATAGTAAATGTGCAGCGCAATAACTTCGCGTTCATGTCAATAAATAACAATATCACATTCATTTAGCTACCTACGTCATCAATTTGAAACATCTTTTAATAACAAATGACACAACTCAACTAGGAAAATAACCATAATTGAACATGCTGACTGTAACCAGGCAAGGTTAGTCATAATAGTCTTTTGACATAAGATGCATTTTTACGCTCCCTAAAAACACCTTATTTGTTATACATTTTGTCACATTTACAACTGTATTAGTAGCAATATAGAGTTAAATTTGCATTAGCCATAGATTTGCAGATGCATCCTTATATTTAAGTTGTACAGAATTGGTTTATTGCCAGCAAAAGGGATTAGGGGATATTTATTGCTTCGCTGATATAACAAATCTACAATTGAGGAGATTGCAATACAACAATAATAAACTCACTCCGCATAAGCTTTTATATAAATACTTATATAATAATAGGTAAATTGGTAATATATAGCATGTAAGGATGTAGAAATAACATAATAAACCTAATCCAGCTTTTTCGTTGACTTTTAAGGCTATTGCAATGGAAAATGAACACAACATGAACATAATGTAATGAAACAATTTTTTTATTTTCAATACAGGACTAGACCATATTTTTCTTAATTTGGCTCTGTAAAATAGTACTAAAAACAAAAAGAACTGGTAACTCAAGCATCACATTGCACAAGTGGTTTCCTTATTTTGATGTACCTATGTACAACATTAACAACATGCAACATGCCGCAACTTCATTTCGCAGAAGCGAGTAGTTAGAATTGTAGCTAGTATCCCTCCATGTACACCTGCTTGTGAGCTCTTTATCTTGTTGCAGATAATGACAGTCAACATGGCATGCTACATTAGAACAAACATTAACTCTTTCCCAGTAAGATCTGATACACTCAGAGGTTCAACAAAAAGTTTGTGGCATATATAGTGATACGCACTCTGATGAAAATTAATTGTTGGTGTGTTACAAAACTAACATTGCACAGTGACGTCTATACAACTTGGAATATTCTCAATAAAATTGTTAAAATATCGATTGAGTTCTCTCCGAGACGTAAGTTATGATTAGTGATCGTTATCAACGTCCTGTAATGGTAGCAAAGTATGGTTGACAAAAAAAAACAAATAACGAAGTATATTAAACATTATATATTTTACAAATTATGAGATTTATATACATATTTATAACAACAAATCCAAATTATAGTGAATAAATTACTAAAATTTGTTCAACAGATTTGGCTGTCAGTCGTTCTCGTGTCGATTGGAAAAAATCCATTTTAAATAGCTAAATGACCTTTCTACGTTAACAGAAGTCACAGGAAGGAAATTTAAGTCTTTAAAATATTGCACACTATTTTTATTCACAACTTCCGGCATATCCACCTCTTTACCTTCAATCAGCTGCTGCACAACGCTTACAGTACTGTAACCCGGGTTTTTCTTTAGGACATATTTTAGTTTAAAATAAACTTAAATACTGTGATCATACGTGCACTTTATGAGGACTCCACTAAAATACTTGAATATCCACTCTAGATACGATATGCATTGGTTTATTTAGATAAACACGTCGCGTAGTGTAATTAGATTTTCAACTACAGTTATATTTTGATGACATTTTATGTCATTTGACGTACACTGTTTTAAAAATATATTAGGACGGAAAAGGTTTTGTACCGTAAGGATTTATATCTAGAGGAGTAATCTTTAGAAGGTAAGTATTTATTTTATGGTTAAGATCAAAAGTAAACAACCAAATGTGTTTGTTTTTTCTGCCAACCATACCCTTTGCTACCAAAAGTGGACGTTGATAACGATCACTGGTTATGATACAGAACTTACATCTTGGAGAGAACTGTGGGTCACTTTTATGTGTGTAATTAAAAATTCAACCAATACAATAGTTTATATAGCAATTAATATATCAAATACTATCTTATTTTTTTATTACAATGGTTGACAGAGTGAATTCACTCAAATTATTTAAAAGCTTCATAAATATTCAAATGCTCAAATTCGTCAATATAGTTGTTGTAATAACATCCTTACTATGAGTCTGTAAGTTTCTAACATAAAGCTATTAGTTCATATTCTGGTTTACTCAAACATAATTAAGATTACGTTATTTTTTATGTTACTTAAGTACACTTGTTCTACTAGATTTTGCTTGTGACTTTGTCTGTATAGGACATGTTTAGCAATATTCCCATGAGAACTGCTCAGCCATCTCTCATGATCATAAGACAAACATCCAAACATTCACATACATTAGTAGTGTAAAGAAATATTTTCACTGTTTATACAAATTTTGAGTTACATAAATATCCATATACCTATTCTGTCCTCCATATGCCAAGTGCAACAACTAGGTTCATTACCGAGTAAAGTTAAGCCATCAGAATTACAAAATTAGTGCATCAGAAAGTTGCTCTTTGTTTGTCAAGAACATATACATGAATATTGTAATAAAGTACACCAGATACTTACTTTTCATGAGAATTCTCAATGGTATAAAACTCTTTCCGTAGCCAGCGCTCTATTTGCAATGGATATGGGGTGTTGATAGCCTCATCCACTAGGAACCTTACGCCCTTCACCCAAGCCTCACAATCCTTGTCCGTCTGAGCTGAAATGTAAGCAAGTTTATTTAAATGCATAACAGTATGATGCAGTGGGTGCTGCGGTATAAATTTGCAAGCAAATCAAAACAGGGCCATGAATTTTCCATGAAAACATTCCGTTCTATATTTAACTGGGTGAGTGTTAAAGGGTCTTACCAAAAAAGGATGCCGAGCGCAATTTGAACACTGTGCCATAGAATATAGTGAAGCATTTGGAGCTATCCAGGCGCTTGCTGTCTTCGGGCCAGCGCTCGAAGTCTTTGGACGAGTTGCCGACCCTGACTTCCTTGATTTCTCGGATGTCAAGCGCGCCTTCGTACGCGTGTCGCAAAGGAGGCGCGCTCATTGTACGATACCATATTATTTGGTGCGTCTCTCTCCTCACCGACACCGTGCGGTAATCCGGCCTCTTCCGAGGATAGAACAGCAGAGCCGTCGACCCTCGTTCTATATACGAAATCAGCTGATCCGCCTCATGGATCAACCTATCGCCGCCGCCGTTGTAACCAACGGAACTCATCGCAACTTCCTTATTCACTCGGTTCCAAAGCCTCAAACAACATGGAACATACTTGTTATACACAAATCAAGTCCGTACTTAAATTACTTAACAAAACTTTCAATACCAGCTAAACTTATTAAAGTAAATTAAATGAATAAAATTTGCACGGAACTATTCGACATTCTCACGCTCTTGTTTGTTTGACACTAGCGACTGAACTGACAACTGACTGAAGCGTTTTTCGATTTCCTCTGTGATGTCTGTCAGTTCTGGGACAAAAAAATGATTGAGGCACAGATACAAGACCTTTGAGCCAATGTCACGTCACTTTTGGTGCGCAGTTGCTCTTCTAACGAATATAATGTATCGACAGAGTCCCTTTGAATATTTTTCATTTTACGGCTATCGGAACGTCTTTCATAATTCATAAAATATTAATTAATAAATATTTATAAAACTAAATCTGCATGAATTATACTATAGGTACGGACAGGTTATTTTCCATTGTATATTTGCAGGACCGTTACGTACAGGTCGGTTACTTATCATTCCATTTTGCTTTACGTCTGTCACTCCATTTACAACCCTTAATAATGAGCTGCCATTTTATTCCAGGATTATCTATTTCCATCACGGGGCGAATCGTAACTGCGCGGCAGTTTTCATGTTTTTGTGAGGAAGACAAATAAGAATTACCTAAGGTCAAATCATCTCAAAAGCCGAATATTTAATTTTAAATTAACTAAAGGAGATCCATGAAAAAACGTGTATTTTTAAGTGGGTCGTGTTGAGTATGTTGTTCAACAAGGAACTAAAATAAGCCATTATGACACGAGACATTTGAATAAACTTCGAGTGTCATTATAGTATATTAGTCTCAAGTTAAACACTCTATTTTTCACTTCTTAACCTTTTAACGGCTCATAGCTACCGAGCGCCCGGCGTCCCCTACACATAATCCGACGACACGTGATTTGCCGGCTTTGGCGGTTAAAGGGCTAAATAAATCTTTTAATTTCTCACGCTCTAAATTGACACATGATAGCCATGTTGTATAGGCGGACTAAAGTGATGCATTGAATCCCTAGGGACTAAAGTGACATTAACTCCCCAGAGACTTAAGAACGTTTTCTTTTTAATTTGCTTACAAGTAAAAGTCTTGGAAAACCACAAACAGCCAATTACGTGTTGCTATTTAATGATGTAGTCCTTGTTAGTTTTTTTATGAAGAATAAAAAATAAGAATTACCTAAGGTCAAATCATCTCAAAAAACGAATATTTATTTTTAAATTAACTAAAGGAGAGCCATAAAACAAACTGGTGTAATTATTTTAAGTGGGTCGTGTTGAGTAGATTGTTCAACAAGGGACTAAAATAAGCCATTATGAGACGAGACATTTGAATAAATTTCACAAAATCCGACAACGTGATTTGCCGGCTTTGGCGGTTAAAGGGCTAAATAAACTGACTTAAACTTTATCCACCCGAGCAAAGCGAGTGCGGCGAGTGCGGCGGTGTATCCCGTCTCATAATAGCTTTCTTTAGTCCCTTATTGAACAATATACTATAAATCAACTGTAATAGCTTTAACATAGACACGTAAAAATTCGGCTTATTCCATTATGCTCCCACTCTCATGACCCCCCCAAATAAATTGTATGCGGTGGGATCATGAGAGTAGGAGCAGAATAAAATAAGCCAAAATTACAACTTAATAACTTAATAGCGCTATCATTTTTAATCTCAACCCGTCACTGTAATGCGTACAGAGACAACAAGGTTATTCTTAGGGTTAGATTATAACAAATAATGCATAGACAACTTTCCCGAAACAAAGACTGAGACTCAGGAGGTTGTATGCCCAGGCTGCCCTCCACCCCGCACTCCAACGACAAAGGCAACAACACATCATCAAATCGCAACATATATCTGTCTGTTTGTGGTTTTTCAACGCTTTTACTTATAAGAAAATTAAAAAGAAAAAGGACTTTAGTGACTTCAGTCCCTAGGGATTAAATGCATCACTAGTCCGCCTATACATGGCTACCGACTCTTTTTGGTACACTGAATACCAATAAGACTGTGCATATCAGCTATCTGTATGTTGCCTTTTATTTTATCGCTCCTTGTATGCCCTTAATTCTCACTGTATGGTAAAATTACTCGTAAATACTTTCCGCACTTGCATCAAAATGTGCTTTTTTTATAAGTTCGTTATTGAAGGAAACTGTGCTAATTTGACCGTTATTATTCAAAAGTGAGAACAGTACCTATCTCCTTTCAAACAACTCTAAACCACAATATAAAACAACAGATCGATACTTCCTCATTTAGGTACCTAAAAGCTTCAACCAGATTCGTTTCATAACGTTCGAGAAGCGTCTGTATACGAATTGACGTTACAAACAACATGCAAATCGGGAGCCTCTGCACTTTTTCTGGATTGTAATAAATAAATGAATACTAATGTTATTCCTGCTCCCGGTCAGGGCTACGGTATAAACAGGCATCGTTGCAATCATTTTACTTAGACAAGACAGTTATAGGAAAAATAATGCATTGAGAAGGGTTAAATATTGATACATTAACAATTTTGTCAAGCATGCACTTAATGCCAGTGACGCACAAGTGCGTTCAAATCCATACAAAAACAGAGACATTGGCACACGCTAACTTGTCCGCCAGTGCAAACACCAAATATAAATCGCACCATTCGCACCAGTCTTGCGTTTACATAGCGCGTATAAGCATGAATTTTTCCCCCTAAACAGTTCAACTTTTTGAGATAAAAATTACACTGTGACCCTTTGTGTCCGTCTCCGAGCTGTAAACTGCCTCCGCAGGTACACAAATTTAAAATAATCCGTTCATACGTTGAATCGTTGAACTAACAAAAACAGACCGCAGATATAAAATTTATCTATTAGTAAGGATTTCAGCTATATGTATAGTCTAAGATCCGAACCTAAATCGACCTTCACCGAGCTGATAATAGAATGAAACATAGTTAATCATGAATTTAGTATACTAGAAAATATATACATACTATTATTAATTATTTAAAAAAAAATATTTTTAATATAATGTTGCCATACTAAAACATGTGTATTGTTGATTGAAGTGTTTAGTATAAACATATAGAATGTGCAGCCGTTGGGGTCCATTATTTACCTCACAGAATAAGAACTATGACTTACCTGGGCGAAGTACTGGGTTGTCAGGTATAAACAGGTATATCGACATGCCAGCCAGTTACTTTCACTTGATTGGATAATAGAAAAAAAATATATCAGTTTTATTGCTAACACGTTGAAAAGGGTTGTCTGCAAAAAAATCGATCCTATTAGGGGTTTGCGAAATTTAAAGATTTTAATCTTAACGCGCGTGGAAATGTGTGACAGAGAGATCCGAGGTAAGAATACTGTGTAATAATAAAGGACCCAATGATGGGACCCTGAATATTAGAAAGTGCGCATGCTCGGTATGTAAACTATGGAGGGTAGAGGTACCTCTACTACCCTGCATATAGTAAACAGTGCGCGTTATTTTATAACTTATTATATAATATTATATTGCATCGAAAACACGTGTTATTCTGTTTCGTGAGTTACGTGTTTCTTGTGTGGCTCACACGATTCTTGTAAGTGATTTTACTGATGGACCTTTTATAAAATGTTCCTTAACCCTTTATTTCGCTATGTTGAGCCCGCTCAACACATTTCAAGATCACTTTTTCCTATTTTTTTATACTTAACTGTTTTTTTGTACTCTATCAAAATCAAAAGACGTTAGAATTCAGCTTTTCGTATTTTTTTTTAAATATTAGGAATTCGAACTAACCAAAGCAGTACTCGATTTTGTTGGTTACCACACCACGTGTTACAAAAAAGTAACTGTTTTAGGAAATAAAATAATGAATTTGAAATTCGTAATAGCACAATTTGAACGTTCGTTGAATTTGTTTCATGAACAACTATTTTTCTAAAGGACCTTTCGCCTGTTTTTTTTTTCAGTTTCTACCTTCTTACAATTTTTATTATTTAAAAAAAACTCATTAAAACTCGTCTGTCCAGGATTTTTCAGAGAACCCATTTTTAATAAATTTTCTAATATACTAAATTCATGATAAAATAATAATATGTTTCATTCTATTATCAGGTCGGTGAAGGTCGATTTAGGTTCGGATCTTCTAATAGGCGTCACTCCATGCATGTAACGCAGTCCAAGTAACACGATCATGCTGAAGTTTGAGTAATAGCGATCCGCGAAACTATAAGCTGAAACTGTGGTCTGGATAATGTCTGAGTAAACGTCTATTCAGCTGTTATTCAAGCAATATGGGCACATTTTTAAATCTATAAGTAAATTTCATTTTGTATTATAATTATGATAAACGTTAAATAATGCTGCACAAGTAGTTTTATCGTGAATAGCATATAATCTATGTCAAAAAAACACGCGCCGCTAGACAATCATGTTTAGTATTAATAAATAAGACATAAATAAAGACTTTTCGATGTGACAAAACGGGGAATGTTGGGGTTCCACCTGCCACCATCAACCTCCATTACTTTATTACCCTAAGCCTTGTCGAAGTAATGTAACTTACAAGTATTATTGTATTTTTGATTGAAGAAATTACCTTCTGCTGGAGTTTCTTGCGCCGTTTCTTCCCCGCAATGATGGTCTTCTCCGAAGTGCTAGTAGATTCACTCTATATTACCGACGTGTAAAAAAGCCCTCATGTGGTCGATTTGCAGATAAAATATTCAGAAATTTTAATTTTAACTGCAAACCTAATAATGGTAGTCAAAACTATCTATGTATCATAAACTCGACTCCTATTTTTATATGCGTTATAATTTTATGCTGCCGTAAAATGAGAGTAATTTTTAAATAATTTCTTCTTCTTCTTTTTTAATTAATGGCGGTCCACACAGTGATTTCGCCAATGTCAAGTGAATAGAGTAAATCAGTAAACAGAATAAATCCAATAATTTGTAAGCACCTTTGAATATATCTGACAGCGACTGTACGGTCAATGTCATAACTTCATAAATGACAAGATTGATAAGCTATACACGCTTGAGATCTGCCGCACGTTAGGCCACTAGTGGCCACAGCGAAGCCGAGATTTTGCAAAAGAAGAAGAAAGAAAAGAGGGTAACCTTCGGGGAGGGAATATGGCCGATTAAAAAATGTCCGGCTTTTTATTCTGTTTACTGCTTTACTCTACTCACTTAACATCGTCGAAATCACTGCGGAATATCGCGTTTGACCGTGATTAATAAAAAAGAAGAAGACAGACCGTTCGAGTGGTAGTAACCGAGACAAGCCGCGGGTGTTGCTCGCGCTCGACAGAAGTGGCCGCGTTTTGTCGCTCGCCTCATGTGCACAGCTGCACAATCAGCCACCAGCGGCCGTGATTGGCGACTAATGGTCATGTGCGGTCGCCAAGTCATGTTCACACTGCCATAATTTGACGAGGTTGACGAGTGACAGCAACAAGGTATTCCCGCGAACTCGGCCGTGTACAATTGGTAATTCGCTACACTTCCCATTTCATTGACCACGGGAACAATGATTTATTTCAGATACAGACGTATACACTCACAAACTTATAATATATGTGTTATTAAATAAAATTCCAAAAAATTTACGTAGATATATGCATATATTTTAAGTAGATTATATAATAAAACATGGCCGCCGACTTAAGGCGACGGGTAGAGCAATCGTCTTTCCATACTAACTTTGTGTAAGTTTTTCTTTAATTAGTGTGCGTGAATTTTACAGTTTAATATGGTATTTTAATTTGTAATTTATATTATTTTTAAGATAAATAACCATAAAGTTAGGCTGACGCACTAATTTACCAAACATAAATATATCTGCAAAAGAAATTGTGTTTTTGTAACTAATGTTATCATTACATAAAAACCCAGCACAAAGTTATAGGAAAACGTTGCCCTGACCGTCGCCTTAATTATATCAGTACAATACTATTTCAAATAAACTTAACATACTAGCTTCATTAACTATAAAAACGATACTATTGATAAATCTCCTTGGTTGAAAGGGTAGAACTCATGAGCACATGAAACCATTGAAGAAGAATACCAAGTTCTAATCGGAGCCTATAACCTTATGAGTTAGTTTGGTCCAAAATGAGCCTTTTGAATATCTTTACTTTTGTTCTCGTCTTGTTTTTTATTAAAATATAATCTGAATAGACATTTTTTTGTCACCTTTTGCATACGAGGGGTTATTATGAAATATAACTTTGTTTAAATGATTGTTCGATCTTCAAAAGTATGTGATTAAGTGATTAGGTTATTACGTAGTTACAATAGTAAAATTAACCGACGTAAGAGGGGAAAGCCTTTTCCCGGTAGGACACTACATAATTTTAATAGGTCGGTGCAAAAATAGCAAACGAACCAAGTTGTCGTCTCGCTCAGTCCCAGTACAAATCTGCGTAAAGTATGGCCAATCTGTTGGGACTAATAATTGTAAAAGAACCGAGACCCTAAACGTAACAACAAAATACAGGTACCGTTGCCCTAACTTCAGTGCGGTTGGCAAACGTGTTTCATTGAATGGATTTCACTGAAAACATGCGAGTTTAATTTGCCCGTACTTTTAGACCGTGACCAAAGTGGGGTGTAATAAATGTAACTTTTTTGTTCATAAAATTTTACCTGCAGTACCGATTTCCTGCAGTCTCAAGCCTGTCGAGTGTGTCCCGTTCGTCCGATCGGTTGACCGATCAGTCGGTCGGGGTTTTATTTTTCCCTTTTGACCGCCGCCCTCTTTTTAATTTAGTTCAGTCATATCGAGTAAGTATTTTTTTATTATTCATTTGAATATAAAATATTAGTACCTATAGACAAGAATACCTACACATACGTAAGAATGGAAGTAAGTAGTGCTTAGTGTAATATTATTTTCTACTTTAAAAGTAGGGCTATTCCATGTAACGCCCGAAGCAAACTATAGGTACTCCCTTAGTACTAAGGGCGTGTGGCTGTACACAATGAGTTTATCTTTTATTTTAGCAGTTGAAAGTGAATTCTGTTTGGATATGAGATTATAAAGTACTTTTCAAAATGACTATACTCGTTTATTTTATGATCGGATAAATGTGACATAGATTACACATAGGTTCGATTAGTATGGCCATCGGGAAAAAAAGTGTCATTGGACCGGTCAACCGATCGGACGAACGGGAAACACTCGCCTGTCAGACCCTCCAACAGTCTACATTCATGAAGCGCACACAATAAACGATTTATGCCTGCCGGCAATATTCGTATAAAACTCTGATTTTAAAACAGACGCTCGCCACACAATATCAATTTCCAAACGACAGTTCTAGATCGACCACTGTTGGGTACACTCTCCAAGCTTCTTGTTTGCCCTATGATTTAGTCTGGTCCAATTGTGGACTAGCATTTTATATAATACCGTCGAACCAATGCGCAAGCGGTGTACAAATTAATTGAAGTGTTGTTATTATAAGGTAAAATTACTATGGCGCACGGATTAAGGAATGCCCTGCTGTAACTACTGATTTCCGAACAAGATACACCACCTATTTTGCTGCAAATGATCGCTACTATAATTATATCGAATAGCTACATATCATAATTTTAGCTGAAAGACTTGCACTTGACATAGGCCCTGTACTGCTTGCAACCATCGGTTCCCCGCAACCTTAGTTACGTTGTCGGTCCACCACATCGCTCGCAGAACAGATGGCCGGTGGGCTCTATAAAGTAGGATCAACATGCCGGTGCTCTCCCCAGAACAAGTTTTTCAACCATATGGCTCAAAATAATTAGTTTCTCCAGACTGCGCTTGGAAGATTACACGATGTGACGGAAAACGACTCGCCTTGCTATTATAACAACGGTTAACTATCCACAATAAAGAAGTTCTAGCCTTTCAATTATTTATATAATATAAGCACTACATTATAATTTATTATAAGAACACCAACTATAAATACCATACAATGATTTAAAATCAACGTAAACATATACAAATTATTTATATATTCCGACCGCAAGCTTTAAGCAACTTCGTGATAGGTACGCGTTTAAATAACGTCTATAATAATTAAGATTAACCTTTAAATATAAAGTAACGACCATTTACCTATAGTTGCGGAATGGTCGAAAGATCCCTCACAAGTCTCACAACACGTCGCTATTGCCTTTATAGTGTGTAATTAATTGCTTTATGAAAATTATCAAAGTTTGCTAAATGTAAATAGTATGGTCCGCGTTATATGAAGCTGCAAAACTTTAGTACTTCGAAACTATAACTTCATGTTTGCACTGCTGCACTAATCTCACAATCTATCAAAAGCGTTAAAGCGACAAGGTACAAAAGTGAGCAGCTACGTATAAGGCCGACTGCACAAATAACACCGGACACTTAGTAGGTGATGTGATTTACGAACCTTAAAACGCTCGTAATTATTATTGGCTGTTTTAATTTGTCAAATTCCAGTCAATAAAAGGGATAGAGCTATTGGAAGTAACTTACATATCTCTGTCCTTTTACTGGCTGGAATTTAACTGCTTTAACGATGATACAAATTTTAAAATGTAACATTTTATATCTGCAATACGTCCGTGGTAAAACATTTCGAGTTGGTATCAAGGCGCACCGCCTACTAAGTGGTAATGTTTGAATTAATATAATATCGCTAGTTAATAAAGCACTTTCTAAACAACCAACCTAATAATCAACACGTTATTATAAAGTATTAGATACAGTAGCACATTCACCTTAGCAACTTAGAACTAGTTCAGTATATCAGTATTGCTAGATTCACTGAATAATTCACAAACCATTAGGGCATCATGGAAAATCCTCACGGCCATCATGTTTATTCCAGAAAGTTACAAACATTGTAAGTCCCTTAAACTTAGAATATACTAGCGTACAGAAGAACAAATGGTTTGATCACTTACCACGCGGGATGACTTCTGAGAACCTAGCATCAAAAAAATGCTATGTTCCAAATATAACTATTAAATTTCTTTCTTGCTCGTGGCATTTGACCTTCTCTACGCTACTAAGTTTATGGTATGCCAACATTAGTTGGTTTTTTGTTATTGTCGTTTGTTTTCAATCCATCCGCCCCACCCCTTTAATTTTAGACATAGAACGCAACCGTGCAAGTCAGTTCGACTGGTGGGGCGTGCCCTCGTGGATTGATAACTACGAATTAGCGAGCTAAGACGTGGCTTTGAAGAGCAAGGATCCGGGGAATAATTATAGGTTGTTTCAAGCTGGCACAAATGTTTCGAATAAGTAAACGAAACTACTTATCTAAACATAATACTTATAATAACAATTATATTTCTATATCGAACAGCCGAGTGATCAAATACATGATAATTATTATAACGAACTTGTAAAAAAATATCTGTACTATACTAATGCGCGTAAAACTCAACTATGGCGTTTGCAAAAAAAAGTACCAATAGTTAAGGACAAAAATTAACAACGGTTATTTTTCCATAACGTCACGAAAATCAGTCATATATTTATATACTGCCCTCATAAGCCAACAGGCGGTATTTCAAATTAAATAAGTGTAGCAGATTCAAACCTAACCCGTTAGTAATATGGTTGAACTTGCTACAGGAGTTTTGTCCGAGATGCCACCATTTCTCTTAAAGCAGTAATAGTTTATTTTCGTGACGTAATGGAAATGTTAACGTTGTTAATTTTTGTCCTTAACTATAGATACTTTTTTTGGAAACCGCTGATAATATCACCTGATAAAACCTAGGAGCATATTTAGCAGTTAACACATTCGCTGCAAGTATTTTCTCAGGTGTCGCGTCTTCACTCGTCTCGCATACTGCAAAAAGGCATAACGCATTCAAGGCACTAAGGGATTGTCAAGAAAACTATATTTTTAGCCGTCCAAACAAAGTCCAAAATTGTGGTAATGGACATTTTACCATTAAAATATATAACGTACATAACCCATGATCGGTTGCTATTCAAAGACGTATTCAGATATTGATCATATTTCTTGTACAACGTTGTAACTAAGTTTATACGAATATATTCTATATATTTAAATATACACTATTAGTTATGTATACGTTACAACTCTAAATTGAAAGCAAGCGACTAAAGATACTCCCTTATGTTAATTTTACTGTAATTGTAAAGATGTATAATCATCAAACGACATGTTTTTTAACAGACTTTAAAAACCAAAAGCGTTCTCAATTCGTCGGATTTTTTTATGGAGTATAAGTATATTGCTTTCTCAGTAAGCTTCTTCTTCAAGAGCCTCTCCAACTACTGGACGTCGGCTATCAGATCCTGGATCCTGGATCTGATTATGTCTTCGTTTATTGTGAGGCGAAGCTTCATCTTATGGATGGGGAATTATGCTAACCGAGATAGCAAGATACATGCGCACTTACCCGACAAAGTACGATGTCGTTAAACAATATGTAAATACTTCGTTTTTGAACAACTTTGTATATTCGTAGTATAAATAAAGAAGTCGGTTAAAAAGTCATGTCACTTAAACTCAGCTATGGCTATATACGTTACATTTAGTATACACATCGCATATATATCTCATAGTAATATCAATGTTTCAAACTTATTTTTCCATTATTTGTGACCGATCCGTTCACCCTTGAATTCACCACCAATAATGGTCATTTTCATATATTTATTAATGACGTATTATGGAGTGGTGATTAAGGTTAAGATAGAAGTTCTAATTTCGGGAATGTCATTGTAAGCATAAAAATGTATGACCAAATAGAGTCCAGTCAACGAACGGCTAAAAAGAGGGTAAAGAGCGGTTGAGCAGGAACCTAGCAATTAGTTCAAAAAAAATGTATGCTTAGGGAGTGAACTTAGTAAAAGTCCCCACTTCTAGGAGGTGAGCCGGGCAGGGGGGGGAGCAAAACCGGTGCCATTTTTAGATTTTATACTTACTTATACCTCGAGAATGGTGCATCATAGAGACACTTTGCTACAAGTTTTGTGAATATTTTTCACCAAACATTCCTTAATAACATTATAAATAAAAAAAATTAAAAAAAAAATTTTGCCCTAGGTGTTGTAGATTGATTGCCAATCGGTCCCTAAGCTTACTGAAACCATTTCTGAAGAAATTGCTTAGGTTCCTGCTCACGCACTACACTTCCTTTATTGACTGGACTAAAGGTACAAGCTTGAATCATTAAGATTGAAATACTTAACGTGAGATCTAAGAATGCAGGTCTGAAACGTAGATTTCTAAGCCGTATTAATATACTGATCTTGAGCAACTTCCCCGTGTTAAGACCCGTCAATATTAACGTTCAGTCATAAAAAGTTTACTACTGAGACGTTTGCTAATTCTCACCAGAGATCAATTTATTAATAGAATACCTACATTTTCAGATCTCGGCTTCAGTAGGATTATCTAAAGGAAATCGTTATACTGCACCGTTCAGCGACTGAAGACTACTATTAGAATTATTAAAATAATCACGGTGATGACTATGGCGATGTACACTTTCTTCTTCCTTAACTTGTTCTGAAATGCAAGAAAAAAAACACTTTCACTTTCTATCAAAGTCACATATTGTGTCAACTAAAAACTTATAATTGATTTATATTAGGTTTTTTAGCAAAAAAAATATTATTTGCTGTACGAAAGCCAACAGTCGTTCGTAATACTCAGTCAGCTAGGCAGTCACTTACTTTATAATTATAACACTCTTTTAGCCAGTGGTAGATTCACGTTACGCCGTGCTGGTTCCGGACCCGGCTTCGGCATGTGAAACGTGCATCCTTAATACTCATCTACCTAATCGACCATTATTAATACTCATTCAGCCAACTGGTTTGAGGATTTTTTAATATTCGATAACTCTTCAATTAGTAGATAGTATTTGTATAAATTCAATGCTAAAATTACGTAATAAAAAAAGTGGATGTGCATGCAAACACTTTGTTTGGATGCATGACTTGGAACAATAGTAAATGCAACAAATGTCATAGAATACGAGTCTGAAGTACCAATAACGTTTTTTTTACTATTTTAAATCGACGGCACGCCCTGCCAGTTAAATGCAAAATTATATAATTCGTCAAGCTGTAAAGCAACTCGCTTAAGAGTATCATCATCATCATCATTATCAGCCGCAAGACGTCCACTGCTGGACAAAGGCCTTCCCCAGGGTTTTCCACAACGATCGGTCCTCTGCTGCTGTCATCCAGCGGTTTCCCGCGACCTTTATCAGATCGTCAGTCCACCTTGTGGAAGGTCTGCCAACACTTCGTCTCCCGGTTCGCGGTCGCCACTCTAGAACCTTTCCGCTCCAACGGCCATCAGTAAAATCAATCTTAATCATCGGTTAAGAGTATCACATACCTTGTAATTGGCAGCCTGCCCGAGTTCCTGCGTGGCTGACTCCACGTTATGCAATGTAAACTCGACAGTTGACTCTATAGAGTCAACGACCTCTCCTTGGGTGAGGACCAGGGTGCCCAGGTCTTTGAATATCTGGTTGACGTCCATGATATCGCTCTGGGAAAAAAATGTTTTTTTTTAATGGAGATAGAACGACTTGTAATTAATATTGGCCAGAGTAACACGTATTTTAAAACCCCAAAGAAAAACGGGGTTAAGAATAAATGAAAAATTAACGTGTATTTAAGGTTAACGTGTGTATTTATGTATCATCTGTGTGTATCAATGTGACTGTCAGTGGCATAGTAGCTCCTAACTAAACAGATAGACCCATTCGGACGCGGTTTAGATATCATGAAATGGTTGTGCGAGAGATATGACAATACTGAAAGTCAAAATCTAGTTAATATGTATGATAGATTAGGAAATAGCGAACACATGTAACCTACCCCTTAAGATTACTAGTTACTAGCAAATTTGACTTATTGAAAACCAACATCATCCCTTAAGCAGAAATAAGGGGCGTTTCGTCCATACAAAATATAGCTCAGTTAAGTATATACTTTGATATTAGAGCAAAAAAATATCATACAGTCTATTAATTATAAATAAAAAACCTAACCTTATGTAAATAGAGAAACTGCCTCATATTACCACAGTTTTTATCCAGGTCAAAGATTTGACGAACATAAAAAAATAATTCAAAAATGTACAGTACAGCACTGGAGGAAAAAGGGGAATACAATGCTTTCATTTCATCTCTTCACAACAGTCTGTGGTAAAGTGTTCTCCCTCGCACTAGTATAAAGTTCTATTAAAAACTTAATTGTCAAGTATTACTTGTTTGTTACTCGTATTTTTTCTTCAAACACTCCAAGTATAGCGAAGCGTAAATAAATAAATAAAATACATACATACATAATACCACGCCTTCATTCCCAGAGTGGGGTAGGCAGAGCTACAGAAATACCAACAACTACAAAAATACTTGTATATAATTCTGTAAGGGTTACTCTCAAAATTCCCTTTTCGCCAAAGGACCATTTCAGCTAGATGACTTAAGAGTAAAATACACAGTCGGCAAAAAGTCAATTCAGCTAAATGACATGAAAGTAGAATACTAAGTCAGCAAAGTGTCTAATTAGCAGGACGTCACAGAATTGAAATGAGCAAGTAGCCAAACGTTTGGAAATATAAATAGTCCGTGTGATTAGAATACCTAATCCACCGAAAGTATAATTAGTTGATTGACCTGAACATAGAAGGAGTTATTAGAAAAACGTCTGGAAATTAAAATAGTCCGTATAATTAGAATATTTAATGGGTCTATAGCAACATAAGTTGACTGTCATTACCACAGAAAGAGTTAGTAGCAAAACGTCTGGAAATGTAATGAATGAGTCAGACTACTCGTATACTAGTCCTGTGTCTCCTATATCCATCCCCAGGGCAGCTACATGCCAAATTTCATTAAATTCGGTTCCATACATAATTTACCCGTGAGCTTATAACATTAGTATGAATAAATAAAATGTAAGTGTGCCAGGATTTCGACATCACATACTCGTAATCGATTGCGTGGAAAGGAGTTTGAATTATCAAGTGTCATATTAACACTTGACATTGAAAAATATCCAGACATTTTGCTAACGGGCTCTTTGGCGTTCATGTTTATTTAGCAATCAAGATATTTTGAGATACAAACGTTTCGCTAGCGGGCCATTTAGGTTTTATGTCTATTAAGGAATAAAGACATTTCTAAGATAAACTTACTAGTGTATTTTAAATTGTAACATTCTAAGATCCAGACGTTTTGCTAAACATACATTTAGCGTTCATGACTACACAGAGCCACATTGTCATTTGGCGAAAAGGGAATTTTGAGAGTAACCCTTCTGTAACCACATATTGCACAATCAGGCCAAGAAGTTGACCAGTGTATTAGTGACAGGTTGCCAGCTCATCGCCTAACAGTACTACAAGCCCTTATTCCCTAAGTCGCCTCTTACGACATCCACGGGAAGACATGGAGTGGCAACCCGGCAACTACCCGGTAAATAAAAAAAAATATATTAACAGGGCATAATCTTACACAAATTGACCTCGTCCTAAACTAAGTTGTAGGCTTGTACTATGGGTACTAGACAACGATATAAATACTTATATGGAGAAATAAATACATAGGTACAAGACTCAGAAACGAATACGCTAGGTAATCCATCAAATATTTGCCCAAACCAGGAATCGAACCTTTAACTTATTACCATCTGACTCACACAATAATGATAAAATCCTTAGTTTTGTTAGACATAGGTACGAGCAACGAATCCCTTGACTCTTTCTCGACCAACAGGTTGATAGCATTTTGATTGAAGAGCTTCTGTCGCCAGTAAATCAAATAATTGCCCGAAGGTCTCCACTAACCTCGTAAGGCCCAATACAAATTTTAGTAACACTGTAATTGTAACCTTATCGTATTAACTATAGAGTCCCTTGTGGTATATGTCCTCAAGCAAAAAATTCTGGGGACTCGGGAGGCTAAGTTGGTTTTGTAATAGGGAACATATATGCATGCATTTTTCTCTTACGCTCTCTGGAAAGTGCTATGAAAGACAGGAATAACTGTATACGCGAAATAATTGTCGTGTAAATTTTTCATAAGATCATAAGATATGAAGTTTAAAAAAGTTATAGTTCAGACCCCCTGCAAAAACACTATACAAAATCGACGATAGGAATGACGTCACAGCTGTAGCTCCATGTTTAAAATATAAGGACCTTATAAAGACATTTGCATTTATTTCGTAATTTACTATGTTTAAGCCAATATCGTTAACTTATAAATATTACGTAAATAAAATGAGGATGCCGAAAAATCAATCTAAACATTTAAAGAACTTAGTGTATTGCGTTTTATGTACATTTATGTACATTATGTACATTTTCTCCTAAATCGTATCAATGAAACTCAATTCTGATTTTCATGCATGTTCTATGTACATTGTCACATCCATCGATTTCACTGAACGATATGACTACATCAATAATCGTTAGTCATTCGCTGTAGTGCGCTTTCAAAATGTATACAGCTCAATAAAAAACATATATTGATTAACTACTCGTACCACCGCCAAGGTTATTCGATAAACATGCCAAATCCAATTTTAAATAATCAACGTGCTCCGATAAGACCTCGTGTTTCGTATGTCGAGATTCGTACAGTATAGTCCTCTATGACCCTTTGAAGTGGTGCAATACGAATATAAAAAATGCTCGAAAACTAAACCGACTGCTAAAAAAACGCTCAAAAAAGTATAAAACAAGAAAATATTGTCATCTGAAGTTTATTACGTACAATTTATTCAATATTTATTGTCTACTCGCTGTTGCCCGCGACTTTGTGTAGAAGTCGTTTATCGCTATTCCCAGTGAAGTTCAGAGGATAGTCGTGGTCGTATGCCATCTACCCCATATAAAACAATACATCCTAACAGTAGTAAGCGATCATAATTAGCTTTGAAGCTAAAAGTAGCGCGCTATGACTATAATTATAGATGTTGGTATACATCTTGCTCTTCCAATTTTTTTATCTATGGACATTTAGCCGACAGAGAAAGCAAAATATATTACGAGCTCCGAATCAAAAAAATATTCATTCCCATCATTTGGCCGAACATTCGTATTCAGGGAAATAGACCTACCTCCAACTGCCTGATGTCCCTTTCCCTCTCTTCAAGCTGCCTCATGTCCTGTTCCGTCTGCATCGTTACTTGCTCCTGTTTGCGGAGGTCTTTGTCCTCCATTTCAACCAGCTGTTCGTTGTTGCGCGCTGTGGAACCAGAAATCGATCAGTCTGGCGTTTGAATGATTTACCTCGGAGACAGTGCATCATGAATACATGCATTAGCGCCAAAAGTAAAATCAAAGGCAACAAATTTGGCCTTCTATTATTCAGTACATACACAATAATCTACCAGGCCAGATCTGACCTCTATCATAAAAAGTTGCTTTCATTTGGTAACTCGATGAGGTAAAATAGAGCTGTCTTCTAAATTTGGTCTGCCAGTGGAACCCGCCAACGTCGGCCATGGCAGACCAACAGTATTAAGTTCTGCTTATCGGTCTTCATCCCAACAGATTAGTTTCGTTCGGTAACTACATTAGATATTTTGTAGGCTAAAACTATCCTAGCAAAAAAAGTGCGAGATTGTACAGATAAACTTATTTTAGGACCATCAATGGTCTTCTTTTTCTCCAAATGGATTAAATATCTTTAAATTGATGGTGTCATCTTATCTGGAAAGGCATATTACATGTAAAAATTTGTATGAACAAAACACGAGTAGACCCAATTATAGTCAAAAACAAAGTAGACGGGAGTTAATGGAATATTTACCCTTAACAGGGATCCCGGGACTGCAGGCTTCGTGGGCTTGTTCACTCACTGCCAACTACAGGCTAACCTCGTCGTTATTATCGTCACCCTGGCTTTGACTTTGAGTTACAGAGGCTAACCTCATTATCATATCATAATCATAACTCACCTGCCATCCCAAATGGTTCGATGTTTATCGCAGCACTCTGCGCCTTCACTTTCCTTACATCCTCTTTTGTCTTCTGCGCAGCCGTTCTTTGCGTGGCCTAAAAAAAGAACAGGGATCGTATAATGACCAGTGATCGGAATAGGCAGTGCAATTTCGGGTGAATGACCTTAAACATTATACTTAATATGGATAAGACCCCAGATTCCGAGACTCGTAGTATTTCACAGAATATTTTCTTAACATGACCTTAATTGAAGTTAAATGGGAACATGCGAAAAGTCTAAAAAAATATGTTATTGCAAATACTTTTTTACTTTTTGTTATTGCAAGTATCTACATATTTCGTCAATGCGATATTCTATGCAAGCAAAATAATCGTTTAAATCATATTTTAATAACACTTCTGAATTAAACACAAACTTTATCACTTCGCAAATGTAATCCCGGGGTTACAAGCTATATCCATACTAAACTTACGCACCGAAGTCTCGCGAAATTGCACTACCTATTTCGATCACTGATAATGACCGATCAAAGTCAAGTCCTAGTGAAACTTAAAGTCTAGGAGTAGAAGTCATATATCTGTCCTTTTTACTGTATAGATTTTTGGCACTTGAAACCAAAAAAATATTTCCAAACTTGAGCTCTGTTTATATTCATCAGTTCTGTGTTTACGGACAAGTGGTGTGCCCTCTTAGCAGCTTTAAGTCGCTAAGTAAACCTAAGACGAGTGCCTTCAGTCAATAAGTTAATATAGTTGTGCGTCTCTCTGTACATTCTGCACTCACTGTATGTCACGGTTGTTATATCTCACAAAAGCGGGTCGAACATATTTGTGTGTGTGTGTGTATGCACGTGTACGTCGTCTCTGAGTGCGTAGCTGGCGTCGCTAAGCGTCGCCGTAGCGTGCCGAGATAAAACAATTAACTGTACACAATACGTTACATGTAATTCCCAGTTTTAAGTTATCTTGCAGGACGCTTTATCTGACTGATGCTATAACTTATAAAATAGCTGTTGTTAAAACGACCCTCGGGTTTGTACTTCTTCCTTCCCGCTGTCATACTTTCTTAAGCGAGTCTAATCGACTTCGCTGAACACGTAAGACTTTTTAAGAGCTAAGTAAAAAACAATAGTCGTTATTCAAACGACAATGAGCTGCAAAATCAACGCTTATTTGAAAACGATACGACGTCTATTTTGTGATGTCGGTGTAGGTTTTTTGATCCGTCCTTGGCAGTGAAACAACACAGCAGTAGGTACATTGCCAATATAACCGTCGAAGGCGTTAAATAGGCGCGAAAATAGTCCCATATTTCTCCTTTCATCCGACACTACTTTAATGGTTTAAATATTTTTAAACAGCGTGTAGAAACCCTCTCACAAAAAAGTATTAGAATTAAATAGGCAAGACGGATCACTATTTTGTACAAATCATTTCATATGTATCAAATACCACTAAATCAGAAATTCTGAGGGAGTTATTTATAATAAGTAAACATTCATGAATATAGGTACACAATTATTAAATCCCAAATTATCAATATGCTTTTAAATACCAGTTAAATGTTTTCTTTCCACGATCTCACGCCCCTCTTTTCAATTTGTATACTGACACGGGCGCGCATCGTCAACTTAACACAGTACCTATATAAACCCATAATTTTTAACCCACCTGGAACGCGTTCAGCGTAGTCATATACTCATCACTGAGTCTTTCTCTGGTCAGCTTGCTCGCGGGCTGGTCCACCGGGAGCTTCATCAGCTCTATAACCATTGGTGACGTGTCTTTAGCGAGCTTCTGCGTGTAGTGCTGTATCTGTCGTCTGGAGCAAAAGGGTAGGATAAGTCACGGTATAAACAGTAGTTCGGCTTTATTCAAAGGTATACCGCGCGGCTTGCATGTGTGCGTGCCTCGACCGGACGAGTCTCGATTAACCGTCGTCGCGTTTGGTTGTGTGCGTAGACCCGTATCGACGCAACCCTAGCGCCTGTGCGGCAATAGGTAACAGAAACTCTTAAAAGGGCAAATGGCAGAATCTCAAAAACACTCCAGTAGCAAATGCAACCTTATTACCCAGAGGAATAGGATTGAATCGGCTTTGGCTATTGATTTTTAGATACTTCTGGGCAGGGCAGATATATTTACACCGTGGTCAAGTTCACAACGCATACACAACCGTCATAGCTACATCGGTGGAAAATCTAACACAAATCAACCTAGTCAAAAACCAAGCTGTAACTATGGATACTAGCTGTCTAGATAGTACCCATAGTTAGAAGCCTAGGTGATCATTCTAAGTTATATAATTACATCTATATAAACTTGTCTGTCTTTGGCATAGTGGCTCGCAATCAGATAAACCGATTCGGACGCGTTAAAAAAAAAAAAGCTAGTCTTTCCGACTGTATCTTAGCTAAGTTTCATGAAAATCAGTTAAGCCGATTAAGAGATATCATCTCTGAAAGTATGGGTCGCCATCGCCATAATCTATGCTGAGGGTTGCGACGTTGCCAATTTTGAACCAAGTTAAAGTCATCTGTACACATATCATAAGTAACTAAATAAAACAGAAGTCATCCATACATTCTACAGATATGATTAATATTCGTCTACAACGAGGCCTGAACTTGTTGCCACTCATACTTAAGATTGAATGAATACTTCGATCACTATGTCAATACACCATATATGACAAGTACGCTGCTCTGGTGCCTTTTTTTATTGTTTACATGTCAACCACTTGGGATTTTCCTTGAAAAAATCAATGAGGGAAATTATGGAAAATTAAAAGCATCATTTGCATCAAATTAGTTATTTGTCCAAATGTCCACTTAACCCTCAGTCCACTAGGCAGTCAATTAGGCAGGGCAAGTGGGGCCAGATCACTCTCGCCACTACTTCACAAGAGGTGGAGTAGGTATACTACCACTGCTACCAACCTCACTGTCCGTTTAGCGACATCGGCATATCTTTATTCAGTTTATCATGTGGGTAACGGATCATCAACGAATTTGATGCTTGCAATTATTTAAATTGCAATTTATTTTATTAACTTATCAAATGTACTTGTACAAAATTAATTGGAGCGTTATGACTATGTTATGCGCCGACTTGTGTAAAGACGTATGTATCTGAAATACGGTACCGTTTAAGGTAGATAGCTTTCTGTACTTACAGCTGATTACGCAATTCCTGGGAATCCTGAGGAGACTGCAGTTGGTTAACCATCTTGGACATAGACGACACTGGAAAAAAGTACAAAAAATCAATGAAAATAGCAAACAGAGAGAGATAAGCCTCAGTGGAGTAGTATAGTAGCTTGGATTGCTATCGCACGGTACCGAGTTCAATCCTAAACACGTAGTAGTGCATAGTCTCCGCAGCGAAATAGGGCAAGTAGTCACATAACATAAACATTACAAATTAGAATATTTTCTTAAATTATTAAGTATGGTAAAGGTTAAAGTATTACAATCACGTAATACCATGAAAAATTAAATGGTTTTATTGTTATTTGTCATTAGCTTGCCGCAAATATATTACCAATGTAATTATCCAAGTTAAGTAGAATACATCTTATAGTTAAGTTGGCTCAGTGAGCCTCATTTGTTGTGGACTTGTTGGAAAGGAATTACCATGCGATTTACGTCACGTGGGAAGTAAGTATATTCTTCTCATAATAGTCAAATTGTAAAAGACGCAAAATGGCGAATAAATAAAAACAAATCACACGCTACAGAAATGAAATTGTATGGACTTTACCACCGTTATACCAAGGATGATTAAAAAAAAAACTGCATCTTATCATTTAATTCATATGACCATTTAACATTACAGGGTCAGTCACAGTACATGTGTGGATTACAATATTGCTATTGCCAAAAATATTTAAGACCAAGAGAAATGTTAGATTAACATTAATAAGGCTAACAAGAACACAGGTCACCTAAAGGTAAGTCAGCTCTGAGGCCCACAGACATTTGAAATTGCTAGACCGAAAAAGCACTGCCAACAGTAGTTAATAATTTACCAGTAGTTGTTGGGGATAATCCACACACCAAAACACATTAATCCAAAACTGCATGAAGGCAGAACTGCTGTTTGACAGTAGGGTACACCTCGAGTGCGAGCAACCCATTTGTTTTGTATGATAATCAGAGCGTTCGGCAATAAATGTGTTAAAGAATAACAAAGTTTGTCTTACAATTCAAACACTTTTCTTTTATTACGCACAAAACCATGTTGGTTAAATTCATGGTTATCCCATGTAGATATAATTAATGAATATTGATAAAAACCAATTAAGCCAACAGGATTTTCACCAGACTATTCCATAAATGATTATATACATGCCATAGAAAAAATAATTGAGATATATAAGGAGTTTGATAAACCGCTATACATGACATTTGTGGACTACTCAATGCATTCAACAGCATAATACATACCAATATTAACATACAACCGGTGTGGTTGCCGGGTTAGAATAGTGTCACTCCATGTCTTCCCGTGGATGTCGTAAGAGGCGACTAAGGGAATAACGGCTTGTAGTACTGTTAGGTGATGGGCTTGCAACCTGTCACTAATACACTAGTAAACCTCTTAGCCTGTTAGTGCAAAATGTGGTTACAGAAATATCAGTAAGTCTTTAGAGTTGTTGGTATTTCTGTAGCTCTGCCTACCCCACTCTGGGAATGAAGGTGTGATGTTATGTATGTATGTGTATGTAATATACAACGTGTTACAAAATAATCCGTAAAAAAGAAATTACAAAAGTAGTGTCAACCCTTATTAAATAACGTCAGTTCAGTATCTTAGGTAGGTATACAGTATACTAGGGTTGACACTACTTTCGTAATTTCTTTTTTACGTATTATTTTGTAACACATATTGACCACACTGCAAGATGTTAGAAGACTGAGTTGTGCATGTCTGCCCTCTTATGCACTAACTCTCTTTATGGCTGTATTGAAACAATAAATCTTTACTTGGAGATACCTGTTAACTTCAAATTTTGATAGTTCAGAAATAAATATAGTGTCAATTATGTTAAGTTTAAAGCTATTCTGAGAATTGCTTTTATGCCTGATGATAAGTGAGCTCTGTGGCAATGGTAATCTGAAGACAGCCAACCTATAAAATTACATAAAAAACAAAATCATTTATTTGCTAGGGCACAATATAACATAGTTGACTGTACATAATAATACCAATGAATTCAGCCGGCATGACTACAATCATAGATGGCAAATGCATTGCTGCAAACCCTTTTAATACTCACATACACTACCTCTTTGTGACTACTATTTGAATAATTTATTCTTCAATAATATAAATCAAAACTTTTTTTAAATAAACTCTCAATACTTTGTGATGACTTTTGGGTAAGTTCCAAAAAGTTGAGCATGCTAACTCACGGAATTAAATGCTCTATGAAAGTTTTCTATTGTGCGTCATGAACGAGCCATACCATTTTGTAAGGACAATGAAACAGTTTTCGCCTTGATCTTTTCTTTTGTTAACTACGCTCAACTATTGTCCCAGTTTTTGTTCCTCCCCCATTTACTAATTAAATTGATTAATAACTTTTCATATACTTTTCTCACATATAATAAATGTTAGAAATCACAAAATATGCTGTCATGGAGTTTAGTGTTTTACCTACACCCATTGCAACATAGGTAATGTAAAAGCCGTATAAAAATTGAAGATAAATAAATTGCACGCACCTGGGATTTTTACTTTTATTTGCTTGCAATTAAAGCAGGTTATTAAATATTTTGTAAGCCATAACCTCAGCAGGTGAATCAAAACAAAGACAGCTTGCAATGTAAAGATGACACAAACAATGATGAAGAAGAATAAAATGATACATACCATTCTGCGATATTTTCTTTATATTACTAGCAATTGTCGACGATAATCTTTGAAAGTTCTCTCCTCTCTCCTCGTAGGGTACGCCGCCTTGATATGAAGCATCCATCCTGCCTAAGACAAAACTAATTAAATAAAATAAGAACTACGCCGTCTCTTTACACGTATCAACCCCGTTACACCCACAATAGCGATAATATGAACTAACGAACTGTTTTAATGAGATGTGATTAAGCTGTGACGTACACAGAACAAATCACTGCTAATTGATAAATTAATGTTAATTATCACGCACCCGAACGAATCCTTTTTCGACAACCGATAGTAAGTGGATTATTCCCTATATATCACTATACTCTGAGATTAGTAGGGAGAAGCAGATAAAAAGTTAATCCTCAGCAGCCAGTCCGCCATACATACAAAAGCACAATAGTGCAACGTTAGATGGCCATGATTGGTATGCTAAAAGAGACCTTACGTTTCAGCCAATCGTCTACGTCAATTCACGTCCTTGCTGCAAACACAGCATCTAATACGTCAAATCGAATGATGTCTAGCTGTCAACAAAACAAGCTGGCGAATAAACGAACTGTTAAGTTTTACGGTTTGAAGCGTTTCAAGCAATCGAAGCGTAGACAGTGTATTACCTAGATGGGACACCAAGATGCTTATAATATATGACACTAAAAATTGCACGGCGAATAACGCCAAAAGTAAAGTGACCTTGAATGACGACACTTATGTTTTCTGTCCCTTTTTTTTCATCCTAAACAAAGGGACAAAATAATGTGGCTTATGTTTTTGTCCCTTTCTTTTCATCCTAAACAAAGGGCCAAAATACATAAGCATCGTCATTCAGCTCGCTTTTCTTGGCTTCAAATAGTTGTTCGCCGTGCCATTTCCATCTTCTTGCGGGACACAAAAAAAATACAAGTAAAAGAGAAGCATTTATAAAGACACGTATAAATAAAGAAGCCGGCATCTTTACTTTTGTCGTGTGTAGTTTTGTGTTTAGAGGCGAATGCTTACTACTGCAAGAAAAGATTAAAAATAATTGAATAAGAGTTGTACTCTATCATTAATTGTCATAATGAGAAATTTCCAAGTTATTTTCGATATTTTAAGAACAACCCTAGCTGTCAAATTCTCCGGTTTGTTTACTTTCAAAATGTTGTAAATAAAAGGCAAATCGTATAATAATCTTGGACTAATCTTGATCTATGGATTAAATATAATGTACTACATATTTTAGTCCCCCAATAATGACAAAACTGACCAATATTTTAACAAAAACTTAAACTTACCGATGAAATGTTCAATTTTTTGATTTTTGCTGTTTCTTGCACCTCATCCTAACAAACTACACTTAAGAGACATTACGATGAAGTTCCTCTTTCAATCTATGTGTAACTTTTGGCAATATATAATACGGAAAACAAGATATTACGCATTTTTGCTTTCATTCATTAATTGCACATGGCTGACTTTAGGCACGTTAGGTATTTGTATGAACGTCAAATTATAAATGTTGCCATTATTGCACTGGCTGACGTACTGTCATCTCTTTTTACTTAGGGACATAGAACTAAGTTAAAAAGAGATAACATTATTTTTGAGTGTTCGATGTCGGAATGCATAGTATATAACTGATTATTTGTATATGTCAAGTGTCACATCCATTCTCTTCCTTTATCTATGTGTCTAGACTACGATTATAGACTAAATAGAAAAATGAAATATGGTACTTGTAAAATTTAACAAAACCAAAATTAAAAGGTTTATTAAGTAAATAGGCGTTTACTATATGGCTCTTCGGTAATATGAAGTGAATCTACTAGCGCTTCGGAGAAGACGATCATTGCGGAGAAGAAGCGCCCAAGAAACTATCTACTATCCATTATATAGAAGGACAAAACACATCTTAAACGATCACGATTCATAAAATACAGTGTGTAAATGGTATACGGGCGTTTATTAAAACTGGACATAGATTAAGACTCTACTAATCATTAACAGAAAGAATTATTTTGATTACGCTAACGTAAACACCGTTATTAATTTTTGAACATACTATCGACCCGCAATGTACATCGAAGTCCATCTGTAAGTAGCCTCAGCTTTAATAATACTTAACTTTGAAACGTCATTTAATTGCGTTTTTAATTCATTGCATTTTTCGTTATACATTGCGTGTTAAATTATTTTGTATGGTTACTTTTATTTTATTTAATTTTAACTAAAGCTGCCTAAATGTGCTCAGTAGGGGTTGTACTAACCACAGTTAAAAGGAACGCCCGTATACCATTTACACACTGTAGAGTGATTTGCACAATACTTGTTGTATAAATTTAATTGGTTCCGCCATAATAGTTTACTAGACTGTTCTTTGTCAATTGTGTTCAGTGCATCACTTTCATTCGGTATGCCAAAATGTGATGGGGTAAAATTGTATTTGGAAAATACCGCGAATAGCCGTTATATACTTTCGTGGGTCTCTAACTTTAACTAATATAATAAAGAGAAGACAACAAAAATGGTAGTAACATATTATTATGATCGGACGGTGGTTTGAAGCAGACCATGGTCTGCTTCAAACCACGAACCGAGAGGGACGCAGCTATCTCTTTGAATGAGATAGCAATATGCATACCCTAAATATCGTGAAAGGTAAACAATCGAATAATAAGTACCTAATAAATGATTTCTTAATACGTTTTGATATCAATCAGCGCTGCAGGTGCCTAGCACCTCAACATTATGCTGAGCCAGTATTCAGTTTACTGCTACGAAGACACACCTAACTACTACTTTGTCTTTTATATTACTATTTTAACATTTAGTGTGTCTTGTTGTGTTAAGTGAATAAATGGTTTTTTCTTTTATATCGATATAATTGTTTGGTTGTCCCTTGTGTAAATTTACTTCGGAGCCGATCGACCTCTTTTCTCTCTTATGGCGTAGACAATAGTAGATTGTGTCACAAGGGGGCAAAATGCCATATTTACGGCGAGGGTGTACATTCCATCCTGAGCGTAGTGAGGGATTCAAGAGTTATCTAACGTAACGCAGTTTCTATATTGTTCAACAGTGTACGACCATGATATTTTAACTTGTAGAACTTTCTCTTTTTGAACACACTGAATCCCTATAAGACTGTGCATATAAGCTATCTGGGCCCTGTTTTACAAAGCAACAAATTACAAGCGGAAGTCTCGTTCTAACTCCTTTTGCTAGAAAAGGAGTTCCGCTTGTAATTGTAGCTTTATAAAAGAGGACCCTGTATGTTGCCCTTATTTAATCGCTCCTTCTTTTCCTTTAGTTCTTATTCTATGGTATCAAGTAGGTATAGTGTAGTGCATCTATAGTCTCTTTTTTATTTTGGTGCATCTCAATCAATAATTAACGCTGCAGCCACATCTAGGGCTTTGGCGAAGATTCGTGTTGGCGTCTCTTACTTTAATATAAAGAAAGAAAGAGGCTTCAAGCCTTTAACAACTCAAATATTTATCGAATCCCTCAGATGTAGTGTGTGTGGCTGCAACCAGTTTTAGGTACTTTTTAACTGCTGTAAAACAATCTTAAGCTAGGTATCTATCTCTATCTATATATATAAAAATCAATTGCTGTTCGTTTGTCTCGCTATAACTCGAGAACGGCTGGGCCGATTTGGCTGATTTTGGTTTTACAATGTTTGTCATAGTCCAGGGAAGGTTTAAGAGGTGTAAAAATAGTTGAAAAATCCACCGGGAAAGTCAGAAATTTGCAGCTGGGCGAAGCCGCTGGCGGGCCGCTAGTATGTATATAAAATTGAGGTTTTGACTGAGTGATTATATCAAATCAACGCACAGCCATAACCGCTGGTCCTAGAGACTTAAAATGTTGTACTTAGGTACCTGATACAGTGTAACGATCCATTAACGAAGAATTTTTGAAATTTCACCCCTATGTGCAGAAAGTTTGTATGGAAGTCTTCCATTGACGTTAGAAACGTGAAAATTTATGTTAAGGTTATAATATAATTACTGCATATAGTTACAGTATTTTTTACTTAGAAACTACCCCTATTGGGATAAAACGGGGTATAGAAGTTTGGTCATGTTTGAACTTCTGCCAATTTTTGACCTCTTCTGTCACCATGTCATTCTTGCTTCTTGTGAAGGATCAGCCTCTTTAATTAAAAACATCAGGAACGTTCTAGTCCTTTATTCAGGTTGCCATCATTCGAAGGAAAGCAGAGAGGAAAAGGAAGAGACAGGAGAAGGAGGAGTATGGGGGCTGCCATATTAAATACGTAGCAGTGAGTAACGTAATGAATGTGATAATTAGTAGGTATTTTAGGCTAGGTACTGTTTATTAATAAAAAATACAACCATTGGTGATTTTTAAAGAACTACTTCTAAAGTGGTAAAATATGGGGTAGAAGTTCATAAGCGAGCATGGTTATTTTTTAAGTGAGAAACGTGGAAAATGGTGTAAGGGTACTAAAAATAAATTCAGTTCGGAAATTTGGTCATTTTTGAAGGCAATTTATGAAAATGTATATTTATATTTAGACAATACTCACTACTGATTATAAATAAATTATTTGGCCTCGAGTGATCTTGACAGAAATACCCCAAAGGACATTTCCTTTGGGGTAAATGAGGTCTGAGAATTAATTTACTTTCTAAATAAGAAACTTCGTTTTTTAGATTATAAATAACAAAATTATATATGGCAATTTCGGAAAAAAACCTTTAAATGAGGGTACAAGTTTTTAAGGGAATTTGTTCATTTTTGATGTGATAAATATGAAATTGGCTATTAAAGCTACTGTTTACCAATACCAAAATAAAACTGGGCGATATTGAAATAAATACCCGTAAGGGTGAAATGGGGAGTGGAAGTTTGTACGAAAGGTCGTCCTTTAGGGAAGGTACAGTCGTCGTCAAATCTACACATATCAAAGTGGTCAAATATTATCTGAACATGTACTCTTACGCCTTGACCACAGAGTCGTAACATATATTTGTACAGCACCGTGTTTTCGGCGAAATATATTTCGTCTAATATCATTTCCTAACTAACCGATTGCAGTGCTTATTTTGCAAACCAATATTTGGCACATTAATATTTTGCGATGTTACATAATGGTCAAATTATTATTTATCAAAATATTACATGCCAAGTTTCTTATTTGATTGTTGTTAACTAAAGCTAATAATCTGTTGATAATATATATTTTTATTAACACTTTGCATACTAATTTATTCCATAATTTAGGTACGCTTAGAACCTTGTTAGAACTGTTAGCAAAACAGAATCAAGTTGCTAGGTGAGGTTAGGTTAGAGTTGTAAATTGTTGTAGCGTGATCTTGAGCTTTTGAGAAAGGAGCATAAAACATAAGAATCGTCATTCAAGGTCACTATTCTTCGCTTCAAAACATTGTTCGCCGTGCAATCTCCAGTGTCAAAGCTTCTTCGTTGTAACACTGCGCGTGGCGCCTCATCCAAAGAATAAATTGATTGATTAACATCTTTATTCATCTCACACAATACATGGTTAAGAATAAAATAGGGAATAAAAAAGGGGTTCTGCGAAGCGGAGCTCCATCGACCTAACATTAAATTTTATATTTTTAATTGGTGTCTAATTTGTATCTTACATAGGCTGAATTAGAGTAGAAATAAATTTAAATTTACGGCTTAAAAGCCGTACTATATTTTGGGAAAAGTACGCTGCAGTGTTAACCAAATATTTGCCCCTTCAAGGTAAAATGGGGATATTTAAGTCGTTTAAATATTTTTAATAAGAGATATTCTTGTTTTGAACTTCCCGCTAAACTGAAATCGTAATATTCGTAACTGGCAAGTTTTTAGCCATTTGTCTGTGGTAAAGTGCAAACTACACATACACAACTACTCTTTGTGTATGTATGCATTTCACCTCTCTCACTTTGTGTGTAATTTGTCTTCGTGTCGCCCTTACCCCCTTTTCACTACGAAAATTCATGTTATGTATTAAAAGTTCCGTTTTTACTATGATTTGATTGAGGCGCGAAGGTAATCAAAGGATTTTTAACTGCGTCAACGAGCTTAGTATGTAAGATAAATTACATATTTGCGTGACTGAGGGTTCAACGGTCCGTCACGGAGCTGTTGCGGCTCGTGGCTCATAGAATGACGGAGGCCTGTCCCGTCTAAATGTTTAGAGGGTCGTAAAATGGATAACTAATCTTCTTAATAGTGTCAGGTAAGAAGCCAGTCGGAGCGCAGTCGATGTCGCTTCTGCGATTACCTGCACAGTTCATACTTCGCTCAGTCAATACGACTTCGTTGGTATCGGCTTGCTGATCTTACTCTATTCTGTTTATATTTAAATTATCTTCACATATGTAAATCGGCTGAATACGATGGCTTTGGTCGTACGCTGCATCTCGGTATATGAGACGATTTTTAAATTTTGCAATTGTGTTTTGTGCTAGTTCGCGCAGTTATCAGGAGCCATGGATCCCTCAATTTTTTTGCAATACTCGCCCCCGAATGGGCTGCCGCAGGAGTCGAAGCTGGCAACCTACATGGTGAGTAATTTTCTTATAAGTTTTTGTCAAGGCTTTGAGGGGTCCCACTTATGCAGTAATTCTTTCAGAACCGTTCCACATCCACTCCTACGAGATCCCTGAACCAAGCACTGGGTAAAATAACCCTTGACTCGTCCCCAACTGCAATAAGAAAAGTAAGTTTTGTACTTTAATGCAATTTTAACCTCTCGTATGATGCCTATGGACACATTTTAGAGCACTTGTTTTTTTTGTACAGTCAAGGGCATCTACATCTATACAGCCATTGTGTCAAATATTATTGGTGGCTTAAAGGTGTATAGATATTTTTGATGTCTTGGGAACATATATATATTTATGACCTTGACTGTACTGTGTATAGAATTTTTATGAGAAGAAACTAAAATTCCTTTTTTTCTTGTCCGGCATATGATACCATGAATATGTTTGTTGAGTGCTGAGTTTTGTTTAATGTCATACTTTAATGCAGGTACAAGTTGCAGGAGGCCTGGTGTTCCTATATTAATAATTAATATTTTTTTGATTGTATACTATGTTTTAAATGCAGGTAACCATCTTATATATATAATATATAATGCACTACTGTAGAGACTGCATTACTAGCAGTAAATGATCAAACAGAAGACACAAGACAGTATGTTTGTAAATTTGGGCTTATAAGTAGTTGCACACTTTTGAAACTTCTTGCTTTAACATGACGTTAAACTGACAAAGCACTAATGTGTGCAGCTGCAGCTACTTATAAGGCTAACTGTACCATGAATAAAATATCCTCCTCATATTATAATAATCAATTTGGTGCTATAGCGAGTGACAGCTTAGTGGATAATACTTTTTAAATTAAAAGTAAAATCATAATGAAAATCATAAAATGTTAAATTGCCAAATAATAGAGCGTAATAACAAATCACAGTGGACTTTATAAGAAATATACCTACTAGTCTGATTAAGTCTCAAATAACTAACTATTTAGGCCTATTAGCTTGCCAGCAGTGCAATGGTATCCTTAATCGCGAATAGAACTGACTATCTAATTTAGGTACAGCTCTTTCCACCACAGGTACTGATCGGAGAGTTTATGCCCATGAATTATTTCACCCCCTTCCTTCCGGAGTCGCCCGAGAGCTCGCCGCCCTCGACTCTCGTCATCCAACCACCACAGGTTCATCAGGTAAGGTTATTGTATTTGCGGCTGTTTCTGATGTACACATAAATTTTGTTGTCAATTCCCAAACTAACAGAATTTTAAAATCTTAAACAAGTTTTTATACCGCATTTCTAAACCACCAGAATTAAAATATTGGGTTAAGATTATCAACAATACCCTATGTTTTCAGAATAAAGAATCTGGTTTTTTAGTTTTAAAACAATATTGTTTCAGGAATGAGCGACTTTTGTTACTGGAAAACTGTTAACATCCCTTTTCGTAGAAACTATTTATTTTAGTCTTTTTTTTTGTATAAAACATATATTTATTATTGTGTTCCATTGTGGCAGACTGCATCACAACGGTGGAAAAATTTATTACGTAACCAATTGTCATTGCGCGACGTCGTAAACAATTTAGTTGATGAATATAAAGCGGGCGGGCTGCGTCTCTATCCCAAGTTGCTCCCTCTCTATTGCGTAACCATGTTGTTGACGTATCATGAGTACAATATATAAGCAAGATGGGGTAAAATAAAGAGTACCTGAACAGTGCCGATTATGAGTTTAGACCCATTTTCGCAATTTTTTCAATTTTATTTAATTCCCAGGAAAATGTCGGTGGTACGACATATTTCTATTCTACGAACGACAGCCTCAATGCATCGGGAGTTCTCAATACCTCGGGCTCCCTTGGTAAGAACTATCTATTGTAGCTTCCAGGATTAACTTTTTAATGCTTGTGACGAACATAGCGTCACCAACACATAAACAATTGACACTGAAACGGAGAGAATTTTGCATCTTCCAACCTTAGCCATTCAACCCAGGTTCGATATCAGGAAATCATAGTGCCATCTTCCAACCCACCTCAGGTTGGATCACTCGAAAAGGAGAAAGGGATTAATGTTATTGTGTTGCTACTATGGTAATTAATAAAAACTCAAAGTGCCGAGTCATTACAAGAAACTTTTTAAAGCACAGTTTTGAAATAAAATCTATATTAAAAAAAACACAATTTACAGTACTTAAATAATTAAAATAAATACAGACAAAAAAAGACAATTTATTATAAAGTAACAATAACGAACCATTTTAACGACTAAATTGTTGTTACGAAAAAACGGTATTTTTCAAGTCTGATTTTCAGTCACACGTGAAAATATTATTCTTGGCAGTAAGGAAACGCGGCTCGTTAGAGGTATATGAATAGCTAACCATTCGTTACCGTTACAACCTACGTTAAATCCAGACGAGCTCTCATCACTAATGCATGCGTTGCAAGTAATTTGACTTGGAAAACCCCGCTCGCCCTATCTGCGTCATTGCAATGTTTTAGGCTAACGTATTCCGATTTTATAATTCACGTCTGTTGTTTTGCTTCGTGTTTACTTCGACAGTTATAATGGCCGACGTGTAAAGATACCGGCTGGCATAAATAAAAGACAGAAACTTGTTAATTATAATAAAAACAAGAAATAATGAAAAAAAAAAAAAGATATCAGTTCTTTTTTTTAAACGGCAATACATTATTGTATCACGGTGTACGTTATTGAACTCCTCTGAAACGGCTGGACCGATTTTAATAAAATTTCGTGTGTATATCGGGTAGGTCTGAGAATCGGCCAACATCTAAAGTGTCATTCTATGGAACTTGCTAACTATGTAAACAAGCCGCCATACTAAAATTGACATTAGATGTCAATTTCAATATATTGTTTGTTTACATAGTTAGCAAGTTCCATAGAATTACAGTATACACTCGGCGTCAAAAATATCGCCCCTCCTCGGAAAATAATTACAACCGACTTTAAACCCTATTTGATCAAAGACAACAATATGATTGTTAGGTATCATTTGAAAGGTAATAAAGTGTTTTTTTAGGAAAATTTAAACAAAAAAAAGGATTTTTCCTTGGGGTCAAAAATTAAAGGAAATGACATTGCGAACAGTTGAAAAATGTTTATTCAAGTTTAAATTTACAACAATAAATGGATAACAAAATTTTACAAAATGTGCCAAAAATTAACTTAAAACCTAGTGTTACCCCCCCTTGCCCTTATCACTGCCTCTAAACGGTCTTTCATTGATCGCACCAACTTTACGATGTCCTCTTGTGGAATGTTGCCCCATTCTTCGATGACTGCGTCCTGAAGATCTTGCAGGGTGGTAGGGGCGGCATCTCGTGACCGAACCCGTCGCTTCAGCTCGTCCCAAAGGTGTTCAATCGGGTTTAAGTCAGGACTCCTGGCTGGCCACGGCAAAACGGGAATCCCGACCTCCTCTAGATAATCCCAAACAATTAATGCAGTGTGGGAGCGAGCGTTGTCGTGCATTAATGTGAACCCAGAGCCGACGTAACCCGCATATGGCATCAAATGCTCTTCCAGGATCTCGGCAATGTATCGGCGAGCATTCAGGGACCCTTGGCCGCGAGTGCCTCCAGTCCTGGAGACGCAGACAAGGTCGGTTTTGCCGTCTATAGACATGCCCCCCCAGAACATGCAAGAGCCACCTCCGTAGCCCACTGTCTCTTCAATACAGGCTGGAGCAAATCGTTCGCCCGAGCTTCTGTAGACTCTGGCCCGCCTGTCGTTGCAATAAAGACAGACTCTCGTCTCATCGGTAAAGAGAACCTGCCTCCATTGCTCAAACGTCCAATCGACGTGGTCGCGGGCAAATTGCAAGCGATCTCTGCGATGCTGTGCGGTCAACATTGGGCCTGTAGCAGCCCTGTGAGCCACGATATCCTTCTCCCGCAGTCTTCTTCTAACCGTAGAGATGCTAACTGATCTTGTCCGAGCTTCTCTGAGGCGTTGTTGCACCTCAACAGCACTAGCGAAGCGATTGCGTAGAGATGATGTCACGATGAAGCGATCATCTCTTTCGGATGTGCAGCGTCGCCGACCAGCCCCACGTCTTCTGATGTAGCCCCCAGTCTCCTGGAACCGCTGAAATACTCGGCGGACAGCATGACGGCTTAAATTGAGTTGCCGAGCGACATCACACTGCCGAACTCCTGCTTGCAGTAGTGCAACCACTTGAGCTGATTCAGCAGCGGTGGTCTCCATGTTCGAGGGTTGTTTTCTTGCTTGAGTTCCTTAAATGTGTTCTCTTCGACGTCTGGATAGTGAATGATTGACATTTGACCTTGTACAGGCATTTTATACCCCTGGAAAAGGGCACAACTCGCGACCCTTCAAACGAGTATTTGTGCACTTTTTTTTCGAAACGCTCTGATTCACAAGCCATTACGTTTTGTTTAAATTAAACATTATTAATTTAAAACACATTAAACGTGCTTTTAATTGATACTAATATTAATTATGTAACATAATTTCGCTAAGGTCTAGATTAGCTTGAATCTGATTTTCGCGGAGGGGCGATATTTTTGACGCCGAGTGTATTTTTCATACCCCTAAGTGATATGGATAAAAATAGAAGCGGGCGAAGCCGCTGGCGGGTCGCTGGTTTGTAAGTATAATTGTCTAAATTAATTGCAAATGCACGCGACTACTAAACAACCCTAGGGTTGTAATCCGGTTAAACAATTATACGAAAAATAAATAAATTTTACGAAAAATATATTTTACGAAAAAGCCTGTTAATAGGTTCTCTCTCTCTGGTTTAATCATTGCTATTTAAAGAAGATCTTTATTAAAAACACTCTGTCTAATAAACATTGTCAGATTAATGAGAAATCACTAAGGCAGTACAAAAGTGCCAGAAGATTATTTACATTTAGTTAAACCTCGTCAATCCGGGCTCTTGTTCATAATATGAACTATTAAACTACATGTTTTCATATCATTAATGGTCTCAAAATGCCTCGCCGCCCCTAGAACCATCCACGCGTTCAAATTTACTTGTTTTTATAAGGGCGAAGTATAAAATTGTTTAATTGTTAGTAACCTAAATTTTATAATTTATTTGATTCAGTTTCCCAAAACACCTTGATACTGATATGTCTGCATCATAGAATGACTTCATTTCAAAACATCTGGAAGACAAAATGTTTATCTCAAAATGTCGAATACTCTCGCGGTCAAATAATACGGGTCAGAGTGCGTTTTTCACACTAAAGAGGCTATTTCGAAGCCTTGGTTCCTCGCCAGGGGATGGTTTTAGTGAAATCTAATGATAGATACCCTGAGCATCGATACAGGACTCGCAGAGTGCCTAGAATACCCAACTGATTGAATCTGCGGTTAACGCTGAAATTGTGCATGTTCAGAAAAACATCTAAAATTGCAATAATATTTAAGGAAATCCAAATGCTAACCCTCTCTCTCTGGATTGTGATCAGTTAGGTATTGAACTTTTGACCCTCGATAGGGTCTACCTATTGAACCTCGGAGTTTCCACCATTAAACGGCACTTAAAACAACCCCTGGCCAGGAACCAAGGCTTCGAAATAGCCTCGTTTATATGAGAAACACACTCTAACCAGTATTATTTGACCGCGAGTGTATATTAATATTTGACAGGGTAGTAATGCTGTCATAAAAGAAGCTTAACCTTCAAACGCTCCGTTCGCACACAACAGTTATTTTTTGTAACCTGTAATAAGCAAAAGAATCTGGTATTTAGATCTGTTGGCTTTTATGATACGATGCAGTTTTGAGATCTGGACGTATCAGTAACGGGCTGTATTACAATCAAATCGGAATGAAACCTGATCTTATTAATTACACTCTGCGTGACATAATGGTTAACATTATTTTGTATTGCCTAGTTGCACCGGAGTCGTGCATGGGAGTGCCGGGAATGGTTGGGCCCGTTTCATTGGCGCCCTCTCCATACATATCGCAAATGTACGCCGCACCACCGACACTCATTGGACCCATAACTCAGGTTGCGCCAGGTAAGCTACTTTATTATAAAATATTTTTATATTGGTATTTTTTTGGTATTACAGTACAAAGTTACACAGTTTCTCGACATGCTCCATTTATTTGTACTAGTTACTCTTTAGGTTTTAAATGCATTCACACTAGTATATTGTAAATAACAATGTTTTGAATAACAATTTAACATGACCTGCGCCTATTGTTAGGTTAGTCTCCTTAAGATGGCTATCTATTTACAGACGGCTAAATATTTTGTAGTTAAATGAATCTGTCACATTAAAACGACATTTTCCTTTTATAGGTAATGGTGGCCAAATTTAAAGACTTCTTATTTGGCTTACTGTACCATAATGGTATGGTGTAATTAATCGTTCTAAGAGACACATTCAACGCCTAGCACTCACATTTCTATACAAAATGGACCCGACTAGTGCGTCGTCGGAGCAGAATGTGTATTCATTTCAGTTCCAGAATGAAACAGTGCGTTGAGATCAAAAGATCTAATCATATCAACGTTAATCAATGTTTCATAAAAAAATTGTAGGATTTTGTGAATAATATGAAAAAATCTTATCCTAATAAATCAAATTATGGACCCGTGAATAAAGTATCTAATGTATGAGATATGACTAATATACTCTTTTCCACACAGCGTAAGTACGTATACGCAATTTATTAACGTTTCAGTTTAATCAATTAATTAAGGCATTAAGTGAATTCTATAAGTGCTTAAAGGCTTTAAACGAATCTTTAACATAAATTTTGGTCATACCATACATGTTGCCAATAAACGGCAATGTGCCCGCCTCTGTGTGTGGCAGCTTTAGGCGAAGGCCCATTTTTCCAATGCCTAAGTATCTTCTTATCATCTTTTTATCACAGTTTAAATGATCACTTTACTTTCACACATAATAAAGAGAACAGAGCGAAAATAAATCTGATTGATAATGTTATCTGGAGGTTGAAGAAAAATCAGCCGTAAGATATTGTGTACCAATGACGCACTAATATGTATTGAATAATCAAACGACATTGTATTTCGTGGGATACGGTCGTATTAACTTACTCCTTCAGTTAGCTTCGGTACACCGATAACCTTATTGAGATAGCAAGATAAATACGAACGTACCTCACAAAATAATGAATCTGATATTTCACCACATTTGTACAAGGTATTGACAATGCTGACCGTGTGATCAAGCGAAATCATAAAAATGTATTTACGGCAATGTTAAGATTTTCAATGACAGCGCCCAAAACTGAATTTAACCATTTAAAGCTGAACCTTGACAACATTTCCGAATGAATTTAAACTTAAAAATAAACTGTAAAAAGTGTGCGTTGCATTTTAGATTTATTCTAAATCTGAAATTGGGTATTTGGCTAAAAACAAAATGTGTAGTCTTAACTTGGAGAATGTTAATTCGAACAATAGGTTGTTAGCCACCTTATTTCCACTTTATAAGTAATAATATAAGTCAATTCAAAATGTTGAGCTAGCGATATTTCCTTCTATATGACTCAAATTTGAGAGCCGACCGCACTGTATCAATCATCCTTCATAGATCAATCGCAAAATTTGTTCCATCCTTAGGTCATTTAAATATTTTTTTTTACTTTGCTTTAGCGAATTTTGAAAGTTTTAAAGCGAATTTTCTAAATATAAACAATTATTATATCATTTGATTTGGCACATTCATACAATATATTTATGCATTGCCAAGTTTACGGTTTCACGACAGTAAGTTTCAACCATCAGATTACTCTTTCAAACAAATTGATGCAGTTTAAGAATGCCTCAATGCATGTTGTATTCGGGTTTGATAGGGTTTAAATACAACAAATCTTAGCGATGGCGTTGGCCCTTAGTCTTATTTACAGGACGATGTTCTAGTACAATCTTACCAAAATAGAATCAAATGATTATGCATAGCCATGATAGATGCCATCAATAGTCATTATGTAAAAACCTTGATCCGTGACCGTTTATCTTTCCCCATCCTTTACATTATTGCACTACAATAAGCTATTTTGTTGCATTTTCTTTAGAGTTAGTAAACTAGTTTCTGCGGCTGAAACCGATACCTAATTTCGGTTTTGGTATCAGTTTCGGGCGAAATTTATATTAAGTAATATACACCGTGTCTAGTAAGTACGAATACTCTTTTTCTAGCACTGGTTTGAAAAACAAATAACTTTCAGACAGTTTTGTCATTACTCATTATAGTTTGTAGTTTATATTGTCATGAACAAATAACAATGTTTTTTATTACTTTTAATCCATGATGAAGCAGTTCCGGGAACGTATTATTTCGAAATTTCAACTTTGGGAGATAGGTCCAGTGCAATTTTTGCGGCATTGAAACCTTTTAGAATTAAGTGTAACCTAGTTTATACTACAATTAAAAAATACAAGGAGACCTCGCTAGAGGACCGCAAGAGATCTGGCCGCCCGCGATCAGCAAGAACGGATAGGGTCGTGAAAATCGTGAGAGAGCGTCTCCGCCGGAAAAAAACATACGTTCGATTCGGAAATTAGCTGCAGACTTAAAGTTTTCAAGAGAATCAGTACAGTACATCTTGAGAGCAGTCCTCTTACAAGAAAAGAACTGTACACGGCATTTCCGAAGCTATAAACAAAAAAGTATAGATCCACCCACTTTACTTTCCTGGCACGCGGGGGATGAAGTCGTTTTTTCGGACGAAAATCCTTTCGTCTTAGAGCTATCTCACAATGCTCAAAATGATCGTTCGTGGACAGCAAACATCCAAGACATTCCAGATACTCAGAGGAAAATACCAAGATTCCAAAGTTTACCATCAGTGATGGTTTGGGGAGCAGTTTGCAAACGGGGTGAACTGCCTTTGGTATTTATCGACAAAAAAGTGATCATCAAGGCCGATTATTATAAAACAGAATACTGGAATAACATTATGCTACAAATTTAAAAATGATGTTTGGTAACTACTACTATTGTTTCCAACAAGACGTAGCTCCATCCCACACGGAAAACTCGGTTCAAGCATGGTGTCAGGCCAAATTAACGGATTTCTTGCCAAAAAATTAATGGCCTCCAAGTTCTCAAAACTTAATAACTATAAAATTAAGAATTCGGAGCATTTAAAAAAGTTATCGTACAAATTTGGGACGAAATGTCGATGGAGGCAGTGCGTGCTGCATGCGACGGATTCAGAAAACGTTTGAAGCTCGTGATGAAGGTTAGGTAAGGTGGAGTTATCCCAATTATTTTTTTATGAATATCATTTGTAAGAATATGGTTCATGAAATAAGGTTTTTTATTGCATGTGTTTTTGGTTGTTTGAAACTGTATGCGTACTTATTTGACACGGTGTAAGGTCTGACTTAGAATTGTGTGCAGATATGCACTAAAAACCGTAAAATAAGGATACCGTATCAAAACTGAAAATGATGCACATCGATCAAGTAGCAAAGGCAATAATTACTTATCAGAAAATCTAAATTTTACTAATAATCTGCTTCTTTATTACGAACAAAGAACCCAATTCAGAATGTTGTAGTTCTAACATTTTTTACCACACGATAAACTTAAAAAAATACTTAAGTAGTTGCTTATAAAATCAAAAAGACCGAAAAAGTTAAACCAATCGTCTTTTGAAATTCGCAGTGTGTAAACTATCTTGATAATTACTTTTGTCTGATTCATATAAATTATTCAACATCATTCACTCGTTAAGTCGCATCACTATTTAGGTTTCTTCATTCACTTACAACGCAGTCTTCATTCTTTCGAAAACCTTTGTAAGGTACACTGGTAAAACCATTTTGCCAAGTAATAAATTCTTGTAGCTGTATTTCCAGAAGCCCGGTAAGCACTTAATTTAGTGAATTATTAATCTATATTTTAACTATGTCATATTAAATTTAAATAAATAAAGGAATACGTACTAAAAATCAATCTGGAATAATGTAATTCTATTATCATGTTAAAGTTCCAACAAGCGCTTCAATCAATAAGGCCTGTTAGCCGAACATCTGTTGGGCCGAACCTTCAATTTACAACCGTATGACTAAGCTCGTACGTTATTTTCTCTGAGTAGAACGTGATATCGACTGTGGAATTGTCTGAACCCTCCACATGATTGAACTCCATTTTGTATAAGTAGCTTTACCTAATTGGATCGGTGGATAATTAAAGGGTTAGATTCCCTCGTATATCGTAAATCAATTACTCGCCAATTATCGAAAATTAGCATGTTTGAACCTTCTTAATTTAATTTAAAACGTATGAGTTATTTGAAATAGTTTCAATTATTTCGACATCATGTACAGCTTCGGCAAAGGGTGTTGAACACCCATGCGTTTTTCATATAAACGTCAAACTTTAAAAGGTGTTTTTACATCATTTATTATAGAACGTTGTATATCTATCGGAAAGAATAGTAATATCTATTAATACATTCATAAATAACATCATGCCTTCATTCCCAGTGTGGGGTAGGCAGGGCTACAGAAATACCAACAACTCGAAAAATACTGTTTATAATTCTGTAACCATGTGGTTATAGTCATATCTATTGATGTTAAGGGGAATTCCGTGTAAAAAAATATACAATTAATAATTTTATTGCAAAACTCGACTTTTTCTAACTTCAGTTTTCACGCGCAAATAACGACTTCGAAACGATATCTACACATGATCAAACACATCTACAGATTTACTCATTTTTAAACACTTTTACTAAGACTTCACTGTCTGCCTGTATGTCTGTCACCAGGCTGTATCTCATGAACCGTGATAGCTAGACAGATGAAATTTTCACAGATGATTTCTGTGGCCGCTATAACAACAAATAGTAAAAACGGAATAAAATAAATATTTAAGGGGCTCCCATACAACAAACGTATTTTTTTTATGCCTTTTTTTGCTCAATATTACTAACGGCAACAGGTAGACGCTTGAATTTTCACAGAATATTTAGTGGTATATTAAGTTTAAATAAAAAATGAAATTAAAATAAAATAAATATTTAAGGGGGCTCCCATACAAGTGACGTGATATTTTTGCCGTTTTTTTATCTTAATACAGACACCACGGTTACTAGTCTAGTCATTTTACGGACGCTAGTATGGTTAAATGGAAATAATTTATAATAGGCTAATAGCTGATTGTTTTTGTGTATTGTATATATTATAATTCTAGTAATTAGGTAGAAACATAATCCAACTAAATACGAGTATGTAAGTTATTTAAAAAAATAAATAAAAAATAATACTTTTTTTATATTGCTCACTTAATATTTGATCTATGATATTAAATAATCCCAGAAGAAATAATTAAGAATGATTCATTCATATTCAATTAGGTACAATATTAATTTCATTTTGCATATTTCCGTATTTAAAAATCGTAATTGGCTATAGTTTTCTTCATTCCTAGTTGATTACAATAAAGCAAGTCAAACAATAAATAATACCGGAAGGTGGATTTAATGGTGGTAAATAATAATAATAATACTATTGTTAATAGTATATTTAGGTAAATAAAGATTGTACACACTTTAGTATCTTTGCTGTATTATCTGTATAGTATAATGACTTTCAGAACTTAATTTGTGGACGGTTTGATTTGGTTTCATGTATGAATTTAAACTTTGACAATGTTTGTGTCGTTCGGCACTCTTCTTTAAGAGATGGTTACAGATCCCAGATATCGATTTTGAAAGCAATCAGTCGAATAACTAAAAAGTTCAAAATGGCGGTTTTGTTTTCTCATTCTGTCAACGGATTCGTTGTCGGAGACTACACAGATCCCCACGATATCGATTTTGGAACCAATCAGTTTAATAGTAAAAACGTTCAAGATGGTGGCTACTTTTTTTGAAACTGATCTTTGTCTGAGATCAATCAGATCCCCAGATATCGATTTCGAAACCAATCCGCTGAATAACTAAAAAGTTCAAGATGGCGTCAATTCATTTGTTTAAATTTGTTAACGGAATCGTTGACGTAGACCACACCAGATATCGATTTTGCACTAATTAGCTGAGTTAAAATAAACAATTTATTTTTGAATTTTACTAAATTTTAGAGAACAACCCTTATCTACGCTCAATTGGAGAGTAGGCATTTATCTTGAAAAGTAGCTTCTTTACTGCTTTAACTTTTTTATATACTGTGACTGTAGGATTATTGCCTCAAATAAAAAAAAAATGTTTTGTGTCGCATCTCTCGCCAACTTATCATTTAACATCACGTTAGTTAGGGTCGAATCTGGCCAAGTTGGGTCATGTCAATTTTGAAGTTTCTCTGCTACTCTTTATTTAACCTTAAAACTGGTCCTCTATTCAGGTGCGTTAAAACGATATCGTGTTAAAAATCGTTTATGTCATAGTCGCCATTATTGTAAATGACATAAGAGTTATCAAAACGTTGACAATACGGAAACAGGTCAAAAACGATATTGTTATTACCTTGTAGAATTCCAGCCCAGGGCTGATACTAAACAGGTAGAGCTAATCTACCCAGATTAGATCTACTGTAAGCCTGGGAGGCGCCTATTCCTAAGCGTAATACTTTACGCACTTTTAACTAAGCTACGTAGAGTAAAAGTATACGTCTTGCAGTGTTAATATATTCTTTCATTTATTTTAACGTTTAAATATACATTAGTTCACATGTGAATGCCAACGCGGTCCGTTGGAGACTCTCGAGCGTCCCCCTGAAAACCACCGGCGGGCATTCCATAATTCAAAATCTTTTTTATTCAAAAGATTTCGAGACATTTCGACATTACAAAATAGAAAAGCCAAAAACAATGAAAGGAGTATGTACTGCTACATCCTTCTTTCATTACACTACCTATTCCAATCATTATAAGTTCATCGCTCGGCGAACTGACAAGAGGTAAATAAAGGTCGTATTATGTTCATTACGATGTTATGAATATTATGAATAATTTCGCGCGTGATCGAGATGAGCGATTTAAACGTGCGTGTGAAACTGAACATCGTATGTACGAGTATTAAACTAAAGAGAGAAATAAACAGTAACAAGAGTCAATACCAACAATATGATTGAAGAATCAAAATGGGCTTAAACAGAGTGGGATAGTGGGATAGTGGGATAGATGCAGAAAGTTATTTCAAACATGACTTTATTTCTTACGTGCTAAATATTAAGTTTACAAGAGTAGGTTTTATTACGACCGTATTTCAAAATGCCTGGATGTAAATACAGCTTTATATTGATGCAGAAGTATTCGCATTGTTGTGTTCCGGCTTGGGGATAAGACAACCGATGAAATTACTAGCATAGAGGCATTCCATCTTAGTCCTAAGGGTTGTCAACGCATTTGAGGTTTTAGGATTGCAGTCTGTCAAGACCCTTAGACATTTGAATTGTCAAATTCAAATGTCTATGTGTCTTAGATTTCACTTACTATCAGGTGGCTTTAGTGCTCGTATGCCTTCACCTTGCGATAAAAAAAAATTGCCGAGATCTGAAATTGACGTAGTCTTGTTTAAAATTGTCTCATTTGTAAAATATACGAAAGTTACGAGTTTTTTATTATTTTGATACAAAGTTGTTTTGTGATCTAGATGTATTGATATTATGAAATTATGCTGTAATGAAACCTACTCGTGGACAAGCCTTTGACTTATTTCAGTACGTAATCGATATTACAGGTTATTTATATTTGACCTGACACCAAGTCATTAACGTATCAATAAAGAAAATAACACTGCAGACGAAGACCGGCGCACGCTGCGTGTTTTAAATAATAAAGGACCTGTGGCCGAGTTCATTGCACTAAACTTTAATGCATTTTCCGCCCCATGGCGCCATATTGACGCACATTTCCATACAAATAGCGTTAAAGGGCCATAAGAGCCATTATGAGCCTTTGCGAGTGACATTATATGGAAGGTGGAAAAAAATATATGGGCCCTGGAGGGCTTGAGTTAGCTCATTTTACTGAAAGTTCGTTCCTTTATTTTTTAAAGAAACGATTCTGCATTCAAAGATCTGCTAAAATTCGCTTGTCTCACCCGGGAATTGAACCAACTAAAAATTTAATAAAAAAACCTTCACTATTTTATCATAGGATTATTGTTCAGGATAAAAATTGTCTAGTAAACATTTGGTCTTAGAAATAAAAAAAGTGAAAACTAATATTAATTTTATTTTATCATCAATACGAAGAACATATAAACATGAAACATTATTTTAACGCAGACAGAAATTAAGAAGAGAAAAAAATCTTAATAACTTAACTGTTAAATTATTTTTTTTTAAGTGGGGGCTCTTAAAATAATTTAATTTATTATTAAAGTTCCAAAGTTTTCGGCGTTCATGATTGAAAATCTTTTGTAGAACATGTCCTAATAAATTGTGTGTAATATGCAAAGTAATTATAGTTTATTTGCAACGAGCGATTTTATTGGATCAACCGAGGCTTAGATAGTTATATTGCGGAGGCGTTTGCGTTATCGTTTTTTTTTCATTTTACGTATAACGAACCCTTAAAGTTCCAGTCAGTGAAAGAGATAGGGATATAAGAGGCTTATATCTCTGTTCGTTACGTCGCCTGGTACCATTAGCAACACATTTAACTGACCATTTGTGAAACTTGTCAACTTACAATAAGCCTCACTAGTGGTCAGTTAACAGTGAAGCTGTTTGTACTTGACGTTTGTCTTAAATTGAGCTGCACCGTGAAGGTCACGTGAACTATGTTTTTTAATGTTGTAAGGTCTCGCTGCCTCATTCTACATGCCCGAGACGATCCGCTCGGAAATCTACGAACGAAATGAAGAGGTGTTTCTCCAAACGGACTTGCGTCAGTTCCCAGGTAATTCATACTCTATTTTCACCATTAGAACAAATTTAACAATCATTTAATCATCGTCTTTTGAGGTTGCGTGATCAAAGATATGCTGTAAGATACCGCAAGTTGGAAATTTTATTGTATTTTCTGAAACACTTATCTATTTAAATTTTTAAAAAGAGACTACTTAAAGGTAAGACTGAGTTTGTTTAAGAATGTTGGGAAGTTCAACGGCTTCAGAAAAAAATCGGTCAATTTAACCTTTTAAACGCTTTTTCAAGATGAAATATGGTTTAATCTGCTTCATGTCAAAATTTCAAAATTTAAATATTTTTGTGCGGCATATATACTCCATCAATGACTTTTCCAACTACACGTCAAAATTTTCTAAGAATCCAAAATATTTCTACATCATTTTGTTATTTTAAGGTGCGCTGCATTGCGATACAATACAATGCTCAGATATTTTTGGTGGGTTTAGTTTTTATTAGGTAAAAAAGTAAATTACGTTAGGCAATCTATATATACTTGGGAGCAAATAAATCGAGCCGCTTAGTTCTGAATTTCCATAGAAAGTGGCTCGATTTCTTTGCTTTCAAGTAGATAAAAAAATTATGAAAAAATGCTTCTTATAGTCCGATTAACGTTTTTAGGAATGAAAAAAACGAAAACCACCTAATTTGTATTTCAGACCTACCGGAAAACGTAGAAATGTACACCGAACTGACGCCGATTGAGTGCAATCCGCACGCTATGGCCACGTCGTACCGCGCGACGCACCGGCAGAGCGGCGAGTACGTCGCCCTGCGCAGGCTGCACGCGCACGGGCACGCGCCGACCAAGCGGTTCGAGATGTGGAAGCACATCGACCACCCTAACGTCGTGCGGCTGCTCGAGTATTTCCCTACTAACGCTTTTGGAGACCACTGTAAGTAAGGGGAGGGTTGTACGTAGGTGGTCAGTTAAAATACGCCTAACAACAAAGATAAACGATTCGTCGATTAAAAATATAGAAAACCCCAACCAGTTTAAATTACATCTCAAAAAATTTTTATTACTTAAAGCATACTACTCACTTCAAGAGTTTTTTAATAGTTAGAATTACTATTTAATTTAGTTTATTTAGTTTTTAATAATTTGTGCCATGCATGTAAAATATAAGAATATAATTATAAAATTTAGAATATAAGATATTATATTTATAACTTTATTACACATTATAAGATTGCTGTGCCCTTGCAGGGTTCATGTTGAACTATTATTTACTTAAGACCTTTTGTATACAACATGATCGCAATAAACGTTTTGATTTGATTTGATTTGATTTAAACTTTCGATGAGGTATTGAGTTAAGCTCTTGTGGCCAATTGTACTTTTGGCACTATCGTCTGATCATTGTGACCAAATTAACTAATATGAAAATGTTAAGGGCAGCATAGATCCTGATGTCTTTCATGTCCTCCATTAGATCCTGTTCAACATATTTTTATAATATGGCATCATCGAGCTGGTTTGGTGGAGTTGGAAAGTGTTGACAGGATCCATGCTATACTTAAGTAGACCCACCGTGTATGGATTCATTAGGTTTGTCTCGATAAGCAGTAAATGTCTGCAAAAAAAGTACAGCTGGCAACAAAACAAAAGCTTGTTCTAAAAAAGAAAGATTTGATGGAAACTTTTGTAAAACCACTTCAGACAGTGATAAGATAACAATGGCACCTAAGATCATGTCATAGACAAATATTCTTATATCCGATTTTTACAATTAAGTATCCAGTTCTGCAATTAGTTGTGTAATAAAATTAAATTCATTCTATCATACACGATCTTTTTTGCATAAGGGCATTTTCCAAAATAAGTGTACATCGTTAAGGACAATGTTAAGAAAAGTTAACTTTTTCCATTTTGTCACGAAAATTAGCCCAACATTTACATACGTTTATTTTCGTGACGAAATGGAAAAAGTAAAATTTTCTTAATTTTGTCTTTAACGATGTACACTTTTTTGGAAAACACCCATTAAGGTACTCTTTGTATCATTGAGTGTACACACTCCGCAACTTCAACTTATCCGCAACCTATACCACTAGACAAAGTTTTTGTTCACAGCCATGATTCTGGTGTACGACTATCACCCTGGCTGTGTGACTGTGATGAACAAGTTCCTGTCAGGCGGCGTGGGCTCGGCGGCCGGCGACGGGAACACCTTCCACGATCCGTTCAGCTCGGACCCGGACGCCCCGCGGCCCTACACGCACCAGGTTTGACCCTTCGAGTATTAGGTAAGACCCTACGAGTAGGTTACACCCTACGGGCAAATATTTGTGTTGTGATTGCAGTATTTGTTACTGAGTCTTGGATGTTGTCTATGTATTTGTCTATTTAAGTATGTTGTCTCGTTGCCCATTGTACAAGCCTAGAGCTTAGATTGGGACTTGGTCAATTTGTGTGAGATTGTCCTCTAATATTTATGTATTTTTCCATACAACGTAGGTTCAGGTGGTAAACAGTGAACCGGTGGTACTCAATGAACCAAGGCCGTTTCCTCGTGGTCCTACTATTTTTGTCCTACTGACTTTCGACGGAGCCCCGCCCAAGGCGGGGCTCCTACTTCTAGGTGATTTTGCCCTTCGGGCATCTGAAGATACCTAACGAACCTAACCTACCTACTTTTACAACCATAATTACTATTTAGTGATCAAATCTAGGTTCACTTTTTGACTAGTAGGACAAATTAGTAGGACCACGAGGAAGTAAGCGAACCAACGATTTGTTTTAAACACGTGACGTTGTCAAACCGTGCCACGAGTAAAATTGTACTTTAATTTGGTCGCGTCCCTCGCCTCCCAGTCGGCGTCAAGCCAGCGTCAAAACCGCACGTGTGACGAGGTGTTTTGTGATTTTCGGCACAAAAACAAGAAAAAAGTAAGCGTTTTGACGTTTTATTTTGCTTATATGTTGTAAATTTTACAACATTAAGTTTTTTACTTGTGTAGAGTAACTACTTGACTATCGTTTAAAAATACTGTGACGTCGCCATCTTGTTTTGTATTGTTTTAAAGTAACCTAAAACAACGAAAGGTGTAGATGGTACACAGTGTCTCACTAGGGTACACATTACACACACCCAGCAGAATGTGTTAATTTTAAACTAAGATTATAATTATATGATGGATCTCTAAAGGCAACATGTTAAGTTTACAATCTTTTGTGTTTGTTAGGCTTATTGACAAATACGTAAAATATTTTGCTATTAAATGATAGATAACTCAACAATTGTGATATTATAATTTCATTTGGAATGGTTTAAGTTTATTTTTCAGTTTTAGTAATATGTCCTACGCCTGATTTCTAATGAAAGACTGAAAGCAATTTGAATGTTTAATAGATCTCTGTAAGTCTAAGCTAATTACCCGAGTGTTGGAAAACTGGAGTTTTACTGATATGTGTTAAGGAATTAGATATATGATTATATAGTTAAAAAATGTGATGTTATGATACTAAATTAGAACTATCTTGCAATAATTGAAGGCATGATTTTGTGGTCCAAGACAAATATTTAGAATTTTTATTACGTTACGTTGGTAAATATATTGTTTTATTAATCAGCTTAATATTTTCCGAATTCAGTTCACATAGAGTCCGCTAATTTAAGTTTAATCTAAGCAGTGGTTCACTGTGTACTCGGTAGGTTCAATGTATGCCTACCCTCGGATCATTGTGTACTTATAGTTGGATATAATGAACCATTTCCCATGTTTTAAAAACGTTAGAAAAATCACAACTTCTATTCGATTTAATACTTAGATTTGAATGCAAAACTAAAGCCAAATAAATAATGAGTCGCCGAGCAAATAAATATTTTTGATACTTTCGCATAGGAATAAATGATGGCAATTCAATTTTTTTGTGATTAATTGTTGACCACCTCATCCTATGTTTATTATGTGTATACGTTGTGTGTTTCTGTAGAAAAACGCGATGCTGCGAGCGGTGGCGTGCGGGGCGCTGCTCCCCGAGGCCGTGCTATGGAGCTTGTTGGTTCAGCTGACGGCGGCGCTGCGGGCCATACACACCGCCGGGCTAGCCTGCAGGTAGGCCTCGCTACACTACCGGGTATACTACTTTGCTCGAACCCTTGATCCTAATTATCTAACATGTTAGTTTTCAAAACTGTATTAAAATGAGTTGGTATGTAGTGGTTGCGCAGATTAACGACTTTTGTTTATTTTATCAAATAAATTTACAGCACAAATTACAATATTATACAATTCATTGAAGACGCATCAGACGGAAAAAGTGGAGATGATGGTCGATATCATTAGTGGTTGTTATAAGTTAACACTGTTAACAGGTTAGTTATTGTTTGTGGTTTTTGAAACAATAATCTCTATTTTAATCTACTGTCACGTGAGAGGTCAATTTGTGCAACCTATAAACATTGTTCTATTACCTAAAAATTTTTTACATTAACATTTTTACATTACAAAGTCTGCGAAAAATATGACATTTCTTATTTTCCATACCAATGTAAAACACTTTACTGCCGGGGGCAATATTATGTGAACTGCTATCTTCCTTTTGTATTTTAATTGGTTTAAAAAGTACTTTAAGTACGTCTTCTAACTGTAAACTATTACAGTAGCAACATTCACAAAGATCGATTTTTGCATTTAAAATGTCCTTTCGTGTCAATAATCAAGGTCTTAAGAACAATTTCTGTAAATCCACAAGCTTTCCAAGTATAAAAGAGCTCTTTAGAGCTCTGCAACCACCATAAGTATGTGAGTTAAGTGTCTGTATTGCAGGAGCTTGGATCCGACTAAAGTGGTGATGAACGGCTGCCGAGTCCGCGTGGCGTGGTGCGGTATCGCGGATGCCACGCACGCCAACGCCAATGACGTCGCAATGGTAAACAAATGTAGTAGATGGTGGTAAAAGGGATCAAAATTGTATATTTACGGCGAAAGTAAATCCGTAGTCTACTCTATGGGGATTTACAAGTAGAATTCTAAGCGAAAGATACAAAGGACACAGCCCAAGATGAAAATAATAGAAGTGAGAGATATGTGTAACACTAGTGACTAAATAATTTAGATTTTGAGCGGTTTGATGGTTGAATAAGTAATAACTTACTGCTAAAGCCTGTCAAGGGGTCTATATTACAATCCTTAATCGTCATATTTGTCCTCATGCATTGTTTGTCCAAATTTTTGCATAGACTTTTCCGCAAATTTTAAAACTTAATAATTAAGATGAGATGTTTCATTGTATCTAGTCAGGCTCTAATTTAAATTACGATTTTACTACCGATGTTTTTTATAAACTATTCTTTCCGGTATTAAAAGGAGCCTATGTGCTACTCCAGACTATAATCTATCTCTGTTCCAAATTTCATCCAAGTTTTGATTGAGTAATAAACATCTAAACTTTCGCATTTATAATATAGTAAAATTTAGTCTGAATACAGACTGTTTAAAAATAAGTTTTACTAAAACTTGATTTGATCTTGGATGCCGGAGACACCGATCGGCGTCAAAACATTGGCATCGCGACACAGTGCGGCGGGGAAGTATTAATTCCACTAATAATAATGTTATGTTATTACAGGCACAGCAAGAAGACCTGACGGCGCTGGGTCGCCTGGCGCTTGCGCTCGCCTGCCGCACCATCCACTGCGAGAACCTGCCCGCCTCCATGGATCTGGTCGCGCGCACCTACTCCGCCGACCTCAAGAACCTTATACTGTATGTACACAGACGATGTGTCGTCGAGCCCGTTAAGTCCCATATATTTTCTGGTCACAATGTTCTTGTCTACATCATTTTTAGGGATCCGTAGTCAAACTACCCTTATAGTTTTGCCATGTCCGTCCGTCCGTCCGTCCGCAGCCTAGCGCAGAGACTCTTAGTACTACAAAGCTGTAATATGGCATGAATATGCATATTAGTCAAGCCAACAAAGTGGTACAATAAAATGTAAAAAAATGTAAATGTAAAAAAATGTAAATGTAAAAAAAATAAAATTAAAAATAATTATGTTAGACACTATAGACCCGTCTAAACTGCGTATTGCTCTTGCATTGTAGCATGGTGTGGCTGTCAAATTTGTGACTAGTCACGGAATAGTATTTAAAAAAATCGATTAATGTTGGATTTCACCGAGTTGAAATATTGAAATAATGTTATGCCCGACTTCAGCAACGTTAAAGGAATTCTCCAACACTGACAAGTGAGAGTGAACGTTTCTGTCGTCCTAATTAAAAATGACGCATGTGTTTCATAGGTTATGAGAAACGGGCGATAATAGGTTTTAATTCACGGCACGTAAAAAAATTATCCATTTGTAGGATTCTTTCAAATAAACAAAACAATAATAAATAGTTAAATACTTAAATTTATTTGGATTTATCTAAGATAATATTTGTTATTATTGTAGGTATTTGCTGTCGACGACGCCGGCCCGCCGCTCCGTAACTGATCTCATGCCGATGATCGGCGCTCGCTTCTACACGCAGGTCTGTCGCGGACTGTGCTGCTCAACTAATATACATTCGGGACCGTTTCGTTTTAGCACTTATATATACAAACCAACTTACCATTATTACTCCCTACGCACTTTGGGCTTTGAGCATGGTCATATTATTTCTTTAAACACTTAATCATTAACCGTCTTCATGTTTATTTTGAGGTAGAAATCTCTATGTAATAATTATGTATTTTTGATGAAAAGGACTTTCGGTGAAAATACAATGAGAGCTGACAAATGGTTGTCATGATATCTTCCTTCTTGAAATGTTCTTGTCGTTGTTAATGCAGGGTTGATAGATTTGATTGATTTATTAAGAGAAGTTTTTACCCAATAAATCGACAGAGACGGAATAATAGTTTTAAATGACGTAAAAAATAATGATGATTTCAATATTTCGAAATACTTTTTGTTTGATTATCCCAAACGGCACTTATCCACCATCCTAACGGATGGAATGTTTGTTTTTTTTTCTTACAACTCGTGTTTTTATAGTGAGCGGTGGCAAAACTGGGTAAGATATTTTTTAAGAACACAACAATGTGAATTGGAGTTCAAAAGTTCTCGGATCGCCTATGCTATACAAATTTGATTCCAGAAGGTTTGGACTGTACCACGTGAGTCTTAGATTATCTATCGATGTGACTCCTAAAATTAGTCGTTTCAGTATTAGTACCTGGAAAACCGAGTGTCGCTCGGGTTGGAAACGAATTTTCCCGAAGATGACAACTTGACAGGATATATGTGCCGTACTTGGGCTCTGGAAAGTATCGCTAAAAGCAGCTTAGGTATACAAAAAACACATTTGTTTAAACACTTGAGACAGAACACAAATTACATTAAATACTGAGATATCTAGTGAGAATTATATGGCGATAAAAATTAACGTGGTATATAATTTGAGGACCTAACATGTCAACAACAATTTTCAAAGTATTGTTTAGTGAAATACAACCTAATGCTTACTTTTTTCTGATATGTGTACACTATTCCATTGTTGTGGGTTTTTTTAGCACTACAAGGCTTAAATTCATCAAAAACCACGAAACACGCTGCCTTGTGTACACTTGTTTTGTTATTTTGACAAACGAAGGCATTTCTCGTGTTATTCAAGTATAGACGTTGACATTAAAATTAATTATTACCACTCTGTAATATAGTGAAGGGGTTTTATCTACTTGTCAGGCGCTTGCGCAAAACCTGCATTAGAATTGTATACCAGTATGGAAAATTGTTTCAAGAATATAGCGAAATGACTTAAATAACGCTTATAATGTAGGTATTCATTGTACACCGGTAATAATTGTTTGCAGATTGATTTGCTTGCCACTGTAAATTCTTCAAAGTTTTGACTCGTGTCCTCTAGGTGGAGGCACTGGAGCGCAGGGCGGATGCGTTCGAAGACCAACTCGCGCGAGAAGTCGACAACGGACGACTCCTGCGCATACTGATCAAGCTGGGCGTCATCAACGAACGGCCAGAGTAAGATAAGCGTTATACAGGCCCAAATCTCAAACCTTAAAGTTTCGTTAGTAAATACGGTCATAAGTAGACCACTCAATTTACCCTGAAAGTATTCCGCACTCGAATAGCTAGCATCCTGTAGCTATCGAAGTTAATTGATTGCAGAATTAACACCTTTATTGACTTGGAAGAAATTCGATAGTTGTGACCAATTACCAATAAAGCGCTGACAGTGGGACTTTTCCTACATGTCCTCCTAACCCAATTAACAGTATCTCAGATTCAATTGCCGAAGTAAATTAAATCTTCTTTTAGTAATAAGGTTGTTATTGCTACAGGAGTTTCATTTGATCACGGCAGTATTGTTTTAAAATTATTCATCTGGCCATTACGGTTTTGAATAAAAGTATATTTTTCATGATTAGATTGAACATGGACGCATCCTGGTCCGAGACCGGCGACCGCTACATGCTGAAACTGTTCCGGGACTACTTGTTCCACTCGGTGGACACCGAGGGGCGTCCGTGGCTTGACTACGCGCATCTCTCGCACTGCCTGAACCAGCTGGACGGGGGGACTACTAACCGGGTGAGTGGACGGCTCTTTAGAGAACAAGGACGGGTCTTTGACCCGAAACCGGAGCAGCTACATACAGTTCCGGGACTACAATAAAAGCGACCAAGCGTCTCTTATGTGGCGTGTCATAACTGCTGGATGAACATACACTCGACAAGTAGGCGCTGCTGGCTCATGGATTACGCTTCCGCGTCGCCACTTCCTTCGGTCTGTATTTTTTTTGGAAACTGTAACGAGATTAATGGGGTAATGGGTCCTCAAAGTCGAAGAGCTCAAAATTATCTACGAATGCCTTTATTCTTTTGATAATTGAAGTGCAAGTATAGATTAACTAGTTGTTTTCCTCGACTCCCCCGCGTAGATGCCATTTTACGCTATTCCCTCAGGAACCGTCTAGTTTTTCTCGATAAAAAGTATCCTATGTTCTACTCCAGACTATAATCTATCTTTGTGCCATATTTTACCTAGATCCGTTCAGCCGTTCTGGCGTGATTGAGTAACAAACATCCATCCGTCCATCGAAACTTTAGCATTTTACCCCCTTACTTGTGAACGTGAAATAAGCTTGGAATAGTTTATGCCATGCTTTGTCACTTTCTGTCAGATGCAAATGTCACAATTACAGATAAGGACAAAGCATGGCATAAACTATTCCAAGCTTATTCCACGTTCATAAGTAAGGGGTTTAGAGTTTAAGCTCTTACCCTGATTTGCTATGTTCAAAACGTCTCGTTAAGATGTAACGTCTCGTTATAATTTGACATTTGCTACATACAAAATGTGTCAAATTTTAACGAGACGTCACATTTTAACAGTTGGTACCAATTTCACCATATGATGTAAAATTTAATCAATGTTAATCGACTGTTAGTTCATACATTTTGACAACTGTTAACGTTCTAATCGTCTGTTAAGTGGTTAACATCGTATGGTGAAATTGGTACTTAGTTCGTGTACCTAATTTTGCTGCTGATTCTACTGCTGATACGTCACCGGTATAAATTTTACGCTAGCAATATTTTTGAACGCCGGCTAAAAATCGCACAGAATCCTCTGCAAATATTTTGAATGTAAAAAGTCCTTTCTTTTATTTTTCAGGTTGAGCTCATGTCTCGCGACGAGCAGAGCGTTCTGGTAGTGTCCTACGCTGAGCTTAAGCACTGCCTCGAGCAGTCCTTTGAGGAAGTCAACCTCGCCTCTTCTGCCCCCATCTAAAGTTCTCACTCACTGATTCGCACGGTTGCTCTAAAACATACACAGGTCAAGTACCCTTTTGTTAGTCACATTAAGGATAGCACGATGTAGTCCATTCTTTCTTAAGGAAGTTCCAAATAGGTCTCTGTTCCAAATTTATTTGCGTCATTCTTTCTGGCGCTTCCAAACTGGCCTCTGTTCCAATTTATTTGACTCCATCTTGTTTCTATATAGGAAACATATAGTTGACGTTATAGTTTCTGTCAAGTGAGAGTTACCATAACGTCAAAAACATTACAGAAGCTAGATAGACTTGAATAAATTGGATTATTAAATTTATGGCTATAAGTGTATAGAAATCTTGTTTTATCATAGAGAAGGTTCTGTCGTTGCTGGTTATAAATTTCAAACAAGCGGCAGTTTAGCAGCACATTCACTTTGTTTATATAGTAAACAAGTTTGTAATCTCAAAGTTTGTAATGATATCACAGTTAAATAGTTAGTTATAGACAAGTTTTTCCCAAGTGTGACTGCGTAAGGTTACCACGCATGTACATTGATATAAGGAGATCGAGCGTCATTCGGTTGAATAAAAACGTGATTTCTGGAAATGGAGACTCAGAGATTGACTTTTGAATTGAAACATGTTGTCAACTTTTCTTAGATTAAACCATTTACGATACCGTGGTACCAGACAAACAAATGAACAAACAAATGTTTCTCGATAATGGTAATGTAGTCGTTCGGTTTTTACAACAATGTACGATTAGTAACTTGTTTACTTATAGAACGGGAAATAATTAACGATTTCACGTAGATTTAACTAGTGTCTTACAACATATATGTTGCCTTATTATTATTTACAGTCATTGTCAATATTTGTTACGGTGAATGTTGAAACAATCATACGTAAACCAAGCTTGGAAATATAAGCAGTAATAAAGCAGTAGCAGTAGTAATAATTATGTAATAATACAACTACTATCGTTATTTGTTTCGATAGGTGTTAAATGCGTAAATTATAATGTACATTATTACGGCATCGCATAATAAAAACTAAACTTGTAGAAATGGAATTCGTGATGAAAAAACTAACTATGGGGGTAATAACAATGTTGAATTTGAATTTGTCGACCCAATAGTTTGACTCAAAATATACGTCTGATCGGCAGTTTTCGTTTTACTTCCGGGATATACTTTGCAATTGATTGATTAGTTTCCGGTGGGACAGTTCAGTTAACAAAGATATAGTAGTGTTTCTAAGTTCGGAAAGTTACTCTAAGGGCATGCTTTGAATATATACAACATAATCATGTTGTTGTATATAGGAGAGGATAATAGGGAACTGATTTAAAGGCATATTAAATCAGTTGAGCATGTCATTTGATTGTGTCACGAGGAAAGAACACTCTGTTCATTGTAAGAGGTCTTAGTCTTTCGGGTTTTGGTTTCGGTTACACTCGCATAAGACTATATGAGAGCAAATGAGAAAGGGGCGCAATAAATTTTTAGGAGCTCACTGTAAGTGCTGTGTGGGCATATTTTTGAGACTGTTCTCTACCATGTTTCTGTGATAAACTGTATTAATATCCAGTTACTGTGGTCAGACTTATATTTTATGTAAACCGTTTTGAACTTATTGTTAAGAGCTAAGTTTGTGCGTAGACCGCCACCTTGATACTTATCCTGTTGCAATACGTGCGGAAGTGTAATTTGTATTACGTGCGCTATATTATGTTATGGTATTCCAAGATACCATGTTATTTACACGAGCAACAATGGCCATTTTGGCCTTTACTATTTTGTCCACATTATTCGTGTAATATGAACTTGTGGTGTTTATCAATTCGCTTTATACTCACATCCTGTATTCATCTGTACGAAAACTTTTTGTATAAACATTTTCTCTACCACACCACCTTGACGTAAAATTACTGATCTGCGGTCAAATATTTTTTCCTATTACTTACAAAATAACACCGCAATAATTAATAGTAACAATTATAGCGCTAACTGCAGTAATTGCCCCATTTGATTTAAAGGCTTAGGCCAAGATTTCCATAAATACAGGTGTAGCAAACAGCTTGTTTTTACTCCACCACCATTGTATTAACCCATTGCTTAGCTATATTGTTCCTCTCTTATACATGCAAAAAGAAAGCGACGGCATCACAAATTCATGTTGCATTGTTTGTATAGACAAACAGCCGCCTGAACAAAACGCAACAAACATTCCAAACTAACGACGGAACTGGGACAGAAACGTGTACCTATTATAGAAACCCTACGCGTACGGTTTTATTGCGTCAATAAATAATGTGTACGACAAAGCCTTTGATATAAAAGAAAATTTTACCACTTTGGTATAGTTTTTAGCTAGTTCGTTCTGATATCTATTACAACTCGCCTTCTTAAGAATAACTACAGTTAAAATGTAGAATAAGCTCATGAGCAAATTTTATCAAGTAACTTCAATAGGCACCACAATAGGTTTTAATAATAAAGTGTGCGTTAGCTTAAAAAGACTATTTATTTTATTTATTTGTTTAATTCTTAAGATCGCACCTTATTAATCCAAATTTTACACGCGGTTGATAGTGGAGATAATATGTCTCGATCTGACTTACGATCGCGTCTCTGACGAACGGACGCTAAAACTACACGCACGGGGCTACCGAGTAATATTGTGCAGACTATAACTTGTGAGGATCAGTCGCAATCGGTATGTTTATAGGCAAAACACTATGAGTAATACGTTACTATTTTTACTTGCTATTAAATATATTTAATATTCGACCCGATATGCATAAAATCAATATACCAACGTAAAAGGTAATTACATAAAGAACTTTTTTACAGCTAGGACACTAAATTTCGCTGACCTTTTAAAGGGTAATTTAAAATGCAAAAAAACTATAGTTTAATCGATTGATCTTACTACTTACTTAAAAAAAAATACCTACCACCAGTATTACCGATAGTGTATTTGCCTTTTGACGCGTTGATGTGGTATTGCTCTCAAATTCTAAGTTCTCTAGTCGTCTCACTTAGACATTATGGAATAAGGAAGAGTAGGAGGGAAACTCTTACGTGCATACCCATAACACCGCCTCGAAAATACCTACTGCTCAGCTCTACACATACCAGGGCTGTCACCTATTTAATATATACACACTATTTATAAGGTCAGGTTAGGTTTGGCACACACTTTTAAAGCTTAATTCATATATATTTTTATATACTTACTAAATATGCGTGCAATTTCCAAAATTAAAGGTTTAAGATTGTATGCTGCATCACGTGGAATGTTTAACTCTTATAATAATATGGGGAAGGCACAGGGAATGTGTTAAGAAATAATAAAAATCGTTCATCAAGAATTCTGCTCTGTTGATTATTTAGTAAGGACGTGAGGCAGCCCTGATTTGGTTTTCCTTAAAGAACTTATTTATTGTTTTTTTTTGTGTATCTGTTGTTTTTTTCGCGCCCGGCGCGCGATTTTCTGTATACGTGCCTGCTCTTCCTTGTTCTTATAGTAGTAGTTAATTTCCCCAAATTTCGTGTTTAAGAGTAACCCTGGTCCTCCTTCGTAAAACATGGAGTTTGTTTGTAAAGGTAAATAAGTCTCGTAGATCTGAATTTGCATTGGTGGGGTCCTTTCATGGTCCTAGAGTTAACACATTTAGTACCTAATTTCCATAAACATATAGGGTTTGCACAGAATGGTCGTAAAGCTGTGAGAGAGATGAGAATGTCTTTGGAGTGCAAAGATAGGATGTAGGTCCTTACGAAGTTATTATATTAATTAGGCCAAGCTCAACTTCCATGCATTAGGCGGGTTGAGTTTTGGTGAATTTTAACAATAAAATACCAATTAAGTACACGCATTATTGGTTTTGCAAATGGTATTTACGAGAAATAGTGTTTTTTGTGAATGGTATATATATAAGTTCTTCTGTGGTTAGTGATAAGGACCTTTATTTGATGCGTTTACCGCTGGCAATAGCGACGTCTGATTGTACACAGCCTGCATCATACGCAGGCTAGTATCGCTTTATTAAGCTTCTCGTACCGTTTGTCTACCTTAAGGACTTTTAATTATAAGGTATGGTTTATTCAAACCAAATACAAGTCTATGTTTAAAAAGTAGTTTGTATGACAGGGTTCCACCATTTTGTAGGTTAGGTGAGCGCCTTTGGAGGTTCTATCTAATTAATCAAAATAATTAATGTTAAATGAATAGCCATACATTTTTGACCATTCAAAGCCAGAGGTGCTCGACCTGTTAATGCATTGTTAATTGTCTTGCCACTATGAACGATCAAATAAAATGAACACAATTAAATGGCACACTTGATGTTTACGTTAGCACAGTTAGCACGAAGCACCTGAAAGTATGTAGTTGTGCCCAGCTGCTCTTGTGGCTTTCGGATCGCTGCCAAATTTGAAAAAAAATATCGTAATTATATTCAGAGGCCATGGCTGTATGGGTAGACGAAGTACTATGGGCGGTGAAAGCGATGAACTCTCAGTTAGTTGTCTAAAATTCAGTCGTTCTCGTATAATCAGCAAGCTGATCAGATAATACCCTCAGGTGGACGAAGGGAAGTACTGATGCGTAAAAAATTACTCCTTCCTCCGCCTCACCCGAACAAACTATCTGTTGCGGCTAGTCTACATGTAAAATTGACATCACTGCATCAAACGGATACGAACAGAACGTTACAAATGTTTTTTTTTGATTGAGATGGTCTTTATTATTAAATGCCAAAAAATAAGCAATTTTTTTCAAGTCCCTTTATCAGTAATGAAGCAAAAGTTACTGGAACGTTTGTTTCATAAATTATTTTGGATCATCACACAAAAAGTAATGATTTCTTATCGGACATTTACCTACCTAGCGACAAAGCGAGGATATCCAGCAAAATAAGTTAATACCTAATAAGTTTGAGCCCACCGAGTCCTTTTTGTTGTAAACAAAGGTGCAGAGAGAGAGAGAGAGAGAGAGAGAGAGAGAAAGTAGGGATAGAGAGAGGGGGAGAGATAATCGTGATATTAATTAATTTTGATATTGTACCGTTAAACGCAGGCAATCCAAAACACGCACAATCCATTAAAATAATTTTAAATAAAAATCCAACCAGCAACCGTAAGAAGCGCCGCGTCACCTACGCGATTTTTTCAAATTCAACACTTGTTTCGTCTTTCCTTTTCACAGTAGGATGTATTTTTGGGTAGGTCCCATTTGTACTATGGAACATGACGTCATACAACAAAATGACACATTTTATCCATATATGATCTACCAATGAACTTCATACTAGCATTTCACCCGAATTTTATGCCATTGAACAAAATGGGAATCATACTATCCCAAAATCTTCCATGTGAATCTTGACCAGTGCCACAATCATGTTATTATTTTTTGTAGAGGCCAGTATGATATGATAAGATATCGTAAACAGGTTTTATTTTCCTTGTCCTGTAGAACAAAATGAGAATTAAAAGTATTGCATGTTCCATAGTATAAATAAGGAAAAAAAAATTATTCTGTCCGATGACGTCATATTGTATAGAACAAAACCTTCTCCCACATAATATCTAAGAAATTTTGCAGCGACCCGAAGGCCCTCTACTTTCTAAAGTTGAACTCAGTTTGTACATTAATTTAACCCGTAATGCCGATCGTTGAACGCAGCAAATTCTGATCTATGTATTGATGGCCACTATGTTTCAATGTCTTGGAAGTTGTGGAACTTGAGAAGGATTTTTTGAGATAATTGTAAGTGTATTTTTTTTTCTTATAAATAAAACGTTTTGAACTATTGTTGGTTTCTATTAACCCTTTAACCGCCTATAATTTTTCATCCAGCATGCTCGTGTCGCCGCCGATACGAAGATGCACCACGCAGAGTAGGGCTTGAATAATCCATGTTGCGATATAATAGATTTGTTAAGAAATAAACTATTTACCTTCGGAAAAAAAAAATTTACTACCCAACCACATAATGACAGGTTTGTTCCTGATTCGTCGTCTTCCTGTTTCGTCGAATTCCTGTTTCGTCGGATTCCTGATTCGTCGTATTCTTGTTTCGTCGGAATTATATACATTATTAAATACGTCGAGCAGTAAACCACTATTTACTAAATATGAAGATTGAATGTGACACGTAGGTATGACGGCAAATATGTTGCTGTTACCCACTAAAAGGATATTGGGTATTTACTTAATATATAACTTGTACTAAAATGAACTTTGTTAACCAATAAATAGAAATCATTTTTAATATAAGGTGGCTATCTCGTTTCTAAAATTGGCCAGTTACTGGCGATTTACCCAACCCAATATGCTTAATGAAGTGAAGGGTTAATTTACAATACGAGAAAATGGCTATTACAGTTGCAATAAATCCTTATCTCATATTTATGATTAGGAAATGATACATTTGATACACTAACTAACTATATAATAAATTATTATCATGGACAGTATAATGTAAGGGTATTGACAGTCAATAAATATAGAAGTCAAATGCCAAATGCGTCCAGATACAATTTAGGGAAATGAGACAGTAATACAAAATTAACGCGAATTAGTCGATTAGGCGAAAACGTATTTATGGAATTCTGCGGTAACACACATAAAAATCGACATACAACCGGAATGATAACCTCCTTTTTTTAAATCGGTTAAAAATAATACACTTTCTTTTAGGGCAGTTGTCTAAAAAGATCTAAACATCACAATGTTAAAAACAAAGGTGAAGTCACGGTAATTGCATAGTTTAATTTCACATTGCCATTTCGACGAATCAGGAATCCGACGAAACAGGAATACGACAAAACAGAAATACGACGAATCAGGAACAAACCTTATGACACTACATACCATAATTCAGAACGTTATCTTATTAATTTATCCAAGAATTAAATGCTTTTTTTTAATGTTCATATACATTATAGTCACATACATTAACATTTTTATCATGGTCGCATCACTATAATTTGAAATTTTACATCTCTGACGTCAGAAGCGGTCTACTAAATAAAACATTGGCGTAGAATACATTATTCATTTACTTTATTAGTTGACAGTATTGACATTACTAGGGAAGCGATTAAATATATTTGAAAAATATCGAATTTAAATATTTTTACTGTAGATATTGTAAGTAGTATTGCATTTTACTTTATTTAAACAATATTTATAGTTAGGGGCAAAGAAATAGAGCCACTTTCTATGGAAATTTAGTACTACATGCTACCGTATTTATGAATATCCTAAACTTTGGGATTTATAGCAAAGTTGTGTTATAACGGAATTAACAAGATTAAATGCGCTATAATTTGGTAAAAATACTATATACCTAATAGTTACTGAGATACGATACTTCAAACTATGGCCAGTTAGGACCAATTGCACAAACTTCCATTGGTGTTTATATCAGACTTCAAAAAGAAGGTTATACGTTCCACTGTATGTATTTTTTTTTATGTATTTCACCGATTACTCTGACAATTATGGACCGCTTTTGAAAAAGGCTTTTTTTGGTTTGATAGAGTATACTTTCGAGGTGGTCCCATTGTCACCAAATTTGAATCTTATCAGGGAACCAGTGAGGAATTGAGGGAACTCAAATATTGTAGGCAAACCCATAGCGATTTTAATATTTTTTGTAACAAATATAGCATTTGCATTCAGAAAGTATCACTTGGTGAAGTGGAACTGATGATGAAGACCACAGATGGCTACTAAACATTTGTTAGTCCTTTATCTCAAAAGCATAAATTCCTTGTAGCGATTCACCGAATAGCATTTCACCTCGAATGAACAGAACGTCAATAGAATCTTTTACTTGAAGCAATTTTTCGCTTGGCTTTTTACATTAGTATAATTACTTTGTAGCATTTCATTTTTCGTGTAGTATTTTACCCTAGAAGCATTTCGTCGCGCTCGATGTTTGTTTGGGACTCTATTTCATTTGACGCGTCAATTGATGTCGGCACTAAATTTCTGTATCACTTTTTTAAAACGTGTTTAGTACCTGTAGTTTCATGTCTTAAATGCTATCAAATTCATTGAAATAATATCATCATCGTGTTCTTACCACGACGCGACCGTCTCCTGCAGTGGGACCGTAGCGCCGCGCCGTAATAAGCGCGCGAAGTCGTTGAACAAATAAAACAATTAGATTTTATGATCGAGGTAATTATAGTAGATTGGCGAACTATTATATTAAGCGATCGCAGCGAAATGCTAGTACAAAATTTGCGATTGAGGTATACGGTGATTCAAAATATTTGCTAATAATAAAATTGACGATCGAGACCGAATGAAACAGTAAAATAAGTGATCGAGATGAAATGCGACTAAAGCTATTAGCGAACAAAAAAATGACGAGTTTGATACAAAGCGAAAATAAAATACACCATCGAGGTGAAATGCGGATCGGTGAATCGCTACAATAAATTTATGCTTTTGAGGTAACAGACTAACACGTGCCACCGGAATTCATCAACGGTACCTATTTCAAGGATGGCGATAAGATATCTCGATTAAGATAGTTGAGCGACTACAACAAAGAATATTTACTTGTTGAAATATGACTGACTTTCACTAAAAGTTTCATATCAACTAAGAAGTGGGAGTACTTAACAGCGTATTATGATCACTAAAAAGTATAAAATAAATTAAAGAATTTATAAACAAAAAACCGCTGTCAAAAACGCAAAAAATAGCTTCTTATAAAATTGTAGTTGTTAGTCCAACTGAAGTCGGCGACCAAAATATGTTTAACAAAAAACCTAGAAACCTACCTACTCGAAAAATTTCAAAATTGCGCAACCAGTGAGTCGCCAAAATTAGCTATGAGCAAAAAAAGGTAAAACTTTTTTCTACATACTTAAATGGGCCTCCCTATTGATCAACATTATACATACCTGATTTACTGGCCACATATAGAGGAAAGTCTTTTAATTGATGGTCACTTAATGGTGCTGCAGATAGACTTAACTTTGGATATGCCCGTTTCTTAGGACGATTTCCTTTTTTGTTGAAATCTCGTGTTTGGAAATGGTCTCCACAAATAAACCTCATTTGATGGAGCTTCTCTATGGGTACATGAAAGAGATCTTCCTTCCTAACTATTTCGACCCAAGTTCTGCACCTGGTAAATAAATAAAATTCAAACACCAACCAAAGACCAAGTCCTGATTTTTAATTATAGAATGTAGAATATAGTACCTGATTAGTAATAGTTATGGAACTTACCGTTGCTCATTAATCGGAAAATTGGCAAAGAAATCTGGTCTGTGCTTTCTTGCACACCACAAATTTCACAAACTCTGCTCTTTCCACCCATAATGAGTCTGTCTTTAAAAATCTTACTGGACACGGCGGAGGAACAGTTACTCAACTCAACGTCTTGGTTCATGAGAATACGAAAAAGAACGATACCATGCACACTAATCAGAATGGAGGAACAGAAATGCTCAATTTAACGCTCTTTTTAGGAGGAGAAAACCGAATAACAGAAAGAAAACGATAAGAAATAACCACACAAGAGAAATCCATTTAGTTCTGACTTTTGTTTCAAATTCAAAAGTGGACAACTCTACTTAATTTTGCCGCTGCATTATATTTTCTGGTTAGGTTGGTGCCAAAGAAAAGACTTGACCATAGAATAAGAACTAAAGGCATAGAAGTAGCTTTAAAACGAAAGCGTCAGATCTACCTACTACCTACCTGTCTCGAAAATTTCAATAGGAATGTTCAATAAGGTAAAAAAGGAAAGATTATAGTGTCTTTAGTAGTTTAGTAGTAGTTCTTGCTAAAACTAGCCGTACACCTCTAGTCACCAATTGGTGAACCAACTGGCGACCACCATATCACCATGGGCGTAAATTATCCTGCCAAATCAAAAATATCTTAAAGATAATCTATGGTATTGAGCTAGGCATAAGCTAGGTGTTGAACGGATGTCATGTTTTTTAGTCGTATGTATTGTTTATCAATCATCCTTCGATCAACAATACACAACTAGATAACGGGTCAGAGAACAAAACACGGCACAGCGAATACATACATACTCACTTCAAATTGGGAGTTTATTTGAATTTAGTTCGTTGTCAACTACGCCGACAGTGACACGTGTTACAATGCTTCAGTATGTTTTCAGAAGATTTCGATTTGGTAACATTTTGAAAATTACTGTTATGGTGGCACTCCACTTGGGGTTGCGTATTCGCATTGCTTCGTTGACCCTCTTCATTTGCAGTAGGAAGGAAAACGACAAGTGCTCGGCAGTCTGGATTGTTCATTATCGTTGCTGGTTTTCAATGCATGCCAAGTCTGGCGCGGGGCCGATTGAAAGATGTCCGGCTCTGATTCTTTGATCTGCGGCTTTTGATTTTGATTTATTCTGTTTACTGTTTTACTCTACTCACTTGACATTGGCGAAATCACTGTGTGGACCGCCATTAATTAAAAAAGAAGAAGAAGAAGTCTGGCGCGTCAAATTAAAGCAGTAGTGGCAAAGTAGCAAGACACACACACACAGAGTCGCCCGCTACTGTTTATATGAAAATACTGAGCACCAAAATAATGGTTTTATAAATAATAACTGACATTTTAGGGTAAAGAGTACTTACCGATGAAAGGAAATATCTAGATTTACAGCTCCGAGTTTTTTGGTGGAACCGGTCTTTTTAAGAGTGATCATTATGGGAAGTGGTCACACGCGGCACGTCTGCAGCAAATTTTCAGATCGAAGGGTGTTTTTTCGGGCGAAGACGCTCTCTCAAGATTTTCACGACCCTATCCCTTCTTGCTGAAGGCGGATGACGATCTCTTGCGTCTTCTAACGAGGTCTACTTGTATCTTCTAATTGTAGTATAAACTAGGTTAAATAAGTAGGTACGCTTAATTTCAAAAGGTTTCAGTGCCGGAAATATATCACTGGGGCTATCGCCCTTAAGATATTTTGAGATAATAGCTTCCCTGAACTGCTTCATCATGGATTATTAAAAGTGAACGACGTCAGATAAATATTTTTAAAATATTGTTATTTTTTCATGACAATATAAATTACAAATTATAATGACAAAACTGTCTGTGTCTGTTTATGTTTTCAAACCAGTGCTAGAAAAAGTGTTATAGAACTTTTTGGACACGGTGTACACTAGGTGTATATCATTGTATATGTATAACATTGTAAGAGCAATGCACTTATATGACATGGTATTCATCCTTATTTTATTAAAAAATGCTCTTCAAATTTAGCATCTCCACTCACTATCCTATTTAAAAAATCCATCAAAAATGGCTGCGTTCCAGACATTTGGAAAAGGGCTTTTGTCACTCCTATCCCCAAGGGCTCAGTTAGTCGGGACATTGAGCAATACAGGCCTATTTCTAAACTATGCCAATTTAATAAAATTTTCGAAACGAAACATTAGCCCTAACCAACATGGCTTCTACAGAGGTCGTTCGGTGTACAGTAATTTATTGACTTTTTGTAATGAGATCCTATTCGCGATGGACGAAGGTGCTTCTGTAGAAGCCGTGTACACAGATTTCGCCAAGGCATTCGGCAAAATCTGCCACAACACGCTCCTTCTTAAGCTTTGGCGCCTAGGTATACATGGCGATCTGTTCCGCTGGATCAAGTCATATATTGAAAAACGAAGCCAATGTGTAGTTCTATCTGGTCACACCTCACAATTCAAGTCCATTAGTTCCGGAGTACCCCAAGGCTCTCATCTAGGTCCCCTATTGTTTACGCTTTTTATAAATGATATAGATAAATATATTAAAAATTGTAACGTGTTGCTCTATGCAGATGACACGAAAATATTTAAAACTATCAATTCTGTCGAAGATTGTTATTTATTGCAAGAAGACTTAGTAAATTTTGAACTTTTCTGTAAAGAGAATAAGTTATTTTTAAACTTAAACAAATGTTTTGTTATTAATTTTTCAAAAAAAAACATAACTTTAACTTTAAATACACCCTATGTAACAGTCATCTTAGTAGAGTAACACAAATTCGTGACCTTGGTATTATTATGGACTTCAAGCTATCATTTAAACCCCATTTTGATTATATTTAAAAAAAGGCATATAAGCAACTTGGTTTTATCTTGCGAGTTGGAAAACCTTTCAAAAATAGTCTCACTTACAAAATTATTTTTAACAGTTTTGTTCGCAGCAATCTTGAATTTGCCAGTGCTGTTTGGAAACCTTATCAAGCTATTCATATTCAAAGAATAGAAAGTTTACAAAAAAGGTTTGTTAAAGCTCTCGATTTCAGAACTGGACATGCTCACACTAGCTATAGGGATTCACTGACTCATCATAAACTCCAAACGCTCAGTGACCGCCGAGACTGTGTGGATTCAGTTTTGCTATACAAAATTTTAAATAATAAATTAAATGTCCCCTCACTACTTCATCAAATCCATTTTAGAGTACCAAGTAGACGTCTGCGCCAATGTCGAAAAAAAGATTTGTTCTCTATTCCCCGTCGGAGAACACGTTATGCACAAAATATATTCATGAGGCGTGCCTGCAAGCTATTTAACGACAACAAGAAACTTGAAAACATTGATATATTTAACTGCACTATCATTGCTCTTAAAAATGCTTTTCGTTAACATATACCTATCTACTAAAATATATCTATCAAAATTCAAAATATCTTAATTTCCTTTTTTGTATCTTCGTTGGTCACAGACTGTATTTATTGTACTTTAAGGAAACTCCAGGTCTAATTTTAAGCAATAGTCTGTAAGCTTTTTTTTTGTAAACGACTGTTTGTTTCTTAAATAAATAAAATAAATAACATGAGTGAATACCTATTGGAAAAGGTGTTTCCAAAATGTATACCTGTACCAAATTACAGCTTTGTAATACAATCGTAGTCATAAACATGTTTACACTAACATACATTATACACAACACATAACACACTAACATGCTAACATATGTATTTATGATTTCGACTACAAGAGTGTCCGAGTTAAACTGCGGACAAACGGACAGCCGGACATGACGGAACTATAAGCGTTCCTTGTTGACAACGGAACCCTGATAAGAACGTCACATTAAACATTGTAGGTATGCTGATTTTATAGCCGTTTTATATTTCTGTCATCACGGCTTATCGAGATGAGTTCGTCACGCATAACAGATAACAAGATAATCTTTACGAGTATTATAGTTATAGGTACAGTCAAGGGCATAAATATATATATGCTCCCAAGACGTAAAAAATACAGTTGTACAGTTGATTAGCCAGAAATATTTGTACGGTAATCTGGTCAAAAATATGTGAACATTTAATTAGTCAAAAAGATCTAAACATTGACATGCCCATAAATAAATGTACAATGTCAGTCAAATATATGTAGGCAAATAGGAGGCCATAAATATGTATACACGCAACTCTCACATACATAAGAACAAAACCCAAGCCACAATGCCACCGACTTATAGGTAGTTATTACAGATACAGTAGACCCCCCCCCTCCCAAGTACTTTTGACGTAAGGTTAGCTGTGGTTTGCGGCTGTCATTGGCGTGTTAGGATGACTTTTGTAACAAGTAAATGGCGGCGAAAAGGTTAAAATGACCAGTTTTAACAAAGACCACAATTCAAACTAAGTAACAACTTCTTAAAATTTCAAAAGAACCACTTCCCAAAGTGGCCACCTCCAACATGGTGTTATTAACCCTTTGAACGCCAAGAACCCATAAAGTGGTCGTGTACTGTCGTGCCTACCACGCCATCGACCGTTATAGTTGTCACAGATACAGTGCAAAATAGACCCGAGTATTTGTGACGTAACGTTGAAATTAGCTGTGGTTTTCAGCTGTGATTGGCGTGTAAAGACGACTATTGTATCAAGTCAATGGCGTTCAAAGGGTTACATAGTGGTCATTCTGAAAAGTGGTATTTTAAGTAGTGGTCAGTAAAATATATATAGTGGTAATCATGAAAAGTATTATTTTTAAATAGTGGTAATTTAGGGAATAGTCGTCTTACGACGTGGTCAATGTGAAATGTGGTCCTGTGGTCCATACCTAGGTACTACACCTACAGTACTGCTCCCACGCCCCATGGAAATTTACCTACTGATCCCACCGGCGATGCTCAAAGCATCGCTCTGTTACTGAGGTGCCATGTGCATAATCTTCTCTGTGTGACCATAAGCATCACCGGTGTGATCGGAATCGCATTTTTCAGGGTATTATTTAGAGGTTTATTTTGGAGGCTTCTGATCCCACTGGCAATGTTCATGGCCACAGACAAGCTTACGTGATCCCAATTGCAATTTGGCATGAAGCCAACGAAGTAGTACATAAAGGGGAAAAAAAAACGATTCCTCTACACGTAACGTGGGGATGTAATTTTTTTCGTCTTCCCTATAGTGTGGGGTGTCGTTGGATAGGTCTTTCAAAAACTGCGAGTTTGTGAAAACAGTTTTTCGATGAAGTAATCAGTTTATGAAATATTAAGCTTTAAAGCGCTAATTTTTCTGCCACTCAAGTGTCCGACATGCTCTTGCCCGGTTATGTTTTAAGGGCTCGCCGATGTAATTTTCTATGATTCCACTAACTTAACGATATTCATGGACCCTCTAATGCAGGGGTTCGAGGAGAGGGGAGTGTTGTTAAGTAAGTTAATACATGAAATTTCAAATTTAGAATATCAGTAGGAGAGGGGCTTGTTGTCTGATAAGCTGTACATGAAATTTCAAATTTCGAATATCAATACAGTGTATCGCATACTTACAGCTTGACAACCCATGCCATCATCTCTAGTGTGACTTTGTCCACACGAGAAAGTAAAAGAGAGATAATTTGATTTATTAGCCGTTCGTCCAATACGCAGTTCGTCGTTTTTAAATCCTCATATTATATTTTGTCCAGGATGCATTTTGTCCAACATCTACTTTGTCCAATTCGCATTTCGTCCAAGATATATTTTGTCCAACTCGCATTTCGTCCAAGATATATTTTGTCCAACTCGCATTTCTTCCAAGATATATTTTGTCTCACTCGCATTTCGTCCAAGACATATTTTGTGCAGGAACTCGCCGCTGCCCCGCGCTCTCTCACAGCTAAATGCGCTCCTGACATCGGCACCTGAGTGCGACTTGTTTGCGTGGCGATGGGCGGCAGTGTGTAGAGAATGCTTGAGATTCTGTGAGGCGACGGATGCTAGGTCATCAACAGTTCCATTATAATTTGTTTATTTTCTATTATTGTGATATTTATATTTAATAGTTAAGTAGTCTAAGTTTAATGACGCATTGGTTATACTGTAAGGTCATGTAAACGCTTTTATCAATAAATAAATAAATAAATAAATAATATTTTGCCCAACTCGCATTTCGTCCAACAGGCATTTTGTCCAATAGGTAGGCATTAGGTACGTCATCACGTATTGCTTTAAAAATATGCTAGAAATTTACTACTGCTTTTTAGAAAGAAAGGAGAAAAAAAGAAAGAAAGAAAATTCAGCATAGCAAAAAAGAATCATTCATCAAGATAATACAAAAATAGTTATTTCACCAATTTATTGTGAATTTGTAGGTAATAGAAGCCAGCAATGTGTGTGGATGAAAAGGGTCTGACTCAGCTTGTGCTGCGACTGCGGATCAATCACAACATTGTCAGAACCTCTTCCAGAACCTAGGAATCTGCGAGTGCGTTAGAACATTTGAGTTTTGGTTAATAACTGTTATAACGGTGAATAATGAAATTAATAAATATTGTATAAACGAGTATCAGAGAAAAATATTCAATTAAAAATAAATTCAAGTTAGAAAGGCCTTTAGCAAGTAAATAGTACCGTATAATGTTTAAACACAAATCACAGTACCTTACAGTACTCTTGTTGCATGATGCAACAAGAGTAACAAAATAAACCACTTTCTTCCCCGGTTTTCCAAATATAAAGAAAGTGGTTCTTTTTGTTTAAAATAAGTAGCTAATTTACCGATTTTCATGTTTCTAACTTTAAAATTTACTAAACTCTCATACAAACTTCCATTCCCATTATATGACGTAGTGCCGAATCTAGAAATGGACGAAATGCGTAGTAACGAATCTCGAAATGGATGAAATGCGTAGTGACGAATCTCGAAATGGACGAAATGCTTAGTGACGAATCTCTAAATTAACAAATCATATTATGGACGAACTGGGTAGTAGACAAATGGCCAAATGCTATTTGGACGAACTGCGTATTGGACGAACGGCTAATAAATCCCTAATGCGCAACAAAAACAGTTTTACTGTCGTAACATATTATTTTAACGATACAAAATCATATGTTAAAATTTGTGCACTGATAAAAAATTGCCCTGTATACGTTGCCGTCTCTTTCGTACTCGCTTATATGCCAGAAAGGGATGGAACCATTCTGGCGGCGATAAAACGTTAGCATACTAGACAGCCTTCGAGGTGACCCCCATTGCCCTTTGCACATTTTCATTGATCACAACACAATTAGAGGTACCCTTATCTCGGTGCAATGGGAGTTAAAACTGTTCTTTTGAACTCTTTATATTTGCCAAAGTTGAATATTAACCCTTCGTATGCAGAAAGGGGTTTAAAACTTGTACCCGTCCTATAATGGACTGTGACGTCATCGATGTCACGTGACCGAAATTAAACGCTCCGCCCGCTCAAGTTGTTATCACGTTTATCTATGGAGGATTGTTTTTTTTTTCATTTTTTCCATGCCAATTTAAACCCTATCTTTAAGATAATTAATTCATATCAAAATTCAATAAATGGTGCTCTTAGATTTTTAAGCTGATCAGCGCTTTGACACCCGACGGGGGTAGCACTGATTAGCTAATTGCATACGAAGGGTTAATGTGATGGATCTCAAATGATACCCCTTTAAGTAGATTTGTTATGAGGATGTTGCAATAAAGATTTAGTGTCAAGTTTAACCCCGTTTTACCTTAAATGAAGGTTAATGAATGATACATTACGAGTATTTTAGTACCTATAGACGTCAGACAAACCCTATATCATCTATGCCTATATGTTATACTTATAATATAACTACTGTTTCACTCGCGCGAGAAAAACCGCGGGTGCGTCTAGTATTGTATCGAATGTGGCAAACATTACGCCGTTTTCGGTTACTTTGTACCTATACGGCACGTTCGATGATAAACTTAGCGCCGCTAAACGCATATTTTCTATATATTTGTGTATTTAGAGGTCCTCTAAATCATTTTAAGAACTTCTTTTGTACTTGACATAGCATTGAAAAATACAAACGTAACTAGCGCTTCCAGTCCTTAGGAAATCGATACAAAAAATAAAAACAATGAAAATATTATTTTTTATATAATTGACTAAGTAAATATAGGATTACGAGCCTTGAATATAAAATCATAAAATAAATAACGTAGCGTATATCACGAGGGAACACCCACAATAACTCGTTTAAAAGACAAAAGGAGGCTATTGATACATTACAGTCTGGCAAACGAAAGCGTGACCTGAGAGAACGCGGCAAATCCAAAAAATATACATGTGGTACTACTAATTAGAGTAGGAACCAAATGTTTTGATACTTATACAAGTCCAGGTCACGCTTTCGTTTGCCAGACTCTATTAAAAAAAAAACCTACTATAATTGGTAATACACATGATGTGATGTATAATTGGTATACTACATGTATATTTTTGAATTTTGCCGCGTTTTCACAGGTCACTTTCGTTTGCCAGACTAATAGTTGTAGTAACAGGGCCTCTATTCCATTTTGAGCCGTACATATCATATTGTCGACTTTATGGTTTAGTGTTTCCAATTCACGAAGTATAGTCGACCAAGAAATTTCTTTACCACCTTTGAACCTTATCCTAAAAATAGAGTGGAAAACGTGACGACTTGCGTCTTCGAGGTGAAAGCATTTAACAGTAAGAGACTCAGATATGAATAATTAAGTAATGGCTAAAACAAATCGGAATAGAGCCACTGTACTTTCATTGTGACTAATACACGGCCATAATAAACACTACATTACACCACCAATACATGTTACAGGAACTTCTAGAGAATTTTTTTGAGTTCGCCGTACAAGACCAGCACAAACGCGCCACCTGGCAGGACGAGATTAAATGTTAATAAACAATATAAACATGGTTGTAGGGTTTTGGTTAAAATCGAAGGTTAAAATCATAATTATACTGCATTGACAAGGGGTTTCAATACTTATGCCAAGTACCTACTTACGAATTTAGTGTTAGCACATTAACAAATCGACACTTCGGATGAGCGAGAACAACCTTTGCTGACGAGGCTTAAGGATCTGGGAATAATCGTTTAACTCCCCCTAGAGTATAAGACTATATAAAACAGGAATATCTTTAGAAAAAAAAAACATTTTTGCTGAAAAACTGTTTTTACTCTGTTGAAGACTTTTTAAAGCTGGGTACGAAATAGAGTAGCCTCGGGTTGAGGCAAGCACAGCTCACCTATTTTGCTCAAATTCGTACGTGCTCACGCGCTGTGTGCGAGCAACGGGCGAGCGGCGCGCGGCGAGCCGTCGAGAGTCGGTCTTTTGACCGTGCTCAAAGGCGCCTCGGTGTGCGTGCCTCGCATAATTTGGACGTGTATCCGAGTGTGCCGCGGGCAGAACTACAAGTTCTAACTTGTCTGTTGGCGAGGCGCGTACAAATTTGATAAAGTTGCTGAGCAGTTCCACCACCGAGGTGATTTCTTCATCTTTTTGTTAATAATTCGGTGAATTATGATAAACGCAGTCGCGGCTGTCACCGTGTCCGACGCCATTTTAAATGTCGACTCGCGGCACGCACGCTGCCTCACCCGAGCATGTTTATGTGCAATAATTTGGCTCCCGAGCAACTCGCCGCGCGGGGCGAGCATGCCTCAGACTGAGCCGCTCAGATTCGTACCCATCTTTAGAAGAATGCAAGGACAGATGTTATGTAGGTAGGAATTTAGAATAAATTAATTTTAATTAATATTTAATGAAAGGTCCCCTTTTTGCTCGATTGTTTGTTTTATTTTTCGGGCCTCTAATAATATTAATATGACATCAGTTTGAAAAGTTTACTACTTTACTAATCAGACGTTAGCTATATGGCGTTCTATAAAAGGGAGTCCCCACTTCTCAGTCATTCGCTTGTAATGAGTAGGTACCTACACATCGGTATCAACGTTCAACTTTCATGGCACACAGAGTACGGTTTGCAGAAAAACAAATATGGGTTGATCTACTGTAAATGAATTTATAACACGTAGTAACAGCAGACTTATATTTAAAATCACTTATATAATCTATCGCTATGTATAAAATCCATTAGACTAAGTAACTATTGTTGAGCGCCAGGAGAGTTTTGTAAACAATCTGGAACCCTGTCAATGCTAGGATGCCACCAGCTAGCACTTCCATTCCTTTTAAATAATCTTCGGGATTTAAGGGGCGTCTCGTTAAGCTAAAATATAACATGGCATTACGATAGCACCGTGACGTCGATAACCCTTATTCTTACATGTTTAGTACCAATTTCACCATACGATGTTAACCAGCACTTAACAGGCCCGATATGCTACACGGTAATAACGATATCGTTTTTGACGCGTTTCCGTATTGTCCACGTTTTGACAACTCTTATGTCATTTACAGTAATGGCCACTGTGACATAAACGATTCTTAAACATGTTAAACGCTTTAACGTTATTACCTTGTAGAATCTCCGCCCTGACGATTACAGCGTTAACAATTGTCAAAATGTATGAACACACACAACAACAGTTGAGTTGGTTGTTGGTGTAACAGTTGACTAACATTGATGAAATTTAACATCGTATGGTGAAATTGGTACTAAACCTTACAAATCTAAACTTACCTCTTTTTACAACTGACACCACACAAACGCAATATTAGACAGCACTTAAAGTACTAAAATTTCTATAAATTTTAGTATTTTATTACTTTTATATTGAACAATGTCTTATAAGTTCATATATCAAATCATAGGTGATTATTAGACTCCGGATTTTTGTCGCAATGACTTCACAATAGGGTAGTTTGGGGAGTAAATGGAACGGTGTTAATTAATAAGGTAACCTAGTTTATTGGTGTTCTACGGAATTAAATATTTATAATCATGATATTTTATATCTTAGGTCAAAACTTAATTATGTTGTAAGGTTAAAACTGATTAATTGATAAACATAATTCTAATATGTTTAATTATGTTCCACTGTTCCATTCACTGGATGGAACGGTTATTTAATACGAAAAACTGCCGGATTTAACCGTTTTAATTGTAATAACTAAGTAGGTATTCACGATAAAAAATACTTATTCAATTGATCAACGTTATCTTTCCATTACTGCAATCCATACATTTGTACGTACATTAACCTGGCTTTTTTTTCGGTCGCCCACTTTTGGTCTGTCAAAAGCCAGTTTAACGTACAAATGTATGGTTTGAAGTTATCGCTCGTTCCCTTAAAACCATAATTGCAAAATATCTAATTGCCGATATAGGTACATGCTTACCAAAATATTAGATTATCATATTAGTATTTTTATATATTATGTTCCTTTTTATATCAGTTTTATAAAATGCGATGTCCTCAATACACCATGTTCCCTATAAAACCTTATACCGAAAATATCAAATTTCGAAATCACAAGAATCTCAAAACACTGAAATACTTTACAAACCTGATTAGGAAAACACAATTTTCTCGATAGAACTTGATCTCGCCTTAGCATGATCATGTAATACTAGATTTTTCAAAGAGCAGATTTCAGATAAACCATATTTTCGATATACCAGATTTAAGAACACCAGATCCCCAGAATATCAAATATCAAACAAGTACGGTCAGGTGCTTCAGGACTTCGTTTGCGTTAAATACCAACTTTGTCACTCATTTTCTCTTCTTTTGGGGATGCGTTGTAAAAAATGCTGAAATACATGTCTAATGAATTTTATTCAGTCATTCAATCCAAGATTAAAATAATAGGTAAAAAAAAAACTCTTTCACCCACTTAGTGTTTGAATTTCAAAAAACCCCGGGTTTTCGGATCTTTACGTTACAAAAGCAAATCCAAATTTAATGTTTCTAACTTCCGTAGTATTGGCTGGGCGATGATGAATCAGTCATTGCTCTTACAATTTTGTTTGCTTACAAGCTTGTTTTTCGCTTTTCAGTTGTTTTTTTTATTGCAGTCGGGTTTTTTGTTTTTTTTTTTAATAATTTATTTTATTAAACTCTTTTTAGTTTTTATTAATAAAAAAGTGGTTTAATTAATTATTAATTACTATGCGATATATGAGCTCTGGAGCTCGAATTTTTAATGTCGCGAAGTAATAAGTGACAAATTACAAGCAAAACACTCTTTCTAGCAAAAGGAGATTATTACTTAACATTTACCTACGTATTTTTTTACCTACGTCTTTCCTGTCAAAATGGTAGCATCAAAGTGTTATAATGCATACTATATATTTGGAATGGGCTATTTAATAGCTTTCATTTGAGACGCATATTGTCACAGTAATAAAAAAAAATGCCCCTTCATTATTTTTTCGTGGACGCCTTTTGAAATATTATGTACCCTATGTCACTTCGGCAACTAAGACAAATCGAATGACACCTCTTATGTTAAAATCCGTCAAGCCGTTTAGGCTGCAGAGCGTGCCCAGAAATAGACATACATACATACGCTCGAAAAACATAACCCTCCTTCTGACGTATGATAGGTGCATTTACCTTAATTAGGTAACATACGTAAAAGAAAGATTCCGGGAAATTGCGAACCACCTCCTTTTTTTGAAGCCGGTTAAAAATGTGTATATATAAATACTTTGAATTCACCAAGTTTTTTTTGTCATTACTTATTATTTTATTCGTAGACTGTGTTTGCCATTTGCTAATGATAAAGTTCAGTACCTAGTTATAAATAGTTGACAATAAAAATTTGAAACTTATGTAATCTACCAAAGTAAAAATCCGGTGTTTTAGGAATTCGGCAATCCGATATAAAAAGAAACACGGTAAAAAGAAAGTCTGGTATTTTGGGTATTTCATACTTCAGAAAACGGGTAAATCGGCAATTAGATCTTTTGCAATTATGGTTTTATGGGAACGAGCGGAAGTTATATAGGTACCAAAAGATAATTTTGATCAACTGACTAGATAATTTTTGTCGTCAATGCCTAGTTATTTAAATTTAGTAGGTTAAAAACCGTATTATTTTTAACTAACACCGTTCCATTTACTCCCCAAACTACCCTATTGTGACGTCATTGCGACAAGAATCCGGGGTCTAGTGATTATATTTATAATTGCCGTAATTTTAGCAAGTACTGCAATTAACTCTCACACAAAACACACCATGTTCACACCTTTAGCTCTTATGACGAATGTGTCGACGTAGTAACCTACCGCATCTTAACACGTTCACTATCCCCATAAAAAACAAACGGACGAAGTCACAATGTCACAACTGACAGATCTATGTCGATTCAGTAAGGGGATGTGACCCCAAAGTGGAAGCACGGATTCCTGAAAAAAGGTTCATGAACCCACATTGGGGGCACCCGGAAAGGGAACGTGTTAACCCTTTGAACGCCAATACGTCTAAAAAGTCATGAGCTGTCGTGACTACAACGCCACCGAAACTTATTATTTCAAATCAAATCAAATCAAATCATTTATTGCATATCACATTACATAGGTTGATGGAATTGTAAGTAGGTATACATGTGACGCCCTGCAAGGGCACAGCAACGTGAGAGGGTCAGCTTAACAATTATTCTCTTTGTTAACAATAGGTAAGTAATTTCCTGGCGATCTAGAGCTATCGGAGTACAAATTAACTATAAATATCTAGTATTGAAATATTCACTTAAGCTGTAGAAAGATTTAATTATTAAGAATGTTTTTAGTTGTTTGTTGAATAGAATTGGTTTTTCAATGCTTTTTATAGAATTCGGGAGGTGATTATATATTTTAATTAACATGTGATGTGGGCTGGATGTTACTAGTTTTAATTTGGAAAAGGGCAGTTTAAGTTTATTCAGGTCTCTGTCGTTTCTTTTTTTTACACTGTTTTTTAGCGAATACAGCTCTTTATATTTTGTGACGCATTGACATGCTTCTAGCATGTAGACAGCAGTAAGGGTCAGTATTTGAAATTTAATAAAATGAGGCTTGCATGATTCCATATTACTAATATTAGCTAAAATCCGGATACACTTTTTTTGGAGGGTAAAAATCTTGTCTATATGGCAACTATTTCCCCACAATACTATGCCATATGACATTCGTGAATAAGCGTGTGCATAATATGCCGCGAGAGCTGTCTGAAGGTCGGTGACGCGCTTGAGGTGGTAGATAGCGTAGGTAAAGGACGACAGCTTTTTTGACAACTTTTGTATGTGAGGTTTCCAACTTAAGTTTGTGTCTAGGTCTATACCCAGTAAGGTCGCGGAAGGCACAATTTCAAGATTCGTGTTGCTGTAGCTGTAAGAAATCGGTATTGCAGGCTTTTGATGGGGTTTAAATTGAATAATCTTTGTCTTATTTAGGTTAAGTTCCAGATTATGAGTTTTTAACCAAGTTTCAATTTTATTCAGGGCTAAGTTTAATTTATTTTCAATTTCACTGTTATTAGAGCAAGGCAATAAAACAGAGATGTCGTCAGCAAAAAGCGTGCAATGATTATGTAATATATTAGGGAGATCATTTATATAGATAAGAAACAGGATACATCCCAGGACGCTGCCTTGAGGGATGGAGCCGTTCACTACGACTCTATCCGATCTGATGAATTGTATGTTTCCTGTCTCAAAGTTCGTTTGTTTAATTTCTACGTATTGTTGGCGATTTCTTAAGTATGATCTAAACCATGAGTGAGCAGGTCCTCTAATTCCCGTGTTATACAATTTGTCTAATAAAATGTCATAATTTACTCTATCGTATGCCCTGCTCATATCGAGCAATAGGCCAACTGCATATTTTTTGTTGTTTATTTCATTGAAGATTTCGTGAACGTATTTATAAATTGCGAGGGTCGTAGAGCGGTTTTTCCTAAAGCCATTTTGATTTTCATGTAGAATTTTAAATTTTTCATAAAAGGAATAGAGACGCTTTACCATCACAGTTTCAAAAATTTTAGCTGATGTTGGCAGTAGTGCAATTGGTCGGTAATTATTTATATATAAAGCTTCTCCCTTTTTGAAGATAGGTTTTATTAGAGAGATTTTTAATGAGTCGGGAAAGATACCGCTTGAAAAAGATTGGTTGATTAGAAATGTATACGGGAGGGTAAGAATCTCTGCACAACTTTTTATTAGACTTGGGGGGGAATTCGTCTATTCCAAAGGATGATTTATTTTTTAGTTTTTTTAATATTTCATATACTTCCTTAGGCTCAGCTGGACTCAGAAAGAAAGATTGATCAATTGTGTTTGTTAAGCGTATTTTGTTTGTAGAATTTTGTTGTGAATTTCCGATAGAAGAGAAAAAAGTATTGAATGTATCCGCCACTTTTTTAGGGTCGTTTATTATTTTTTTATTTAATGTTTGGATTTGAATGTTGTTTTTAATTTTTATTCATTTCTCTATTTATTATTTGCCACATGGATTGAGATTTATTATGAGAGTTTTCAAATTGTCGTTTATTATGAAGTTTTTTAGATTTATAACAGGCTTTTTTCAATATTTTACAATATAGCTTATAGTGATCATGTAAAACTTTACTTTTGGTTTGTGATATTAATAGCTTTAGCAGTCTTTTATTACGGCACGATATTTTTAATCCTAGTGTAAGATATGTGTTTTTTGGTTTTGTTTGTATCTTAATATTCTTTTTAGGCATGCATGTATTTAGAGCAGTTTTTAAAGTATTTTCAAATGAATTATAATTTTCGTTTACATTTTTGCTCACAGTTATTGTATTATCCCGATCAATTTCCTGAAGTATCTTCTTAAAATTTTGAATATTAGCTTCGTTATATATCATTTTATAAATTTTCCAGTATTGTATTTTTGGTGTGATAAAAGGTGTAGAAAGGAAGATGCCTCTGTGGTCAGAAAATCCTTGTTCAGAAACGTGTAAATTAACGGCATTTATTTTAAAATTGGTAAAAACTAAGTCAATACATGTAGAGCTTGATTTCGCAACTCGCGTAGGCACTGTAACCCTTTGATGAAAATTATATGATGACATTAGGTTAGTTAATCTTAATTTTGGGTCGTTATCTGTAAGAAAATCTACATTGAAGTCGCCTCCTATTATTATGTTTTTGCTACAGTCTTTAATAGAAATCAGTTTTAGAAGTTTTTTTAGGCTAAAATAGAATACTTCGATTTCTCTTTTGTTACTAGGCCAGTATATATTTATAATTAAAAGGTTCATTTTGGATATTTCTATAGCACATACTTCAAAAATCATTTCTCGAGATAGAGTTGTTATATCAGATCTCTCACAGCATTCCTGTGAATTTCTGGATAGTATAAGTACACCGCCTCCTTCATGTTCTTCACGGCAGAAAGATGAACTAACATTAAAGTTAGGTATATTTAATTGATCTTTTTTGTATTTGTTTAGCCAGGACTCAGAGATACATATTACGTGAACATAAAGGTATTAGTCACAGGTACATTTAAAAGAGACGTTATTTCGTATGGATTAAGTTAAATGTTGCATAAAAAAGTTATGCATATTTGGCAAATACAAATGTATTTGACGTTGGGCGTTAAAAAGGTTCAATTCTCACCTTTTAACCCTTTGAACGTCAAGAACACCTAAAGGCGTCGTGTACTATCGTGCCTACCACGCCATCGACGCTTATATGTCACAGATACAGTAGACCAGTAGACATACAAATAGACCAGTTTTTGTGACGTAAGGTTGAAATTAGCTGTGGTTTGCAGCTGTCATTGGCGTGTGAGGACGCTGAAAACTAACTTATCAAAAAAAGAATTAAAGAAAAAAGATCACTGTAAACTATTGGGATTTTAACCGCGGCACCATGGCGTCATCGAACTGCGACAAGCCGCTAAAACAATCGCAAGTTACAATTACGGCGAAAATGGTGAACGTTATTCGCACCTTCGGTTGAACAAGGAATGGCACAATGTACAATGAGACTAAAGGGGCAATTGTGCCCTTGTCCGGTAGAACAAAGGCACAATGTACAATGTGACTAAAGGGGCTATAAGGTTGCCCCTGTTCTACCGAAGGTGCGATTGGTCTTACCTGCTGATGTCACCCCGTATTGCATTGATAAGCATAACACAAATTCAAACAAATACCTACATCTAGTATTTTTATGGAAATACAAGATAGAAAGTGGGACACGCATTTTTGCCAAATTATTGCTATTGCGGCTAAAAAAAGTGCTAGTACCCGAAAAAAGTCATAAGAGGTGAAAAGCGTTTTTTTGTCGCCGACGCCAGCAATAAAAATAGTGGGAGAATGTGTCACAGTAGAGAAATAGTGGGATACTCCGTATTTCGACCCTTTATTTTTTATTAACAAAAAGAAAGACGTTAAAATGTATTAAATGACTAAATGACCTTTTGCTGCTAACGTATGGGAAGGTAAGTCAAGTACTGAAAATATTGAACACATCGCACCTCTATTAGAAGAACGACGTGATTACAGTAACATAAAAATGTTCAAATGCGTTTTCTCTAACATCGTCAAACTTACATTTACGTAGTTGTTCTAATAGAGGTGCGACATTATTTATTTACATTTGCTGGTATTTCTACCCATTAAGGTTCTATGACGTAATAAAGAATATAAACCTCTAAGTATAAGTTAATTCGAAAACACTTTTTTGTACCTAATTGTAGCCATGAGAGTTGAACGTTGATGCCGATGTTTAGTAATGACCATTCGGCGTCGAATGTGTGGTGTGGACCGCAATAACGCTAGGCCTCTCGTCCACACCACTCCAATATTACACGCGAATGCTTTCAGTGAGGACGCTTCGTAACAGATTTGTTTTGCACCCGCGATAACGATGTACGCTTATCGGCCTTTCAGTATAACAAATCGTGGGTAAGATGTGCTAGCTGCCCTGGCTATACCCACCTGTGCCTCTGAGCACGTTTGAGAAGGCTCCCTTGAAGAAGGCCTTAGGGCCCTCCTGCGACATTATCTTGGCCCAACAGTGGGCAGTGCTCGTGTACTGACGCTCATTTACCGGCTTGCCGGACTGCATCATCATACGTCGACGCACGGTGTCCAAAGGATACGAGAGAATTCCAGCAACCGTTGTTACAACCTGAAATATAATAAATGAAAAAGAATATGATTTTATGGCAAACAAAAGGCAAACGAGCAAGCCAGCTGATGGTAACTGAGCTACGAGGCCCATAAAAACCATCACTGTTTTCGGCAACAGCGACGCTTCACGTACTCTCAAATGCTGTAGAGCCAGATGGTGAAGCTCTCTGATGTGCCCTCCAATGGCTTGCGTAACCAATTTTTGCTGCAAAAGTACGCCCACACTGAGCGCACTTTAGAACACCGTTGCTGTAATTATAGGGTATGAACGCCCACGAGGCAAATAGACTAATGCGATCTCACGACTGCAAATGCTTTGCCAACCCACAGGACAAATTGATGCCTTTATGCTATGGTAGTGTATAAGTTATAATTTTGACGAACTAGTGACGTCATGCGACGTCAAGATGAACATCCGAAAGAGTATAATTGAGAGATGACAGCAACGCAATTGACAAATACTCTTTATTGAACACCAAAAAAAAACAACACGGAACAGCACATTTAAATCATAGGTATACAACAGGCGGTCTTACCGCTAAATAGCGATCTCTTCCAGACGTACCTAAATAAAGGCTGCTTTACAATGAATATACGTATATTCAACTTATGGAAAGACCTCGTTTATTAACCCTTTGAACGGCAACGACGACTAAATTGGTCATTGGTCATGAGCTGTCCTGCCTACAACGCCACCGATCATTATAGTTGTCACAGGTACAGTTTAAAAGAGACATTATTTCGTATGGATTACGTTAAATTTTGCATCACTTTTAATACATGTTTGGCGTGTGAGTGACGCATTTGTCTTTGACGTAAGGCGTTGAAAAGATTAACTTTAGTACCTGAGCTATCATCCACGTAACAAACAGAGATGGGTTTTTGTTGGGTAGCATGCCCTTTGCAGTGTCAAATAGCCCAAAATACGCCGCTCTGTACATAATGATGCCCTGCACTGACACCACGAATCCTCTGTACAGCCCCAAAGGGCCATCGCTCTTGAGATTCTTCATTAAGCAGTCCATTATACCATTGAATTCCTTTTTCTTGCCTTTTCCCATGTCTGCTGCTAACCTGGTGGAAAAATAATTAATTTATACAGTTGTTACCGTTACTTGTCAGTCCTGTCGCTTGTCATTGTAACGTTGTGCAATACGGGCCAGGGCCTCTATTCAACTGCGTTATAACGATATCGTTTTTGACCTGTTTCCGTATTGTCAACCTTTTGATAACTCTTATGTCATTTACAATAATGGCGACTGTGACATAAACGATTCTTAAACGTGTCAAACACGATATCGTTTTAACGCACCTGAATAGAGGCCCTGAACATCCGTCACTTTTTGACAACTATGTTAGCGGGAGAGAGACGAATATTTATACTATCTTTCTAGACATACGAGGCCCATAATATGGTTAGACAGAATCGAGAGGATGTTTTAGTGGTTTATATGAACGATAACCTTGCCCTCCCCCAAAATACGGCAGACGTTTTTAGGATTCCATAGTCAAACTATGCCATGCTCGTCCGTCTATCTGTCTGTCCGTCTGCAGCTTAACTCAAAACGTCTTAGTACTAGGAAGCTGTAATTTGGCACCAACAAAAACAACATAAGACTTACATCGGACATGCTGAAAGAAGATGTTGACGAATACTTATTACCAAATATTACCAAAGATGAAATAGACGGCACGAAAGTGACGAAAGAAGAACGGGTGAAGAAAGCAGAACGGGACGAATTTAAGAACTACACGAAAAACGATTGAGACGATACCGAGACGTGGCGTGTCGCGTCGCGTTTCAATATTTCCGCCATAAGACGCTGCCATCAAGGCGCGCGCAACTATCTCCATCTCATATTCTTCGCGCATAAGCACATCAGGCAAGCCCTTTTCGTTCTTGTGTGGTCGTGGCAGCATATATGGCCACTTATGCTCTGCTTTTCATAAATAGACGCAAGCACTTGCCTAGTTCTAGCAAAATCCAGCGGGTACACGAAGCACAGGGACGTGGCTCCCGCGGCTCCTCCTGTAATGTAAGATTATTTTATTGAGATAAGCCAATCCTCCGAGTATTAAGCGAGGAGACGAACCCAAACGCTAATAACCTCAATCGTTAAGTTATTATACATACATAATTATTCTTGAGAAACAAAACAGAAATAAGAATATATGCCAGTAATAGAAGATTTGTTTGTGAAAACAGGTATTTAGTTATGTAGATATTTAATTAACATGCAACAAGTATTAAGTACTTTTGAAGATCCTGAAATATAAAGTTAAAAATACTAACAGTTTCCCTGTCCCATGAATCATTATATATGTAAATTAAAGTGTGATCAAATTTGGATATAACTGCAAAAAATGCACTTTTATAAGGGGACGGAAACCTGTTTAATGTCCAGTTTATTGTAACTATGCAAGAAAATATGAACTCATAAGAATGATTGATAAAAGAAGCAAACTTGTGAAACATGACGCTTTTAACCTTACTAAAAGTTTACAGAATTATTTACTCGTACATGTTAAATAAAACGCTGGTATTCAATAGAAGCCTTTTTTAAAAGACTTGGAAAAAAAATGACTATGCTAATTTGATCTAGATGACGTTACAAAAGATTTTGAAGTGTCAAACTAAAAGAAGAAGATTTGTGCACAATAAATGTTGTAAATTAGACATGGAACGTGACATACCTGACGCTAGGTTGCCAGCAAAGTATGTCCAGAATTGGGTGTTCTTGTTAACGCCAGCGAGGAACACATTCTTGTATTTGTCCTTAAAAGCAAAGTTCAGGGCCTGGGTTGGGAAATATCGGACCACATTGGCCGTATTCCCTCTCCAGAACGACCCTATTCCCTGTTCTTTGGGTATGCGCACAAATGCGTCGACAATTCCTAAGTAAACAGTCAAAACTTGGGTTAGGTTATAGAAGAATAAACATGTTTATACAGCGTTTAATTAGGCATAACCAGGGCTGGAATTCTACAAGGTAATAACGATATCGTTTTTGACCTGTTTCCGTATTGTCAACGTTTTGATAACTCTTATGTCATTTACAATAATGGCGACTGTGACATAAACGATTCTTAAACGTGTCAAACACGATATCGTTTTAACGCACCTAAATAAAGGCCCAGACATCGTAAAGTTTTAACCTTTTCAACGCCTTACGTCATATACAAATACGTCACTCATACGCCAAACATGTATTAAAAGTGATGCCAAATTTAACTTAATCAATACAAAATACATAACGTTATTTTTAAAGTGTGCTTGTGACAACTATAAGTGTCGGTGGCGTTTTAGGCACGACAGCTCATGACTAGGTACTTTAGGCGTCGTTGGCGTTCAAAAGGTTAATAGAGCCCTTCAAAAGACGTACGAATGACTCTTAGGGTTGGCGACGGTGATATGTAGCTTAGGGTTCCGTATTAAGTTGGTAAAAAACCGGGCAAGAGCATGTCGGACTATGCTCAGTGTAGGGTTCCGAAACCGTTAAGTACTTACCACAAACATAAAAATCAACTTTCTATTTAAAGTCCTTTGGTGCCGTCTTAGATGATTTTAGTAGGTATAAACACTTAAATCGCCTGTATCTAAAGAACCTATGATGTCTACTTAGTCGTGATAGTTTTCCTTTTAAATTCGTTATTAGATTCGATTTTTTCAGATTTTTAGTATTTGTACTTTTGGCTGTAGGGAGGGGGAACACTTGACTCAACAAAAATTCACTTGAAGCTTAATATTTACCAAACGGATCCCTAGATCGAAAAAATGCTTTCACAAATGCACAATATTTTTGAAAGACCTATCTAACGACACCCCACACGATAGGGTAGACGACAACAAAAATACATCCCCAAGTTACGTGTAGGGAGGTACCCTTTAATTATTATTTTCTTACATTTTATTGTACCACTTTGTAGGCGTGGCTAATATGTATATTCATGCCAATTTACAGCTTTCTAGTACTAAGAGTCTCTGCGCTAGGCTGCGGATGGACGGACGGACGGACATGGCGAAACTATAAGGGTTCCTAGTTTGACTACGGAACCCTAAAAAGGAACCATCGAAATGAGACTTTAGTGTCTGAGTCACAGACTGGTAAGTCGCAGCAGCTTTCTTGAGCAAGCTATAAATTTTAAATTTAGCAAAATTGTTGACATTGGCAACTTAAGTCGGTCAAGTATGGGTCGGACTCGCAATCGAAGGGTTTTGTATCACCTTACAATTAAATCGGGCAAAAAACAAGTTTTTGGTATGGAGTTTTCCTCCTTTAACCTTATCAACGCTAAGTCAAATAAAAATGACGTCACTCACACCACACGCCAATGACAGCTTAAAACCAGAGCTACAGATCCTCAGTTCTATTTTGCGCTGTCAACCATGACGGAAATATCCGTCGTTGGCGTTGAACCAGTGATGCGGATATATCCATCAATGGCGTTGAAAAGGTTAATTTTAAAATTTATTTTATATTTGTTATTCCTTCAACAAACAACTTACTATAGTTTTACTGCTGTCAACAGTCAATAATCAGAAACTTCATGGTAATGCAATGCAACTCGTCTTATCTGCCTGGTACAATCGACATCAAATATATGTATCTGTACTCTTCAAGGCGCTCTAAAATATCTGAACATGCACTCTAACGCCTTGACAGTAGAACCGATATACCGAAGGGCGACTGTATTAATCTATTGATCTCACGAAGACGCTGTCGACGCGTTTTTCCATAAAATACAATAAGTTTGGACAAAAAAAACCAAGCGTCATCATCATCATTATCATGTCGTCCAAGCCGTATCCGGCGACGGCGACTCCTATATGTCCATCACGGGTCGTTAAGTAAGACGTAAGCACTTTCTTACAGTCACCCACTGCTCATCCAGACTAATCTAACGACTTACCCTTAGCCAGGCATAGGTCACATAGAGACCACATGGTACATAGTAATAAAAAAAAGACGAGAATAAACTTTTTTATAACACTTTGATGGCTTTGATCTACCAAAATCCATATTCAATAGAAAAAAAATGCTAGGCCTGGCTAAAGGTTAAGATTTCGTGGATCTACTTTCCAAAAAAAGCGATGATTCTGTAACCAACTACCTTCAGACTCAGTCTGATTTGACACCATAATATTACTATGGCATCGCGTTTACATATTATTACGTGTATTGAAAAAAGCCCATTAAATTTACAAGAGCGGTTATCCTTTTAATAATTATTTTATCCTTTGACATACGAAAGCAAGTTGAAAGACTTTTAACCATCTTTAAACAGTAATACCTTTGTACTTCTCCGACTCGGGAACCTTGTTAATGTGCTGGACCTGTAAGATAAGCTTCACTCGCTCGATGGGTGCCATAGCAGTTTTGGATACTGCCGCCGATATTCCTCCAGCGGCAAAATCCTTTAGAAAGGACATGGGATCATCCTTTTTCTCCCGTCTCCCCCCTTCCTTCTTATCGTTCCCCATTTTGGTTCACGCAACTCAAACTTTACCTAAAACAATCCAAACTTTTTAACTCCAATTCATACCTTTATTACCTCGGGACACAAAATACGAATAATAACGTTCTTACACAAAATAATGTTGAATCTTTATCAAATTTCTAAGATGGGAGGTCCCATGTGAGAAAGCATTTCCTGGGCTAATTTGAACAGTAATTTCGGTGGTTAGATTATTCACAGTATTTTCGCTTTTTAGGTTAATCAGTTTTGTTACAGTTTGACTTTGGCTTGATTTCGAGGTTAACCGAGATTACTTTGTTTTGAACTATTTGAATTTAGAAGTAGGTTCAGTTTTTTATAACACATACTCTTTCCATACAAGTGATAATTGCATTAGCAGTAGTGAAGATAAGGAGTTATTTTCGACGTGTAAAAAAGCTGCAGATTTCTGTTTAGCAGCCAGTTTCAAAGTGGACGTCATAAATCAACTTTGTAGACTTAAAGGGCGGGCGGCCGGTAACCTTCGGGGAGGGAAGATGGCCGATTGAAAAATGCCCGGCTTTTACTTTTGATTTATTCTGTTTACTGATTTACTCTATTCACTTGACATTGGCGAAATCATTGTGTGGACCGCCATTAATTAAAAAAGAAGAAGGGGGCGGGCGCGCTTTGAGCAAGTGTTGTGCTTTTTATTTTATAGAATAGACTGTTATTGGTCGAGCACGTGTGACAGGTTTAAGATAAAGAGTGGTTTTCCCGCTCTTTTTCCATTAGAAAATTACATAGACATATAATAGCATAGACCCCGTGTAGCCAATTGTTAAACGTTTTGCTTTCGCCACTATTACTTTTGTATACAGTCGCCATCCTGTACAATTCAAGGTGCTCAAAAACATGACTCTAACGCCTCGACAATAGAGTTGTGTTCAGATATTTGTGAGCACCTTGATAATTATCTGACGGTGTCTGTACAACGTAGCTTGTAGCCTATAGATTCCCATTGGTTAATGCCTGACATGTTTACCCTACTAAATTAAAGACACATAGGTGGAATAAGCGGGCAGTCGGATAATCCCCCGTCTCGCCCGTCCCGTCCCGTCCCGACCCGTCCCGTCAGCGACGTTTTATGATTTGAGTGCCTAAAATACACAATATAGGCTAGTAGCGGCTTTAAGTTGGAAGTTATGGTTATGAAATTAAATATTTATTTTGTGGGTGCGAATTGCGAATGGGGAACCAAGAAAATGAACCAAGAATTATAAGATTTCATAGGTGAGTGGTGCTTTTCAACAAAACTGTTATTTTTTGGTCATAGTGCGGCTGTTTTGCAAGAACAACTATACTACCTACATCCAAAATAACGAGCTAATATAGGGGTCTCTCTTTCACAATTTTGTATGCAGATGAAAAGGACAGAAAAGGGCAGTGGGCGTAAACAATGGCACCTCGCTGTCCGGCTCGGCTTACATGCCGTCGCTTGGAATATTTTCATTAGTTATATTTTATATTTATATTCATTATTTTCTTAACGTTTAAAGCAGTGGTTTAGTTTCGACTGTTGTGCTGTTAACATGTCTTGTAAAAATAAATATTTATTTTATGCCTATTTATTTTATTGATTGTGTGGTCGGTACCTTCTGTGTTTTTCTTGAATGGTATGGGGCGTTATCTAGAACAATTACTGAGCCGTCTGGAATCTTATCAAGCACGTTCGAGAACCATTCTTCAAATACCTCCGCATTCATATTTTGGTGATAATCTCCTTGTTTTTTTTATTCAAAGACTAATGACCCGCCCTCAACAAATCCGTCTTCACTTCCGATGTGTGTTATGATTAGCCGCTTCCCTTTGCCTGCAAAAACAAAAACTCAATAAGATAAATGTTATCACAGCAATTAGTGAGGTTTTGTGACCAGGTAGAGACAATACCATGCAAAGATTGATAACGGCGGCTGTTTTGCAAAAAAAAAGGATTTAAATATTTGCACAATGAAACAATGGGGGTGACAGTCAACTCGTCCCGCCCCAGTATATCATTTTTCGTACATCAATGCAACCATGCAACGTCAATTTTAAAATTGCGCGGTCGGACACACTCTGACACGCTTAAAAACGGTACCTACATACCTATTATGAAGATTTCTCTTTTTAACGAAGGGTAGTCGTAACAAATGCGAGTAGTATGATTCTATTCCCCGCTTTAATACTCCGTCTATGCTACTATGTCTATGGGAAAATACCTATGACTCCTGTGAATTAAATAGCGAAGACATATTTTCTATTTATTTGGACTTTTATGGCAACGGGAGTTAATTCGGAAGAGATGTATTTACCTGATGTGTGTAAGCATGCTCGTGGCAATGGCATCGTGGGCGTGATTTTATTCAGATTTAATACAAACATTTGCCATCGAGCTGAAATGGAATCACCGGCGGTAGCTGAACGTGCCGTATTGACTCCTCTCGAATGAAGCGTACCGTTTGCTGTGTAATCTTGCTCATCTAAAGAGGCACGAAGACAGGGATGAATCTAGGAATTCCTCACGAAACTCCTAATTCAATTATCCATAGGTCAAGGCTTGTTTACTTTATTTAGCCTTGATCTAAAAGCAATGCACCCGTACTTGGCATGCTTAGGGATACGTTTTAGGTTGTAGCGGGCTATGTAGCTTTCCGAAACTCGACGATTTAAATATGCTGGATGAGGACTTTTTAACACTCTCGAGGGCCATGGAGGAGGCGCTGCATTTGGGATGACCAATGTTTACAATGTAGGTAATTATTTATTGGCAACAAATATAATAAGCACCATTATTATCTACCAAATCTTAGCGACCAAAAAAAAACAACATACTTTCGAAATAATAACCTCCTTTTAGTGATGTCTGTACTTTTTACTGCATTAATTAGCGGACCTAAGTATTCGATCAGATCACCCAATCTTAGCGATCAAATTTTGTTACTATTTCCAACTAAAAAATCTTCTACTAATTGCTTAATGTTGGTTTATTCTGTTAAATAATATTGTAATTAATTTGTTATTTTTATAAACTTCTAAAAACTCGTGTGTTTGTTACGCGATTTCTCCATCAATTGTGGACCGATTTTGTAAATTATTTTTTTGTTTGATAGGGTGTACTCCCGAGGTAGTCCCATTGTCACCAAGTTGGTATCTGATGTGGGAAACCGTGAGGAATTGAGAGAACTCTAATATTATAGCCATACATATAGCGATTTTGGTTTATTCAGTAACGAGGCTAGCATTTGCATGCAGACAGTATCATTTGGTGAAATGAAACTGATGATAAAGACCACTTTTGGCCACTGGAACTCCTCAATAGTACCTATTTCAAGGGTGGCTATAAGATATCTCGATTTAGATAGTTGAGCGACAACGACGAAGCACATTTGAATGGTTTAAATATAATTATGCACTATGACATCCCGCGGTGTTGCATGCGGCGTCTGTGAAATATCCAGTGGTTTTTATTGATTGAGTATTGGGAGTTTAGTGGGATTATGATCACTAAAAATAATAAATAGAATAAAATGTTTTAAAAAGAAACAAAAATCCGCGTTTCAACATGACGGCACAAACGTTTATTATAGAAACTCATGATTGAAAGTCTGGAATCACATATCAATAAATTTAAAGTGATTAACGTGATTAAGTATGTTCTGCAAATCTATTCTAGATACAGGGCTCATGCAGGAAATGTATAATTTAAAAACCATTTTGAGGAATGGGTTTCGTAAATCAATCTCTGCAGTTAAGGCGTGTCCGCTGCGCCAAAAAACTAACAAAGCATTTTAGCAAAAATAGTTTACAAAATATGTTTAGGTACAACTGCACGTCGTCCATTGCGCATTCAAGTTCAAGTTCAATTTTTTATATGTATAAATATGGCTACTGTCCAGTGAGACAATTCTGCCAACCATTGCGCCTTTGGAGTAAACAATGTATTGTTTGTCATAACATTTCACTTTTCTTTTTATTGTTTTGTTATATGTTATAATAGTGACGTTATAATTTAGTATCGACAAATCGGTTGCGAAGTTTAATGTTATTATTTACTACGGTAATAAATTATTCGAAATATGATCTAAATATGGTTTATTTTAGACTCCCTGACGACGATAATATGAAGCAAAGTTGGATAGAGGCTATTTCACAACAAAATTGGTTTTGGTCGAAACATAGTCGCATTTGCTCCAAACATTTTGAAGACGACTGTTATGGAGGTACGAACACGAATATTTGGGCAAATACCGCCAAGTGGAGTAGCAGCATTACGTAAACAAATTGCGCAGACTCAAACCTGGTGCAGTGCCCTCCCTAAGCTAATGTCCCCACTCAAACACTTTCGTGAGATTTAGGCATTGCTTATAATAAAACTGAAAAAACGCTCACATGCCAATTCAGCGTACCTACAATTCCGGCAAATAATATATCATATTTGTACTTACATCTCATACGATTACCTACAAATGTGACTCACCAAAATTGACAACCAATCAAGAGCTAGTTGAACAATTGAATTTCTATTATGCAATTCGTTAGATGCTTAAAAAATAATAAATGGCATACAACAAATGTTTGTACAGGCGTTGGCAATGGTGTTTTAATAACTAAACTTTTTTAAACTACGATTTGTACATATTTTTTTTAAACCATTTTGAACCTTATTTAATCAGATAACCCATTTTTCAAGCCTCATAATAATGGCACCTAAAATCCGCCATTAGAAATCCGTCCAGCCGTTTGGATGATACGGGGTAGTAAAGAATACGTTATATATTTATAGAACTTCCAAATATGTCGATATCTATAGTAATGTTTTGTCCGTCCCTGGTGTAAATTTACTTAGTCTGTGATCTAAACTATATCTGCACACATAAGAGTTGTTTATATATGCAACAGTGTGCCACAGTGTATGACCATGACGTTTTAGCGTAGCTGTAGCTATAGAACTGTCTCATTTTGGCAAACTAAATCACAATAACACTGTGCATATCAGCTATTTGTATGTTGCCTTTTATTTTAACGCTCTTTCTATGCCTTTAGTTCTTATTCTGTTTCAAAACATGACCCCCTCCCCCGCAGACAACAAAAATTTGCGCTTTAAAGCTTAATATTTCATAAACGGATCACTTACTCGAAAAAGTTTACACCAACCCGTAATATTTTTGAAAGACCAGGGCCTCTATTCAACTGCGTTATAACGATATCGTTTTTGATCTGTTTCCGTATTGTCAACGTTTTGATAACTCTTATGTCATTTACAATAATGGCGACTGTGACATAAACGATTCTTAAACGAGTCAAACACGATATCGTCTTAACGCACCTGAATAAAGGCCCTGACACCACACACTATGGGTCAGACGAGAAAAAGAGAAGAGTGTTGTTAAGTAAGTTAATAAATGAAATTTCAAATTTAGAATATCAGTAGGAGAGGGACTTGCCTTTTTGATCACAATGCCTACGCCACTACTTTGAAGCAGGGATCGTTACCGGTATTCTGACTACCGGTTTCAAATGAGGTATTACCGGTTATAATTGACTTTCACTATTTATACCGCTATAGCTCTGATTAGCGGTATAATGAATACCGGTATTCAAGTTTTTTATCGGTTTAGACAATTGACAACAATACTCCTTTTTGATACTTTACCCCTAAAAACCATAACCAGTAATACCTGTCAGTGTCAATATTCTTGTTTTCGGTGCTCTTACAAAAAACTTAGACTCGCCTTAGACAAGTCTGAAATTACAGTTCATTAAAGTCTAATTGACATCTCACTTATCAGGTACAATGAATAGCGGTATTGAATACAGGTATTCAATACTGTTAAATAGTGTATACATAGCGATAAAAACAAAAGCGTAATGACAACAATACCTCTAATTCGAATATAGGTATTATTTTTTAGCGGTAATAATTTGACAATGTGTATTTACATTGTCAAATTATTACCGCTAAAAAAGGTATTAAATAAAACCGGTTTTACAATCCCTGCTTTGAAGGATTACTCCTAAACAGCTATAAGACTACGAAGCAAAATAACTAACATTTAAAACGCCTACAAAGCAAAATGCCTCAAATTAAAACAACTTATCATTACTTTACCTCAAATGTAAAAGGACTTTGTAAAAATTCTAAACATTAGAATGACTATGAACTTAATAAGACTCGAATGCAAAACATCTCTGTTGTAAAATGCCTGGATATGATGATGCCTAGGGATGCAAAATACCTCAAATGCAAAACTACTCAGTAGTTTTATGACCTGAATGCCAAAATGCTCCAAATTACAAGAAATCAAACAAAATCGAGGTATAAATACAAGCATAGTTAATGGTCCGTCACGAATTGTTTAGTATTATGTCATTAGTGTCATTACCTATGAAATTGCCTTTTTGATCACAATGCCTACGCCGCAAAACTACTTTGAAGGATTACTCCTAAACAGCTATAAGACTACGAAGCAAAATAACTAACATTTAAAACGCCTACAAAGCAAAATGCCTCAAATCAATATCTCTAAAGCGGTTTGCCTAATTTGCAAGACGTCTGCATGCTTTCTTGTCTAGGCAGCATAACGTCTCAAAAATTAAAATGACTTTAAAGGATAATACATAACATGCCATACGACTAAGAATCATAATTTATCGCTATCAAAAACGGCTATAAATCAAACTGCCTCAAATTAATAATATCCAACTAATATAAATGTGAAAGGAAGTGACATAGAAAACTCTATGTGAATTCCCTATTTTCAGATTAGATACTGGCCACTTTAAATAATACTCGTTGTTTATTTCAAAAAGCAGACAAGAAACAGGTTTTTTTAGTTACATTTTATGAGGTAATTTGAACTGCAACCCAACTACAAAATGGCAGTTCAGGTGCAGTTACGAGGCAATTAAAGAAACTGAAATATTATTTCTAGTGTGACTTTGTGTCCACACGAGAAGGTAAAAGTGAGATAATTGGCAACAAAAGAGAATATATTTTTTAACTCGTTTTACTGTCGTAATATATTATATTAACGATATAAAATCACATGTTAAAACTTGTGCACTGATAAAAATTACCCTGTAATCATGCCAAATTACAGCTTTCTAGTAGTAAGAGTCTCTGAGCTAGGCTGCGGACGGATGGACATGGCGAAACTATAAGGGTTCATAGTTTGACTACGGAACCCTAAAAAGGAAAGTGTATAGAGTATAGTTCGTGCTAAAACTAGCCGTACACACCAAGGTGTTGTCACGGCGCGCAAGGACGGGTCAAGAAGCTTATATAATTATATGATACTGGAGATTGCATGTTTGCATAGCGAACAACGAATTGAAGCCAAGAAAAGTGACCTTAATGACGTTGCTTATGTTATTTGTCCCTTTCTTTTCATGCTAAAGAAAGTAACAAAACATAAGCGACGTCATTCAAGGTCACTTTTCTTGCCGGCCGACGCTCCCACACAAGTGGGAGCCGTCTACGACATGGATATCGTCGGTGTACTTTGTGTAGCACACCGAAAGGTCTGGGTGACCTTCAGAAGGCTTTGTGGGGCCGAGGACGTTGTGATCTTGTGGATTAGGCCTGAGTGGTGACTAAAGCGTTTTGTGTGGAGACGTAATTATTCCCGCAGCGCTGTGGTCTAGCGTCGATCCTCCTTTTGAAAGGGGGATGAAGAACGTGGTTTCAGAAAAAGAAAAGCTTTTCGTTGAAAAGCCAGGTAAAGAAACCTTCAGGATGTCATTGATTCGGGAAAAATCTTAGGGTTTTCCCACACCTATCGACACGGAATCGGCGTTAGCTGACGTGTCGGCCGGCGACGGCGGAGCAGAACGAAGTCTTTTCGCTCTTATTGCGTAGACATAAAGAGTTTTTTGATAACTACTGATGCTAACGCCGATTCTGCGTCGATAGGTTTGGGGAGACCCTTAACAGCGCGATGTAGGATTGAGCGTGATTAGGATTACCAAAGCGCCACCTAGTAACACGTTTTGTTACTAAACCTTTTATTAGAATGAGCGCTAGGTGGCGATAAACACTTTGTTGTTCGGTCGCCTTCACTTTAATTTCACATTAATTATATATCATCCAAAGAGTTATAAATATTTGGTATTCGTGTTTTTATGAAACATCATTATTTATAAAGTGCATTACGGCTACAAATATGCCTAATATGGCGTTCTATCGTTTTAGTCTAAAAACTACTTTCTGTTCAACATTGTTAGATGGCGCTAGTAGTCAGTTAAAAGTTTTAAATTATTTTATGTTGTTACTAGTTTTTGCCCGCGACTTCGTCCGCGTAGATTTCGTTTTATCGTTATTCCTTCGGAATTTGTATCCATTTCTTCCAAATCCGTACAGTACAGCCCCTCAGCGTAAAAGGGTAACAAACTAATCCACAAACTTTTCCATCTATACTCTTCCATTCCATACTAATATTATAAAAAAAACCGGCCAAGAGCATGTCGGACCATGCTCAGTGTAGTGTCCCGAAGCCGTTAAGTACTACAAACATAAAAAATCAACAAGTAATAACTAATTTTCTATTTAAAGTCAATTGGTGCCGTCTTAGATGATTTTAGTAGGTGTAAACACTTTAATCGCCTGTATCTCAAGTATCTCAAGAACCAATGATGTTTACTTACGGCCGAACACTATACCTATTCAAACCGCGGATTACTTACTTCGGGTTGAAATTTGACATTTGCCCATACAAAATGTGTCAAATTTTAATCCGAAGTAAGGCTATCTGTCCGCGGTTTGAATATATGGTTCGGCCGTTAGTCATCATAGTTTTCCTTTAAAATGCTGTTTCATTTAAGATTTTTACCAGATTTTTAGTACCTATTTGTAGTTTTGGTTGCAGGGGGGGGGGGGGGGACACTTGACTGTAACAAAAATTAGCGGTTTGAAGCTTAATGTTTCATAAACGGATCACTTTATCGAAAAATTGTTTTCACAAACCCGTAATATTTTTAAAAGACCTATCCAACTACACCATACACTATATGGGGTAGACGATAAAACAAAAAATACTTCCCCAGGTTACGTCTACTTTAAAAAAAAAAACATGATTTTATTTTACCACTGTTGGCGTGACAAAGATGCTAAATTACAGCTTTCCGTCCGTCCTTCCGCAGCCTAGCTCAGAGACTCTTAGTACTAGTATCGCATACCTACAGCTTGACAACCCATGTCATTATTTCTAGTGTGACTTTGTGTCCACACGAGAAGGTAAAAGTGAGATAATTGGCAACAAAAGAGAATATATTTTTTTAACTCGTTTTACTGTCGTAATATATTATATTAACGATATAAAATCACATGTTAAAACTTGTGCACTGATAAAAAATTACCCTGTATTCATGCCAAATTACAGCTTTCTAGTACTAAGAGTCTCTGAGCTAGGCTGCGGAAGGACGGACGGACGAACGGACGGAAGGCGGGACGGACATGGCGAAACTATAAGGGTTCCTAGTTTGACTACGGAACCCTCAAAAGCATTTGCCCGTGACTCCATCCGCGAAGAAGTCATTTATCGCTGCTCCCTCGGGAACTGTAAAATTTTCCGGGACAAAAACTATCCTTTGTCCTTCCCCGGGACTCAAAGTATTTCCATTCCGAATTGAATAAAATATCGGTTCAGTAGTTTAAGCTTGAAGAGGTGCGAAGTTTTGATAATCAGTATAAAAAATATGTTTACATTCGGAGGTAAAATTTTGTACCTTCACTAAATCATCATCAGCTCTTGATTTTTATCTTGTTGTTTTTAAACATTACTGACTGAGAAGTAGGACTCGAAAGTAAGGGCTACATAACAGGGGAAGCGGTTATCAGTTCTGAAATTTGGTCGAAGACCAAGCACCCTGGTCAGTTAGAAGGCTCTGAAGCAAAATAACTACCGCAAATTCTTTTTTTCTTTAGCTTATTTTTAATATATTTACATAACTTTGAAATAGTAATGTTAAATAACTCTCGCAGATTATTTGAGCTCCATTAGTAAAAGCTAATGTCACAGTTATTATTTGTAGGCCTCAATAATCCTGAAATAGACCGAAAAACCTACCCTAAATTTTGGTGACAGACAGAGATAAAATAAAACTACAACAAAGATGACTTATTTATCCTTAATCATAAAGATAACTTGAATAATGTTATACATATATTATCCCCCTTACTAATAAACGTTGAATAAGCTTGGAAGAGTTATGCCATGCTTTGACCATCTGTCATTGCTACATTTGAATTCGACATATACCTAAGGACAAAGCATGGTATAACTATTCCAAGTTTTTCAACGTTTATTAGTAAGGGGGTAAATGTATAGATGTATAGACATATAAATCAATACATAATAAATAAATAAATATCAGAGGACAATCTCACAACAATGTATTTTTTTACAATACAATAAATATTAAGTCAATATTAGTCATTTCAACAATGTTTTCAAAGAAAAACGTGACCCCGTCAGTTTCTGTCACAACACTCACAATGTCTTTTCTGCAACCAATTATTTACTGAACCTTTTCAATGCCTTTATCGGATATGTCTGTCATGGTTGACTGCGCAAAATAGACCTGAGTATCTATGAGGCAAAGTTGACATTCGCTCTGGTTTTGTATTTCATATAGCGTTGAATAGGTTAATGATTCATGTAGGTTAAGGAAAGATCGTTACCAATGTCACAAATAATAAAGGTTATTTAACGACTAAGGTAAAAGCTACATATATAAGCTTCCAAGATTGACTTATTTTTAGCGTAACAAAAAAATGTTAATGTTCATCACTGGATCATCCATAATAATCCATATCTTATATCATTCTTGTAAGGTCCTGGTAATTATGTCAATAACCTTACCTTAATTTGAGAAGAGGCAAATAAGCTCCTTTTTCAGCAAAAACTGTAGAAGTCTAAGTACGCTTCGTCTACATGTTAAAAATAACTAGCATCAAGAGATGAGTGGTTGTCTCATCTCTAAGGAGAAAACTACTGCCTAATCTAAAACGTAATAAATGCAAGTTCAGTCAATCCGGGTTACGTAAAATGTGTGGTGATATTGAAAGATTTTTCCAATAGGTATCACAAGATGTTTTACTACAATTTTATTATATTAAAAAGGGTTATTTAATCTCATTTGACCTCGATTTGCAACCATTCAAATGTGAACTATTATTTGTAGGTCCGTTTAATGTTACCCGCACATTCAAATTAACCCGATTTAAAGTAAATAAGTATGCTTATTCACAGTGAACTTGTTTAATTTTTTCAAACATGTTCCTCTCAGACCAACCGTCGGACTGGCAGGCAGAGGGACGCAGGTATTTATTACACTGAAAAAGACCTATTCGTTGGCATCATTGTTTTTGTATTTCACTTTTTGTTACTCATCACGTAGACGGAAAATAAAACATCAACTATTTTTTTTTATTATATTTGTTTTTGAAGGTACAAGTACATTAAACCGCGTGCTAACATCGCGTAACATACGATCACACGAAGTTAGCTATATTTAAACTAAATATTTACACACCTATAAACTACTATAATTATTAAAATGCTTTGATGCTACAAAATGTATCAAACATTATATTTACCTATTATTAAGGTAGTGTAATAGTAAATGTTGCATAGTTGGGACACTCCCTTATCGTAGGCACGAAAGCACATTGAGTTAGGATGGTCACAAGGTGACAACGAGCGCGGGGTATATCTTAGGGGTGGCAACAGGCAACGTCAAATAATTATACATTGAGTTATTAAAAAAAACGTGTGTAATAATCATGTAATTTGTAATTATATAATTGTACGGATATTTTTTTATTTAAAACATGGCTGAAACTTCAATCTGAAAAGTTTTAGTTGTGACAGTTGACTCTGCCGTCGCCACCTGCGAAGTGTCCAACGCTATACTAGCGACTGTTGGCGAGATAACAAGTTAATCCTGTTAGTTGTCATCGTAGTATGTACAAGTTATACAATTTTACTTCGTTTGAGATATTATATATGTCCTAGGATGTCACGAATTTATCTCGCCGTTAGTAGACTTTATTTTCAGGTACAAAACAAAAACAGGACCCGCCAAATAAGTCGACTCTTTTCACAATAGGAAGAACTCGCATTATAATATCGTAAATTGATTTATATACAGTACCTCGAGCTCCTTATAAGAAGCTACAGTAACTATTTAAATATAGGCACTGAATCCTATCAATCTGCCGAGACATAATATTTAGGAAATATTCACTCTATTTTGTTTCAGTACCTTCATAGTTAAGGTTTTCTTCTCCATGTAGTTTTGTGTTGGGTCACACTAACTTATTTATCGTAACAATGTTTCTTTTGTTCAACTTTAAGACGTATTTTGATACAGAAAAAAAGGAAAAAAAAGTAAAGCGTATCCAAAACTTAAGAAGTCAGAAACGTATAAACGTTAAGCATGACCCATTTTTTGTTTTTGAAGAATTAAACTTTGTTAAATCAGTAATTTAGTTGTAATGGCACAATATTACACTCTATAGCTTACCAGCATCTATGGAAAATGCATTACTTTAATTTGTATGCAGTTTATCTTTAGTACAGGCGTTATACGAGCAAGCCTCGATAAACTATTATTTACACAATTAAATGGCAAACGAAGGTTTGATCAATAACAAGACTTACATTTAACTAATATACTTTACACATTATAATATTTGCATTTTATTAAAAAGTTGTGCTTCAAGACAGCCCTTGAATACCGACTCTTAATATTACTGGTCTTTTATCTTTGCTTTCATTTAATATTTACAAATAAGAACCTATTTGATGGCCATGTGGCATTCGTATTCTTTAAATATGGCCCAGGGGCCTTATTCTACTTTGTAGGGCCATTTTTTCCTATTGTTATCGTATTCTCATCGTTACGACAGCTCCTATTAACTTGACAGTAAAGGGGCCGAATTAAAAGCAATACAGTAAAACAGCATAGAATAAAGCCCCAGTTCCGATAAATACATATTTAACAGACTTTAAAAAGAAGAGGAGTTTCTGAATTCCGTTGTTTATTTAAATGTTTGTTACTTCGGGACTCCGTCATATATTTAAAATTTAAAAAAAATGTCTATTTAAAAAGCTTCCAAATCGGTTAGTTTTTGATCAAAACCCATTTCTGATAATAGAATCTATGACAAATTGAAGGAACTCCTCAAATAAATGCTACAGGCATACACGTAGCGATTTTGATATTTTCAACAACAAGCATGTAACAAGACAAGCATTTGTATTCAGAAAGTATCATTTGGTGAGGTGGAAAGTGGAATGAAGAAGACCACCGATGGCCACTGAAACTTCACAATGATACCCATATGATATCTATTTCAAGGGTGGCTATAAGATATCAGATATCACGATTTAGATAACTAGTTAAGCGATTATGTCGGAGCAAATTTAGATGGAGACTTAAAAGCATTTTTGTTTTGACAAAAAAGCATCGAAGTCGTTTTCAAGAAAGCAATAGCAATGTACCTACGAGGAACCTGACTTGCGTGGGACTTCGATATGTATTCCATAATTCAGTTTGCGAAGTATAAGGTGAAGGTACGGGACTGGGTAGTTCAAGGAAATCAGTTATTATTTAACACGTTTTAGTGAATTTTTAAGACGGTTCATTCATGTTTTTTTTTTTATAAGGACCTGCCTAATTAGTTTTGCTGCTGTTCAACAAGACGTTTTGATTCGCCAAGACGAAACGTTAGCATATTATCTCTTGACTTTTAAATGGCTCTATATTTAATTAGTCTAATTTGTATAATTCGATTTCATAGTCTATAAGATAAAAAGAAAAGGAAAAGACAGGCAAGTATTAGAAGCAAGATTGGGCCCTATCGTGTTGGTCCCTCGAATTTGTAGGCCACTATATACAGTATTTTAACATTTGTGTAGGTGGCAAGATTTATTATAGCAAGGAATGCATATTAGAAATAATACAACAAGTGTTATATTTTAAGATATTAGAGATAGTATTAGAGAAAAATCGTATGAACAAAGTACTTTCTCATAAGTTCAAGTCGATTAGAAAAATATAAAACAGCGTTTTAGTAAAAGCTGATAGTAAATGGCAATCCTACTTAACTAAATATTCACAAAATTCCTTGTTGCAGCCTTTGTATTTCATATCGCTGGTCCCCATTGTATGTAATAAATCTAATTATCACAGCTTTATAATTAAATTAAATAACACTCGCATACTTAACTCCGAGAAATATATAAACATAGCCGTCCTTAATGCAAATTAATAAATAGCTTATATTTAATCATATGTGCGCAAGCACCTAATAAAGGATATTTTTACAAAAATGTTTTATAACAGTTGCTTACATAGTTATGATAAAAAAATAACAAAATGCTTTATTAATAACTAAATAAAAATCTTAAACTGATGTGTTCAAAACAAACTAACACTAGCCATCACTCCAATGGCACGGAGCGCGAAAGCGCTTTAAGTATAGCACTCTAGCTAGAATCTGGAGATCAGTCCAGTGCGACTCATCACTCAGACCGCAGTCTGGAAACGCTTGCCACTCACTGTGGTCCGAATAAGCGCAACTCATCACACACTAAAGTCTCAATAATTGCGACTCACTGCTCAAACCGTGGTTTCATTTTTGCGAAGTGGCTGTAGCTCCCTTTGCAGATCATTATAGTATTCGTGATCTGACATGGATTCCTCCTCCACAGAGCGCTGTGGCAAGTATTTACTGGTCCCAGGCTGCTGAGTTTCCGCACTGGTTCCACTGGCATCACTCGCTAGGGATTCCAAAGGCAGCGGCTCAGTAGGTATGCCCAGCGTCTGAGATGGCACATTCTCGTCACTCATCAAATACTCTGGATTATCCACGCACCGCTTAGGTCCAAGTGTCACAAACCCGCTGTACCGCAGGTCTTTGTCTTGGCTCTCACCCCCTTCTCCAATCAAATCCATGTAGGTTGAAGCATTTTGGTTGTGCTGCGGTGAGGGCATCAAGTAGTCGTCCTCGTCCAAAGGCAGATTCAGTTTTAGATTGCCAACCTGAGCTTCTTTTACTTTGGACATGCTGTCGAAGTTAGCTTCGTCTGAGCCTTCAGGCCTCGTCGCATATCGGGAGCTCGATCCATCAGAAGCGCACACCCCATTATTATAATAGTGTCTCATTTCTGGGCCGTCTGGATTGGACTGATTATACCTAAGCATTTCATGGTCCCAGGCTTCGGCTTTGGAACCATCTGGGCTAGCGCTTTCTGGACTTGTTGCGTTGTTAACCCAGGAAGAGGAAGTACAGGGTTTCAGCGAGCTCGTCTGCGTATCCAGGCCAGCGCTGATGGCAGAGTTCGAAGTCACCGTGCCTGTAGCCGTTTTAAATTTCGGCTGGAGATACTCGTCGGCCTCGACCAGTGACTCTGGTCCTTCAATTGCAGATGAGAGATTCCGTATCAGCTCCTTTTCATCCTGAAATAAAATAAATAAATCATTAGTATTATAAAATATTGAAAGTATTCAACCATTACGCAAGCATTTTTAGGACATTAAAAAGTAGAAAACATCTATTTAAGTATTCCTTTAAAGTCAACTTTAATTAATTTTAGATAAGAAATGATTGTTAATTGTATTACATACCTGTGAAGAATAGGATGGGAGTCGCATAAATTTGTCACCAGGAATGACGAGATATCTGCCAGGATCTCTTGCCATCTCAGCAAAGGTATCTGCCAACTGTTTGAATGTCGGTCTGCTTTCAGCATCCAACATCCAACACGACACCATTAAGCAGTAAATGTCCAATGTGCATATGCTTGGTTGAGGCAATTTCAGTCCATTCTCAATCAGACCTGGCACATTCTTGGCATAAATGTTCTCATAAGGTCGAGCACCATAACTCAAAATCTCCCATATAGTCACACCAAACGCCCATACGTCACTTTTATGTGTAAATATCCTGTGTTGTATGCATTCTAGGGCCAACCATTTGATCGGCATCTTACCGCCCGCGGCTTTGTACTCGACCTCGTTTATATCTAATAGCTTTGCTAAACCAAAATCAGTGATTTTAATGCAATTTGGCGTTTGTACTAAAACGTTGCGAGCAGCTAGATCTCTATGCACCAGCCGCTTATCTTCTAAATACGCCATACCTCGCGCAATCTGTGTACACCAGTTCAGGAATGCTTTTGAACCGATCTTCTCCTTGTGCGTTCTGACGTAATCGAGCAGACAACCAAGTGGCATTAGTTGGGTGATCAACATCATCTGGTTAGTCATACACACTGCGAGGAGCTGAAGAAGATTCGGATGTTCCACGCTAGCCATTATATACGCTTCGTCCAAGAACTCTTTGCTTGTGCTCGCACCAGTTCCTTCTTTCAGGACTTTGATCGCCACTGGAATTTTGACGTTTCCTCCTTCCGGTACCCAGACTCCTTTATACACTTTACCGAATGCACCAAACCCAAGCATACCGCCGCGACGAAGCTCGCCTTCTTTTACGATTCGGAGTTTGGCAAGATTAGGCTTTACGTCCGTCGGTCGGAGCGGTTCATTGTCATCGCATCCCGTTAGAACCATAGTCATCTTTACAGCTTCTTTCTTAGCCTTTGCATTCTGTCTGCACGTGTATCCAATTATACCAAGAATCATTAGAACTAAGAAAGCAATTACTAAAACAATAACTAAGACTATTGGTGTCTTGGCAGCTGAAGGAGGCGGACCGCTACTGGAAGCTGAACAATACGGTTCATCGATAGTATTTTGTACCTGTTCGTCGAAATATATTTTATTTGGCATTTCTGGAGGACATGTGTTGGTGCAGTTAAATGGTTGTTTACCGTCGATAGCATTGGATTCACTGAGGAATACTTTTAATGTTTGACATTTGACGCAGTCCGTGGAGTCAGGCCCCGTGCAGCCGCGGCACTCAATGTGGCACTGTGTGCACGTCCTGCTGTCCTGATCTGTAAAGTGATCAGCAGGACATTCATCTTCGCATTGATCTCCTCGTTTGTAACCATTACAGACTTGGCAGACCTGCTCGTGAATCCCAAAGCCGGTGCATTTAATGCAGAGGGGATGGCATTTTCGACAGACTATAGTGACTTTGCCTTCTAAAGGCTTAACGTTCCCGACCCATTCGTTGTAATAGCCATCAGGGCATGGTTCATTTTCTTCTAGGCATTGTTTGACGGTGGCTTCTACAGTGATGATGGCTTTTTTGCATGAGTTGCAGCCGGTTTCTCCAACCGTGTTTTCAGGGCCGTTGCAGCCGTTGATGCAGTTGGCGTGACAGGGGAGACAGGTGGCGTTCTCGGAGACGTAGCGGGTGTCTGGGCACTGCGTCACGCAGAAAGGCCCGTCTTGAACGTGCTGGCATCGCGTGCAATTGGCCCAGCTGGGACCTGTGCAGCCATCTAGACATTCCGCGTGACATTTCTCGCAAGTGTTCTCGCCGGACTTGTAAAGCCTGGAACGTAAAGGATAATATATAAATCGGGTGCCGTCTGTTTATTCCGGTTCGATCATTTCGATTGTTCGAAACGTATTTGGCATAAATAATGTTTCTTCGACGAATTTTGACATTGCAGAAAGCGTATATTATTTAGCATTATGTCGTGTGTAGAAATTATCCTACCTTCCTAATGACTATAAAAAACAAAAGGTAGTGTACGAGCGAAGCAAGCGCGTGGGATGTCAGGCAGAAACGACTTAGATAACGAGCCTAACCTAGGTTAGAATACTAAGGCGTTAGCAAAGCGTATCGTAGCTCCCGCCTTACCCTTCGATGTTAGGTATTTTTTTTAATAATCTAAAAAAAAGTTCTTGCTCGCATGCTTTTCTACACTAATAAAACTATTTTGACTACCTACTGCAACATAAAAGCTTTTAAATAGGTCTTCTCATCCAAGATGCTATTTTCAATACGTTAATACTGTAGTAATTTCTTGCGTTCTTATAATCCTTGCGACGATTCGGTTCATAAAAGTTATGCACTTACGAGTAGGCATAAAGATTCCAACGGACATTCTGACTAGTGATAGTATGCGGACTAGACTATGCCATAATTGTTTATGTCTATAATCACTAATTCTTAAAGTTTTATGCAACATAGAATTACTACAAAATAAAAATAAAACCTTAATAATGTAGGTAAATAAGTTAATAATGTACGTAATAAAAATTATACCGCAGCTTTTGTGTTTACTCTATGAAGTAATAAATACAGGGTGTTTTTTTGGTCGACAACTTCCAAAACAGAAGAGATAGTACAACTAATGCTGAATCCGAATATCTTATTAAAAAATTATACAACCTAAGGTCAGAGAAATAGCATTTTCAATTTTTCCCATTATTTTACTTAATTGTGGTTACCACGCGCCGTGTTTACCGAGACTTTAATGACGTAATTACCGTGCACAATGTTATGATTCATCTTTCCCTTCATACTTGTTTCGGGCTTAGGACCGTCAAAGATTACAAACCGAGAATAGCCTGCTTAACATCCACTGCAAGCCCACTTTGGCCTCTTCCTTGAGCATGGTGTGGCGTAATGGTCTGCCGATTAGGAAATCGTTCAGTCCAAATCCTAACGGTGTCAGCAATATTTTGACCACTCATAAAGTAAATGTTCACAGCATCAAAAATTTGACGATCGTCCAGAAGTAAATTTTCTCGCCGAGACATTTTTTTTATCAATTAAATGATGTAACACTTTAACTTAACAAGCACTCGCTTCGAAACAAGCACGGAACTGACGTCGCTTGCGCATAGTTTTGTGAGGGTAGTATCAAACAATAACATCCTGACGATAAGCGGCCTACCCCCTTCGTACCTACAGAAACGAGAGACCATGATTTATAAAATAGCAAGGACATTCTTTCGAATTTTGTTGAAAAAAAAAAATTTTTTTTGAGCTCAGAATCATGAATATAGTATACAGAGTGTAAATTTAATACGGGCATATATTTAGTTAATATACACACTAATTAACGTAAAAACTTGTGTAACAGTAACATTAAGCAATGTATCATACATTGCGCCAATTAAATTAAATCGTCTACGTAATATCGTTTTGTAATAGGAAGTGGCACGCGTTACATTGCTCCAAAGACAAACTTAAAAAAATTAACTGCGCCTTAATAATAAAAGTTACTAACAAAATGTTTTTCTCACTTGATTTGTAAGATCGTTAACCACGCCTGGATAAAATATATGCCCGTATGAAATTTACACACTGTATAACTCCTATTATGGAAGTTGCTGACCAAAAAACATCCTGTATAAACAGTTATTATATCTAGGAAAACTGAGAAATATTTTTAGAAACAAATTTTTTCACTCTGAATCCTGGGTTTTACTAAAAACAATTCAATTCAATTTAAAACATATTACAATTAGTAGCGAAACTAAACTGTTTTTTTAATCTGTCTGCAAAGTATTATCAACGACTTCAGTGCTGAGCAGACGCTACTTAGTACCCAAACTAAAAAAAATGAAAGAATAAGAGATTGAGACATATGCTTACCCTGGTAAGATACTGCAGTTGTGTATGCAAGTTTCATCTAGCCGGAAATTTCGGCAAGAGAGGCATTGATCAGGCCCTGGCCCCCAGCAGCCGTCATCCGAGCATTGGGAGTCGCATACCAAATTTGATTTAACTGTTAAAAAAACATAACTTAGGAACAAACAAAGATTTTATAATTATAGCAAATCGCTCAGCTAAGTCGGTTAATGGTGTTAGTTTTACACTAAACGAAACAGAGGTAAATCAATTAAAAGGGTATTCAATCTCGCTTGCCTTTAGAAATGATAAATCGCATGAGCATAATTTAACACCACATATTATTTTCTAATCTATTCTAAATTTACTATGAGGATCCTCATTGACTACTACAAATCGCAAAGCGAAACTCACCACATGAAGACAAGTTTCCGTTCTTTTGAATTATTTGCTTGTGATCCTTTGACTTGACCAGTTTATTCCATGCGATGTTCTCCGCGAAACAAAGGTTGCTATTCTCCATTATTGCTATGGCACCTGAGTTCACTCTCTTCAAAGACTTCAACCCTAAAGACCTCAGCGAAGTCTTCACAATGTAAAGAGAAGCGAAAAGGTTCTCGACCACTTGCCGGCCTCCTATGACTTCCAGGTTGCGGAAGTAAGAGAGACTCGTGAAGTTCGAGTGGACGGCTTGCACGTTCAGGTAACCGGTGACTTCTCGAACCGTGCTGAACACTTCCAAACGGTCTGGATCCATCGGCACGTAGCGCTCGCCAAATGAGTAATCCGCATTCACTTGTTGAAATCCAGTAAAAGTCATCTCTAGGATTTCTATGGAACCATCGATGATCGTGCAGTCTTTAAAACTGTCGATGTTTCCAGAATGTATCGGTTTCTCCGCGCGGCAAGTCTTCGGGCAAGTCACGTTGCAAGAGATGCACTCTCCGTTGACGGCCGTCTTGTCCGGCGGGCAGCTTCTCACGCACGCTCCAGTGTCTTTCAAGAGATGTTCGGGACAGCTGCGAACGCACGTGGCTCCGTAGGCGTACTTCCCGTTCGGATTCGGTTCCCACGAGTAAGTCGTAGAGTTATATTTCTCCATTCTAGGGCATTCTTGTGAGCACGTGCCTTCGTTGTAAAAGTTGCGACAAGCCAGGCACTGCGACGGGAGTGGGCCGGTGCAGCCACCTGCGCAGAATGTATTGCAACAGTCGCGGGGGTTCGGTCCGAAGCAGCGCCCCTGCGCACATTGGGGACTACAATTCGTTTTTGAAAACTTTTGACAATTCTTTGGCCCTTCGCCCCAGCATCCCGCCTCGCAACTGGAATCGCAGCGCGGGCAGACGCGCTCCGGCGCTGCGAAATCGTACACGTAGACGTACGTCGCATTGGGGCCAGTGATTATCTCGTCCCAGTTGATTGTCTTCACGTGGCAGAGGTTGTAATTGTTGTAGACGCCGACGCTCCCGCGCAATATGTCGCGGAGCGCTGGAAGCTCGAGCGTGAAGGCAGTAGACATGGTGACCATAAGAGCAAACTCCTCTTCTCTCACGTTTAGCTTGAAAAGCGTCCGTCCGCGAATAATCTGCAGCTGAGGCAAAATGATCCGGCGTACCTTCACGTGTGATATCAGAACGTATCCAGTCACTTCTCTGATGTACTGGAGGAAAGATAGGTCCATGGTGTCGTTCTGGAGCCATGTCAGTTCGAGGTTGCCATCTACGTAAGTACAATTTGTGAAGCGATCACGAAGATTCCGGTAGTGCGTGTCGCGATTCGAGGGCACTGACATCCGCCCATTCGTCCCGATGCATACTGGAAAAGAGAGAAACCTGTTATTAGATATTGATAAATAATAACGTGAGTGAATGGATTAGTCAATAAAATCTAGGTTGTAGAAAAAGTCCTTGAAGGATCGTCGAGTTATGAGCGGCTTGCCTAACGAAGAGGCGGGCCGGTGTGGGCGGGCTCTAAAGCCAGTTTCCCCGACCCCGCTGCAAGAATCGCGCTGCTATTCGTAATAAACCGGAGAAAACAGCATCCACCGCTGCTTTGTTGCGGCACGTCGACCCGACACACGAAGCCGAAGCGCATTTGTACGATCATGCAGAATATTGACGTGAACGCCGATTCAGTTCAAAGTTTACCGTTACTCGGTTGTTATTCTAACAGACAATAATACACAGCTGTACTATTTTCGATACTAATGTTGCAAGAATAAGTTGGAATTAGTTTTATGACTCTTTAATTAAATAAAAATGGTAAATTTAGATTTACCTGCGTATCATTATGGTTAGAATGTACATATACTTAAAGGTTATAGGTTGAATGCTTTACTATCTACTAAGTATTTATATTAAGCGACAAGTTGACCTGCATTCTACAGCATGCAGTAAGCGTTTGTGACGTAATATATTGCAGTTTAAATATTAAGAAACTATATTAAACCGCCGGGAATATAAACAGCTTGTGTACGTAAGGTAAAAAACATGAAAATTCACCCATCTTTTATTTCTTCTTATCAATTATCTTGTTGCACTTTATAAATATTCCAACATGATACGTTTTTGGAACCTCAGATACGCGTGCAATTCTCATAGACTAACCCTCAAGAGTCTACCTGCGCACCATTAAACGTCCAAGACTGCTAAATCATAAGACAAGGCTCCTGTCCCTAAGAGGTTTTTTTGTGGCGCCCCATAGAAAAACCAAGGCATTCAAAAGGTAAACTTTACCTGGCCGACCAAATAATGGCCCTTTTTTGTGAACTGTAGTGTAGTGTTACCGTCATATGATATGGAGAAAAGATTTTTAACTACTCTCATATTATAGTGCAGGTAACCATTTGGTTATTTTACTGGGTAAAACTGGTTTGGATATGTAAAGAATGTTTTATTAATAGGTACTGTGGTTATAAAAATGTAAGTTGAGTTTTCGATTTACGTCCAATCCGAGTTTGAACTCATGACCAATTAAAATGATGTTTTACTAAAAACAGGCTTTTTAAGAGTGATTTAAAAAAATTACACACTTCTATCTCCAGAGAGGGATGTAAGTTAATTTAAGAATATTAATAATGAACCTTATGAAAAAAGACAGTACCTGAACCTAATTAATGTAAAAGATCCTGTATGATCAAATCTCATTTTTAAATAATCTCAAACAAACGATAGCAAAGAGAACATTATCTGGCAGTATGTACTTAACACAATGCTATTTAACTAATGCTTGTGACTCTGAATGCTAAAAGAACTGGAACGAGTATGTATCTAAATATGTTATTTTTGACTTTAGAGTATCAGCACCTTAAAAGTATGCTCTTTTCAGAAAAAAATGCTCTGTATGGGACATACTAGGGTACTAACCAGACAGTTCCTTTGTATTTAAGCTTATAATTAAACTATACCTAACCCTTAAATGGTATCTACACAGTAGAAACATAGTAGACCGATTCTGTTCACCGAGGGTCACAAGCTACACGAGAAAGTAATAATTGTAAAAGTGAACGATTCGAAATCTCCATTGGAATGTACCTTCCATTAAAAACGGCTCCGTTCAAAGCATCGACGCATGTACGGGCGAGGTGTTAATCAGTGTTGCCTACATTCCACAACAAGCCGTTATGGACATCCTAGTGCATAAAATTATGCGTAATTAAAATAAAGCTTTCAAAAACATCACGTTATAAGGTGTGGGCATTTGAAAATCGCTTTTAAAACCCGAAATAACATAGCGAGGAAGCCTTACGTAAGTTGGTTGGGTTACCTCCCACGTCATAACGCAGCTGATTTGCGATGTCACTAGTAGTTTGAAGCTGGGTTGTAATATGTAGTTATTGTACTTGGCCGGCTTGCGTGGTGGGTAGAAATCCGGTGTCCGGTCGACCTGGTTGGCGATGACACGAGAGATAACTATTGAGGCTGCGTTGCGCTCACTGACTGTTACTGATGCAGCCGATATTATATGATGACATGTTGACAAAACAAAGCTTTGCATCGAAGTAACTTGGTAATAAAACACTGTACTGTTTTGAAAAATTCATTAAAACTACGTAAAAAGTAGTCGCGACGTCGCAAACCTGATGAAATTAAATCAACCTAACAAATAAACTGGTTGTATCGCTAAAAATCCTTTAAGAAACTCCACGGTTACACATACGCCTTAAGAATATGCTGCTAAGTTGAGAGGCCCGTGTATTCCCTACACTGTGCCAGCTTCGTCCTTCTAACTGTTCCTGGCGTGGTAAAGCCGGGCGACAGGTTAGTCTGCGAACGCTCTTTTTATCCAGTTACTTGAATTCTGAAGCATTGGAACCAGTTTTCGCTCCGCCACATAACTCTGGTCGTACCTTTCACTGCAATTCGTCATTGCGTACGTTTACATTGCCGTGCAGTATATGATTTTGTTTTTGAAACGGTAACTATAACTTCAATGGATGTTACCGGCAGTGTGCTTTCCACTTTTATGTTTCTTGTGGTACTCAGTTGTGTTTTTCCATGAAAGTGAAATATAGAAGCTTGCGTAATTTTGCCAAAAATGTACTTTTGGGTCATTCTCAGTTAAGAGGTAAAAACGATGTCCCGGATAAATAATCATACTTCTATTGAAAATTAAAAGAATATTATATCACAATCTCTTAATATAAGTGCTCAACTTTATGGACAATCAATTTCAAATAATTAATTAACTTAGTTTTGTCACAATTTCACCTCAAACATGCAAAACTTCTCTCCCCTGGCCTGTCCCCAGCTAGTATTTACAGTAAATCAGTATGTTTACGTGATCTTAAAGCCATGGAAACATTTTAAGTTAGTCTGTATTAGAAAATAATATAAAGAATGATTGTAATGATGTAACCGAAGTAACTATTTTTTTTTATTTTAATAGAATATATTCACGATACATTTTGTCGCCGGAATTTGCGTCTCTTCCCCTGGCATTCTTATAATCTAAAAAATATTGTATTTGCGATCTTAATTATTGTAATATTAATGCTAATCATAATTCATTTGATCCACAAATATAAGCCAACGTTGTAATAATGATCTTTTTTCCACATTTTGTCACTCGTATTGATCCCTTTGTTCATCAATTTTGATGGTATCTGGTGAAATAGTCTCTCCCCTGGTCAGCTTTATTTCTGGATTAATTTTTCTAAATACTTAATTATATATTTATATTGACTTTAATTTACTTATAGATAACAAACATACTTCATTTTATTAACTAATATTAAATACTTTTGAGATATTATCGATTTTCTTACTGAAAAGTCTCTCCCCTGGCTTTCTCTCCCCTGGCACAACATTTGCAAAAATGTTCAGCAAACGTATAAATATTGATTTAAATTAACTATTACACTTAATTACACTTTCCATTATTCAGATCTGCAAAATAATCCGTCAATTTTTTATTTTTTCCTTGTTTTTCAAAAGGCCAGGGGAGGGACTAGACTGTGCTCAACAAACACTATTTTCTGAGGTAAAAAAGAATAATAAAAAAAAAAAACATTAGAAAATGCATAAACATCATCTAATAGATTTATAAAAATCTGACAAACATTTAATATATGCATTTATTTATATTTTATGAATTTTTTTCATAAAAGTCTCTCCCCTGGCCTTTTGTAAAATGATAAAAAAATGAAAAATTGACTGGTCACCTAGCACATATTAAAAAACAAGTTGTTTTGATAAATCTGTAAAAAAATTAAATCAACTTTCAAATTTTTTTGTCATGCCAAGTTTTATCAGTAAGCTATTACCTCTTAACTGAGAATGACCCACTTAAGTAAAAGTCCTGAGGCCCTTCGCTGGCCTTCCAAACTAACGCAACGCATTATATGTTCTAGATAGGTATTACTATTATATAATTCTACCCCTTTTCATACCTCAACAAATAAAAACTAAACGGTCTGTGATAGTGTAATTAATTAGTAATTATAAAGCACTCGTAATTCGGGAAGGTACCTCTTTTATAACTTTACTCGCTAGTTTTCTTCGGTTCTAAAAATATATCGATTCTTTTTCAATTCGAGTAAATCACAAATGATGCTTTACGCTACTTGAAAACTAACATATGTATATTTATATCTATGTTTTAAAACTCAACTTTTAGTTCGTGGAGTGCTATGATTTTCTGCATATGCATGAAACAGTAAATTACCTACATCAATCACGACTAATAAATGTGTGAAAGGTTATCTGAAGTTTCATATTACCGTGAAAAGTTTAGGACTTAAAAAGTTTTTTCATGTGTTATAAGGGTTGAGAGTTGGGAGAGCTCAAGACGGTAAATAATAGAGAGCAATGGAGGAGTCCCAAAGTAGAAATAGTCTAATAAGGCACCAGGCTTTTTGTTTGGCAATGCGAAGACACAAGAGCACACAAGTCACTCAATGATAAGTGGCATTTGAGACTAATAGACTTTTGGATTCTCAAGAGTACAATCTCAGGACTGCAATCCTAATACTCCGAATCCGTTGCCAACTCTAAGGACACATGGCTCTATGTTAGTAATTTCACTGCTTGGTGGTAGCGATACAGACCCTGCACGAGGAACTACCACCACTACATCAATTAAGGGCTCGGCTTGACAAATAGGGTAACGTCCAAAGTCTTCCGGGGTTCGAGTAAAAAGGGAATGCTTAGCATGCCCTGTATATTATTTGTACCCTTTTCTGCATGCTTATATATAACTGAAGCTCGTTTGTCTGATATTCCGATTCGACTTCCCTAACTTTGTGTTATCGTTATGGACTGGGAGTACGCAAGAAACCTCGAGCGTAATATAATCATCTAGGATCTAGGAAGGTGGCAAAAGGATTTCCGCTGTTATTGACATGACACCGAATTTGGATCGTTAGTCAAATCTCGTCAAGCAGACGATGACGAACAAATGCTTGTCTCAACAAAAAACATTTTATTAGAAAATTACAAATTAAGTCAACCCATATCTGTAGTCAAAACTACAAAATCATTTTTTTATCCAGTAAATGTCACTATGGTCAATAATTGAGATATATACATTTTGGCCCATTACGCTCAGCCCATTTGTTATAAACATTAACGCCTCATTAAAAGTCCATTTCCCATAAGCACTGTAACTTATTGACAAGACTCGAAACTAGTTTCGATGTAACGGCGACTATCAACTAATCAGTTCTAATTATGCAAAGACATCGGTTCTTGAACCTTTGAATGGCTACTTAATAACTTATTCATTATTTAATTTAAATTGGGTAAATACACGTCGCGTATATCGATAGGAAAATTCCAGAAGTAATTCATACAAACAGACGTATGAAATGAGTATGAAAATCACGCAATAGTTTATGGTGTTTTTATGGCTAAATTGGCTCGTAGAGATGTTTAAAGTATTGTGGTGGGAAGATGATATCGTTCAGATACATGCTCGCGGAGGTGGCGCCTTAGAGAAGACAAACGACCACACTGATATCATAACTCTATTCCCGAGACAACTCGGTACTAGACTATAGTTCTAAGCAACCAAAATTCCATATCCACGCCTAGTTTCGCGTCGTTGATAGTGATCGCCGCTGTCTACGAATCAGGGTTCGATTCCCGGCAAATACTTGTGCCATGAGGAGGAATATTTGTTTACAAGTTTTGTTATTGTTTCAATGGAGGACGTCACTTTATAAGTATGTTCATCGTTGTCAAGAACCCATAGTACATGCCTTGAGCTTAGTTTGGGACTAGGCAGGTAATTTTGTGTAAGATTGTCGTTTCATATTAATTGTTAAATTTACCAAAATAAATGCGTATCACTCGAACTCGAACTCGTACTTTTAAAAGTAACTACACTTAAAACCGTTTGCATGCTCATTAAGTTCCGGCTTCCTATTATCCATGGAAAACGGGAGGAAATAGGTATACAGGCTAAGAGATTTCGGTACTGAATCTGTTCTGCCATCTTAAAGAAGAAGGCGAGGAGTATGTAGTTCACATGCGCCGTATTGCCCTTTTACTTTGTCTGCACTTAATAACATGGTAATTATTAGCCAATACAAACTCGCCAGTCACGTACCATTCTCTAAGTTACGAGTAAATGACAGATGGCCAGAAAGGAAACAGTTTCTACATACCTAGTAAGTAATTTAATTACTAGCGCCCTCCTCTCATTTTGCTGATCAAATGGCAATTAAATAATGAAACTTAGCAGACCAAGGACAGTAAGTATTCTGCCGTAATATTAAAGAAGGACGCTAACTGGGTTTTAAAAAAAAAAGTACCTATCTAAATAAGGATTAAAATCAAGAAACTCTAACTTTTACATGTGAGTCACGAAAATTACGTGTAACTATATAGGTAAATGGTCGACTAATATTCGTTACTCACACGTAAAAGTTACAGTTTCTTAAGAGGACTGTGAATAGCAAAGTTTTTTGCTTACGTAGATACCTACGTACCTACGTAGAGTATACACTCTCGCCATATCGGTGGTTACAAACGCATTTGCCAATCAAGGCAAAACGAACAATACCATTACTTTGCCTAATTATATTTATATTCAGATTGGTTTACTTTACACGCATACGACTATATCACAACTCCAAATGACGGTTTAATATATTTTTCACTTCTCTCGCTCTAAAATGACTCATAATAGCTATGTATAGGCGGACAAAATTGATGCATTTAATCCCTAGGGACTTAAGTGACATTTTTATCCCAAGAGACTAAAGTACTTCTTCTCTTTAATTTCCTTATACGAGTAAAAAGCTTGGGAAAACTACAAACAGCCAGATGCATGATGCCATTTTTAAGTCCTCGGAGTGCGCCGTGGAGCCGGTGGAGGGCAGCTGGGTAGGCTTGTGCTGGGCATATGACCTCGACCGCCTCAGTCTTCGTTTTGGAAATGTTGTCTATGGACCATTTGTAATGTTCTTACCTCAAAAACAAGCTTGCTGTCTCGTTCTGCATTACAGTAACGGATTGAGAGTAAAATAACAGCGCTAAATGACAGCGCTATTAAGTTGTAATTCTTTTAAGGTGTCTATTTTAAAATTATTACGCAATTATTAAAAAAACTGTCAAGCTATTTACATGTTTAAAGTATTTACACATAAGCTTTACTAAGACTTAATTCGCTGTCGCTATTTTCAGCTTTGGTTGACATAACCAAACTATATAAGATATTCTACTCAATTTATGCTGAGAGAAGAGAAAAACCATAATTGGTTTGCGATATTTTTCGAGTGATGCGTGTACAGTCAGCGCAAAAGTAACTCGTCACTTCAAGCGATATTTGTACTTTTATCATTAACACATTAGACAAATCTTGTTTGACTTTGCTTATGTGACAGTAACGTAACAAGGTACTAAAATGATCAGTTATTTTTGACGCTGACTGTACCTCTCACTCTCGGAGGCCTCTTTCCTGGCACGGCTCTCTTTCTTGCGCTAATTGCTGGCCTTGTCTCTGCACTGTCCAACAGATGTCGCCACCCGTGGGCACGTTGTCTGTTCATAAATCGTTTAAGTCCTTGGTGAATTCAGTAAGACAATTTCAAGTTGTAATCCCTATTGAATAATATATGAGGAAGAAACAAATGTTGAAATTTTAGTTACGTGTGTTTAATGTACTCTAAGTATTTGCTCTTTGTTTGTGAGTACTTAACATATATAATATAATTCTTGTTTATTCCTTGGCAATAAACAAGTCCTAGAAGCGACATATCTTACATAACTCCCATAATATTAATATGCGGGATTACTGATTATCTATTAAGTCGAACACGTATGCTGGCATGACTCCTTGACATAATACATAATATATGAACCTAGGCATCATTTCCGCGTCATTATTATTATACTGTAGGTATTATATCTAGTTCAGAGAAGAGGTCTACTTTCCAATTTTTATGGCAATAAAGAAAGATCACATAAGGTAAAAAATATTAAATGCATGTAAACACTTTATTGTACTCTCTCCAGGAATAATATCTTACACAACATTGCGCTTAAAATATCTGACACGCTCTTATGCCTCCAGTATTAAAGACGGGTCCAATATTTTTGAGCCCAATGTTGGATAATATGTTATTGCTGGTGACTGTACTATACAATATTCACAGGAGAGGAGCATACAAAGGCGAACTTATCCCTTTATGGGATCTCTTCTAGCAAAGAGTCCGAAGTGTCGGTCTATTTTCTACATAATAACGTAGAAAAATGTAAAATGTATTTTGTGTGACTTTTTTAAAGTTCTTATCGTTCTTGTTATTATCTTAATAAAAATAATTAATTTACTATAGGTAGGTATATATTTGTTTACAATTTCTTTTCTCTTCCTCTCTTAATAATGTGCAAGATTAAGCTCATAGTATGTTCCTTTGTTATCCTATAATTCAATCAAAACGTAAATAATTCAGATCCATATTATCGCATTACTTAAGTTCGAAACCGTAGATACGTAGGCATAGGAGATACTTAGGAACCTAATTCAAAGAATTAAGGAATCATCTTTGAACTCTAAACAGAAGATCTGAAATCAAAATCAACAATAATACCTACCTCAAAACATAAATAATTAGCTAGGCTTAAAATTGGATTGATCTTAGATTTGGTTACTTTGGGTTTCAATTTGTATTTTATCGCGTGCCAAATAGGTACGTAAATATCAGCAACAATTATTTTATTGTATATTGGAAAATTAGCAAGTCCTACTACACGATCTGAATCGCTAAGACCAATGCATACGTGTGTAAAATGTGCAAATAGATCACAAACGCTATTGAAATCCAGTCTCTCACAAGCGCCGTGACGTGTGCGCCGAATTGGTTTTGAATCGTCGTTGTAGTAGCAGTAGTAACACCGAACCAAAAACAAGACATTGCACGAGTAAATCCTTAAATAAACAGCAATCCACAGGATTTACTTTAAAACGTAAAATACATCGTCAGCAGGCTCTTTCCTTCATGTCAAATCATATAGGTTTTGTATTGGTTTTATGTCGGCGCCATTACTGTCAAGTGCATGAGAGCTATCATAAGCCTGGCAATACGATGGCATATCAAAAGCAATACAGTTTTACCGAGTAGGTTTTGACGACGCAAGTCTATTACGGAACTCAGCGGTACTAGACAAGTAAGAGTTAAAGTCATTGTAAAGAGTAGTGACCTAGCGACGTGCAGGATTGACGCAAGCTCCATACATTTTGACAGATTTCTACACTCGTTAAGGTTTCAAATATAATTCCGCTAGTCTGCTTGCTGCTTGCCAGGCCCACCTTGTTGCCTTCATACAATTCATACGACACGTGTATTGTTGCGTCTTATTGCAGTCATTAATGCACATGCAGCCTAGCTTGTTTATTGCAATTACATTTATTCATTTATTCTATTATGCTTCCCGGGTCGTTGGAGGAATTCATGTGACAACATAATCAGGGTGATTAACTGATATTGATTATTCTTGGTAACAAGGGTCGTATGGAATATTAAATGAACAAGCTTAGTTTTCTAAGTGTTATCCATCACTTCACTTTTAGTTAGAGAATAAGCTAAACATTTACTGTAGCTGATGAACTCACTACGGTGCATCGAATCTTAGAAAGCCTCTATTTCACTAAAGGCATTTAATTAGTAAACATTCACTATGTTCTTAATCTAAGGTTTAGGCCAAACATTTCGGGAATCAAAATTGCACTTATAACCGGCAGCTATAGCCGCCGTCTTATTCTAATTTTGTTTAATAGAATGAGACGTCCGTACCCAATGTTGACCGACAATTATTGCTCAAAAAATTGCCACTGTAGGTACCTTTGATCACAAAAATGAAACTCATTGTGTACGCAGTAGTTATGTTGAATAGGGCCTGCTGCTAATGTTTAACAGCTTAATATATTTAAAATGTGTACGTCGTTTGTTTTGCGTCATTAAGGCCTTAAAACGACATTCCGAGCGATCATTATATTATTGGTTTTGCGAATTCCTTTTAACCGACTTCATAAAAAATAAGTAATTGGTAATTTATTTGAATTATAAAGTTGAGCTTGTTAATATGATTGATTGCATGACTAGCCTTAATGGTTTTAGATTATGTCCGATTAAAAAGACCCTTATAAAATTTTGTGTCTTTGTGTCTTATATACGTGTTTGTTAGCAAGCTGACTGTACAATTTCGCCAACGAAATAATCTCGTACCTAAGTGCAAACAAATGGGATACTTTTTTTATCATCAGAGTGCAAGAAACGGTTGCTTTTCCGGCGAATTTTCATCTTTCAAACGGTTCCAAGCTGGTCACAAGAACAAAATAAAACACATTTGCGTTTTAAATCCTGCTCTTGGTGATTTGTTATAGATTTGCTATCGCTTACATTTTTTTCATGATATGAAAAAGGCACACGAGCACTTGGGCCACCTGAGGCCCGTTTCACAAAGCAAAAAATTACAAGCGGAAGTTTCTTTCTAACTCCTTTTGCTAGAAAGAGAGTTTGAAATTTGTAACTTGTAACTTAGGAAAACGGGCCACTGATGGTAAGTGGAATCTGAGACCCAGAGACATTTGAATTCTCTAGATTATAATCTCGAGGTTGGTTGGTAACCCTGAGGATTAAGATGGAATACCTCTATGGTAGTAATTTCACCGTAGAGTTCGAGTGTGAAAGTCGTTATTGTAATTCGATTTATTATAATAAAACACAAATAACATGTTCGTACGTCTAAGGCTGTACAGTGTAAGGCTGTAAACGCCGTTGAGTTTAGACGGATAAATATTATAACAATGGTTCATTGATCGCGTAATAAAATAACAATATAGAATTACAAGGTAACAATGTTCAAAGTGTTATTGAATTTTAGGATTTATTTACATTATAATCGGTATAAAGTTAAGAATGCGACCGGGGACTGTAACAAACCCTGCCAAATATAAATAAGACAAGTTTAACTTACTCAGTTGTATAGTTTTTCCTGTAATGCTAATTAATGTGATTTTTACTAGATTTATTAAGTACAAGAACATTAGCAAAATGTTTTTTTTTCCAAATTATAACTAATTAAAATTATTTGAAGGCTTTACTAGTGGTTAGGTATATTATCTAAAACAACTGAAGCTATAGTAAACAACATAATTTCGTGTTTATTTTAATTTTTGATTGTTTTATGAAATGTAAGTTATTAACAGCCGCACTTATTAGAATTGGTTAGTCTCGATTAACCCTGGTTTCCTCTATTCAAAACATCTCGTTAAAATTTGTCCCTTTTGTATGTAGCAAATGTCAAATTTTAACGAGACGTCACATTTTAATGAGACGTTTTTAATCTAGGAACCCAGAGTAAGTCGTTACTTAGTAACGACTTTCATACTTACATAAGTTTGATAAACGAATGAGTTCATGGTCGCTAAAATATGTCTGAGAGCGGCCATTGGTGTTTACGATTGAACTTTATAGGGGTTATGTTTTTAACAGAAATTTCATCAGTTTCTGAAAATGTTACAAAATGCTGTGCCATGGCTAAAGTAACAATACCAAGAGAATAACGATAAACGGGTTCTAGATAGACGAATTCGCAAGTAACGGCTATTACTACTTCATGTGTATGTTATAAGGTACCTAGACCAGTTTCAAATATGTAATCTTTCCACCAGTTATTCATCATCGAAACATATTCGGTACCGTACCCCCACATTTCCAAACAAAACAGACCTAATATTGAGCCACTGGCACTCAGTTTTCTTCGAAGCCTTCGACCGAAGCTTAATTCCCCGTCCTTTTCCCTCCTACTGGTGCGTTGGAGACAAACGATGCTTAATTGTTTTGTGCTCAAACCTGCCCAAGTACCTACTTGTAACCGTTTAAGGCTATTCTTTATCTTAGCTGGACAGATTAATGGATATAAAGATAAAATATTAAAATTACATGTTAATATGTAACTGGGACGCGAATTTAGGAATCATGCTGCAGGCTATTGTTCCGTCGAAAACCATTTACCGAAAAAAAAATAATTATTATGGTTCTTTTTCAGATTGATTATAAACTAACGACCCGCCCTCGCTTCGCTCCGGATTAAAGTATTATACATATAAAACTTCCTCTTCAATCACTCTATCTATTAAAAAAACCGCATCAAAATCCGTTGCGTAGTTTTAAAGATATAAGCATACATAGGGATATAGGGACAGAAAAAGCGACTTTATTTTATACTATGTAGTGAAGTAACCTAAATAATCTACGCAGCAGATATTTATTAAATGCTAAAAACCAAATTCTGATTTTCGACCAAGCAATATTTTTGATTTGTAGTTTATGTAAGGTCAGAAATACACAAAAAGTGCTTAAAATTTTCTTTGTGGTAAGGTAGGTACAATATAAAGAGGAACCTACCTATTTAATGTCTTAAGAGGCCCGAAACATACTGTTTTAATTTTTGATTGAAGTAATATAAACGCAACTAATAATAATACTAGGTTCCTTGAAATTAAATTTCCTAAGCCTGTTTCCGTGCGAAGCCTGTTTGACAGTGTATGGTGAGCTTTACGGTACGTTACCACCTTAAGGCAGCTACAAGCTGTATAAGGTAATGTTGGCTTGAGATAAGCCTGTTTATCTTACGGCGATTAGAGGCTTAGTTTAGGTATTATTACTGACGTTATTACAAATATACCCCAATGGGACCAACATTTTGAGCGGAAGGACTGTACAATATATGTCATTGATTATAAGTACCTACTATTTTTTTTTGGATGTAGAATAGTGTCTATAATGTAATTTTGAAAACGAGAAAATGCGGAAAAGCATACAAAAAAAGCTACGCCATTACAAACATTCGGGACCCGGTGGGATGTGGGAGTATTAGGGTGGGGGAAAATGAACCGGAAAAGGGTACTCAAGGTCATAAAAAAGTAAAAAAGTGGAGGTCAAGGTCATAAATTGTTGGTCAAGGTCATAAAAATTGCTTGTCAAGGTTATTGAAAAGTTAAAATGTAGTAAAAAAAAGCTATTTCGAAATAAAAAAATATTTTGGCCCTAATTTATTTTTTATTTATTTATTAGCCGATAGCCTATTACAGACTAATCTTCCAATCACCAATAATGGAAAATTAAAGGTATACATTAATGAAACAAAAGCTGTTTTATATAAATACTCATTTTATTGATTTAAAATGACATACATGTGAATATTGTTTATACATACACTAAAGAAAGAGAGAAATGAAACAACAGAATATACTTTTTAACAATTTATTATATACATATACCTAATATACAACACAAACGTAATAAGTTAGGTTAATATATATATATACATATATACTAACCTAAATAAACCGATTATGTTTGTGTTGTATTTACATTATAGACATATTTTATACATTGTTGGTGATGAAGGCGAGCGTGGTGACCACGAAAACTCTGTGATGGCTGCTAACTGAAACAAGAAGGAAATAATTACTTTTTCACCTGATTGGGCATAGAGAGAAAGGGGGAGAAGGGGATGAAAGGGGGTGAGGTGCGGGGTAGGGGGAGGGGAGGGAGGGGGGGGAGGCGCGGGCTTCGCCCGAAGGCTTGCTTCGTCGGCCCTCCGGCCGCTCACGCACGAGCCCCTACGCTAGCTCGGGAGGTCGCCGGCTCGCTACGCTCGCCACCTCCCCCCACTCGCGTCGCTCCAGGCCTCTTTGCGATCGCTGGCCTACGGACCTACTCCGCAAACCTTCGACCTCAGCGTCGGACTCCGGGACAGAAAGTGACTCCGGAACAGAAAGTGACTCTGGTACAGAGAGTGGCTCCGGGACAGGAAGTGGTTTGCAACTGCTCCGGCCCTTCGGTAAGACCAGCCCCTCCGCCCTTGCGTAACTCATCAAGCACTTAATGCTCACCTACCCAGCTTCGGCTTTTTGGTCGCCTTCGGCGACCAGCCTCAGCCGCTTCGGCTCGCATACGTACCTGATGTGTTACAGCAGGCAGGGGCTGCTCTACCTTCGTGCCTCCGAGCTTTTATATACACTCTAGGGGTAGGGCAGACAAGTACCACAAAAAATCAGGGTTAACAGATTCGGTTCTGTTACTTTAATATGACTATAACGACTTATCAAATTAAAATTTTGCCTACAATATGCAAATACACAAAATAGACATGCAGATCAAGGTAATGCCTGCAATTTCTAATTACTATATTATTTATATGCATTCCCAACACATCAACATTTTCAATGTTGGGTTTTAGTGTTACAAACTAGTATTTAGAAAATTTAGTATTTCAAGCTTTTATGATGATGTGGAATTAATGAAAATCAAGAAAACCTTGCCTAACCATATTAAACCTAACCTTTTCGAACCTAACTTTTTCAAACCTAACTATTTCAAACCTAACTATTTTAAACCTAACTCTTTCAAACCTAACTTTTTCAAAGCTAACCTTATATAACCTAACTTCATAAACAATATCGATGAAAATTAAATAAGTACTTACATCAGCATCATCCTCCGTAGCAGTAGAACAGCCAGGCACAGGGGATGGTAGCATCGTAAATGCCACCGACTCGGTGTAGGTTGGGGAGACTAGCCTCGGGCGCTACGCAAGCGTCATGGACGCTCGACGAAGACGGGACTCCGTGTACAAGCGGCTCACTTGAGTCCAACACTTGCACAAACGAAGACACAGAAACTGTAGGCACAAGCGGCTCACAGTCCAAAACTTGCACACACGGGGACGCCGAAGAGGATTTCGTACCAAGCGGCTCATCAGAGTCCAACTTGCACTACACTCAACTCTTCGGACGACGGGGCGGTGGAAGACGAGGCCTGGGGCTTCGGGAACACCATTGTAGTCACTGAGTATCAACAGGAGTACGGAAACGCTCTCAACTACGAGTACAAACAATGACTAATGACTGACGCCTGACGGATGAAGTGAAAAAGTCAAAGTAAAATGGCGTCTGCGTGTCATTTCACGTGTTTTACAAATAATAATTACAACTGTTGCATAATTACCTACCAAAAACGCGAATTATTATTTTTTGATGACGTTTGTCGATTCAAAAGCAACAAGTTTGAGTATAGAACAGATGAATCTTAATACACCTTGAAATAATAACCACACTTTTGTTATAATCATACTGCGAAAAATGGAACGCACCGTTTCTATTGCCGACAAATGTCATTCCGATTGCATACTTGTATTAATTTAGACGAAACTTTAACATTTTTTTTCTCGGTAACTATGCGTTTCCGCAACTTGAAACTTTGTGAAGATGTTCCTTATCATCAGATCTCTCTCCAAAAAAAATTTGAGCCTCGAACTCGGTGACACATATTGTACATATGAGCCTTTTGAGCACATTTATTTGTACAGAAAGTTGGTTTTTGTCACTTGTAGAAAAGGGTTTGTAACAAAGGTTAAAACAATATTTACCAAAAAGTATTTCTATAAGGAAAGAAGGTTTGATTATGCTTTTTACTTCTTCATTTAAACATCCAAGACCCTTCAGAAGCGAATTATAAAATTCGAATAGGTAGGTAATTATTTAGTTTCAGGTGTAATATGGTATGTCCAAATGTAATCCAAATCCACTGGTCCTGTGAACGACGTCAAACGTAACAAAACGAAGTGCTCAAAAGTTTGAGCACGTTCTAATGTATATTTATCACTCGCGAAGTGCTCAAAAGCGTCATTAGCTTGCTGATCACAACTTTGGGCACTGATAAGTACGACAGTACGAGCATGTTGATATTATTAACACTATTAATTAGGTAAGTAGGTATTAGGTACGCTATAGGAGTCCGTGCCTATGCCTAGAGGTCTTTTAAGTAATATTGTAAAGGAAAAGTTTGCATATCGATATGTTTTGTTCTTTTCTTACCTTTTATTTATAAATAATGTCAAAGCAAGATTAAGACAAAATATAACGATGCAACAAACCTTTGTTTATATTAGTCTTACACGTTTAAGATCTTTAAGCACTTTCTAACGAATTGTAATAATATCAACAAGCCTCAATTAAATCACCACACATTGTTACTAGCACTTAAGCACTAAACTTTTGAGCACTTCGGATTTTAGAGCACTGAACACTCACTCTTTCCCTTCACGAATTCCGAGTGCCGGCGCGGCGCGTGCGGGCGATGCGGGCGCGCTGCGTCGCACGCGCATGCTATAAGCAGCAGCCAGAGGAGCTGCGTCATCGCGGCGTGCAATCGGCGCGAGGGTCCATCGCGTACTGCCGCAGGTATATACTCCTTGGTGCGCGGGCAGGTAAGTTTTTACTCGGATTTTGTTGAGGGCTTTCGGTGCAGTTTAGGCTTGAGCACTTTTTAGTTTGTAATGTAACTTAGTTTTTGGTGGGAAAAGCGTTTTTTATTGTTAGTTTGTAGTTGAACTTATATCAAGGATGGACTAAATTTGTCAAAAAAAAAAGATACTAAGTAAGGGATAAAACGTAGCGATACACTAACATTATTATGCTACTCGTTTACAATATGACTGAACTGAAAGAAATGGAGTTTGCATGTTTGTATATCTGTTACATCGTTTGATCGACTTAGGAACGAAGTTAACTTTATTATACCTGGGTAATATAATGATAAAAATCATTATTAAGAGAAGAAATGTGTGCCCAAAATTTAAAAACCGCACTGCGATATTTAACAGGTGACAATTCGGTGTCTATGTGGGTTGTGTTCGGCGGAAGACCATACAAAACTATGCCAAGCTTTTACCACATTTGCTGCCATTACTGCCAATTAAATAAGAGCTATCGTAACTTTGGTAATACGATAGCATATCAAAATCGAATATGGTTTTACCGATACCTAGCTCCCTTGTAGGTCCACTCGAACAGTCTAACCAATTTCCATGAAACCTGGCAAACACCATACACCACGACATGTGTACTACGTAGGTACAAAGATTTCAAACAGATAAACACAAAAACCGATAAAGTTGACAACTAAATAATATTATCCTAGAGGCTAGACAAGATGCGTAACGTTAGCGTAAACGATTTTCGAAAACTGTGTTAATGTATGGAATACATAAGTATTCGACGCGACCGTCTGGCAGCCTACGTCAATCCCATACATTTTCGATAACGATAGCGTTCTCCCGAAGCACCTTGTTTAGGGCCATTGTGTTTGAGGTTAAAACATATGTACATTTATTCTTATTTACCCTGTTTTTTTGTTACATATTAAAAAACCAAAATCATCAGTTATCTATTAATTAGGTTAGGTACTTACATCAAATTTAAAAATAAATCATTGTGTTCATTTAACGTCTTAAATTCTAAGCGCCCCAAAACCGGGATCGAAGGTTCGAAAGCCTAAAAATGCTTAGTAACGAAAAACTAATAATGAACGATCAAACGGATAGACAAGAATCGTAAAGGTTTATGCATCTACTATCCCTCAGAATGAGGCGAGAGTAATTGAAACTTGAAACCTTGGTTGGTCGACGTTCGTAGTCCTTAGGGTTGACAACGCATTTTCGGTCTCAGGATTGCGTTCTTGAGAATGCAATATTTTTGGGTGTCAAATCCCATTTCGTACCAAAAAAATAATCAATGGTTTTTTTTCACAATTTGGAATACATACTGCTATCATATTTTTTATAGTGTTTTGTTAGTTAAAAACTCTTTCGTGATATATTTAGGTTGCGTTCTAATAAAATTAATAATGGACTTACAACATATAATTTTTTTTTCGTACCTACTAAGAAATAAGTTATTGAAACGGATAGGAAATAAATACCCTTATTAGTGCTGTATTTAAAAAAAAGGTTAAAAATAAACTTACACTCAGCAATATTTTTGACTTTAATACCTACAAATAAAGCACTATTGAACTATACTGAACTTATACGGAACATTATGATTACTTAACAATTATAAAAAAATCCGCAACAGCCAATGGTCAAAGAAAAACTTGTTTCTTGACAGTTAATTAAATAATTACTGAAAACAGCATACTCGTATAGAATAAGTATCAACACTAAAAATAACTCTTTTCCGTAAAAGCGAGTGTAAATACCTATTGTTTAATTAAATTATTATTTATTTTAGTTATTTTCTAATGTACCTATCTGCATAATAATTTCTATTTTTGCTGTTAGTAATTTGAGTGTATTTAAAAAGTTTAATAGCATTTTAATAGTCATTGTTGGGTAGGCTATTGATTTAAGCTATTTTTAAACAGACGCGATTAGGATAAAATTGTTCATAAGTTATTGTTCTATCTAACGTATGAAATCAGAACATATCGCTTGACATTATGTAGGTTTAATTCACACAACCCTTTGTTTAAATGGAAATTGTTAAATCCACAACATAATAGACGCGGTAACTTAATTTTTCTCAATTCAAAAACCGCGTCGCTTACGCTATTAATATTTTGTACTAAAATATCTATAACTTAAGGAGCACGTTGAACTCTTTACGAAAGTCGACTTACGTCTCTGCTAAGCTACAACTTACAAACTACTATTCCTCTTGCCTCATAATCCATTACTTGCTTGCTTAGTGAATATACTAGAACCATTTATACTAAGCACGCAATGTAGAGAGACTTTTACGATTTAATAGCGTGTTGCGGTTACAAAATAACAGTTCAGGGTATGAGCCTCGTGACTAGCCGCATTCCTACGAAGCCTTTGGCTAGATTAAGGGCGCTGGCGCCTGTGAGATAAATCTCTGATGGTATAGCTTTGAAATGGTATTACTCTCCTGGTAAGTCTGTAGGATTGTAATTTTACCAATAGTTAGGCAGGTATCACGTTCTAAGGCTCTTGTGAGCGTGGCAAAGTTGCCAAGTCTCCAAGATATAGGTAGGTTATATTTATTTACGTATTTCAATTTCAAACACTTTGCTAATAGTCTGATAACAAAATATTCTACCTCCATGGCGTTTTTAAGAAACGCGATCTAGTTGAATGGTAGGGTTTTTTAATAAAAAAATTATTGAATGTTCTTTTAATTTACTTAACGTGTTAGGTTCAAATGGACACAATTCCGACGAGGTTTATTTTTCAGGTACTTTGTTAATGCTCTTTCATATCATGCTCGAAGGGCCAACTGCACAGATATTAAAACCGACACGTTAGCCTAGTTGGGAGTGACCCTGCCTCCGAAGCCAGCGGTCCTGGGTTTAAATCCCGGTAAAAGAGCGATTTTGTGTGATGAGCGCGAATAATTGTTCCTGAGTCTTGGATCATGTATTTAAGTATTAATTTCTCTATACAAGTATATTTATCGTTGTCTAGTACCCATAGCCTAGAGCTTAGTTTAGGACTGGGTTAATTTGTGTGAGATTGTCCCCTGATCCTATTATAGATATTTCTTTATTTTTCTGATTTTTTACAATAAATATTCAAATATAAAAGTAAAAATCCACTACAATATATTTTAAAAAATCTTAACCTACGGGTGCCGCCGGCAGCGGGGCAGGGCTCAAGCTACCGGTGGTTAGGGCTGCAGAGAGAGGAACTTCCTTACAATACACGCCGTGTCCAGGAGTATCTACTGCTTTCTGAATCTAGCCCTTGATCCAGCCACCTAGCGAGAGTCTCTTAAGGGGGGTGATTCTCTCAACACAGCGCTGCGACGATCTTAATGGTGAAGTTTTATCTGGCAAGTTTAAGAAGTCCCGTGTGAGCGTACAAAACACATTTTAGCGCGTGCCTTCTCAATTAGGCAGCAGGCAGGTTAGTCGTGTTCAGTGTCGTATAAAGCTGCCTAATTGAGAAGGCACGCGCTAAAATGTGTTTTGTACGCTCCGACGGGACTTCTTAAACTTGCCAGATAAAACTTCACCATTAAGATCGACGCAGCGCTGTGTTGAGAGAAACACCCCCCAGGTGAGGTCGAGACTCTTCGCTATAAGACCGTTCGCCGAAACAACCATCGGGACAATGATCGTCGAGTCAACATCCCACATAGCGGTCACCTCGTGAGCCAAGTCAAGGTACTTGCTGAGCTTATCTTTCTCAGCATTCGCGAGGTTCTCGTCATGTGGGATGGTGAAAATTATATTATTATTATTGAGATTGTATTTTAATTTGATGATAAAACGTTGTTTGCTTGGATAAAATTGTACCCATATGAAAGTAAATTGAATATTGCAAAACCTTATTGGTAACGTGTCTTATACAATTAGTTTTACGCAATCTTCCTTATTATCTTGGCAGATGTATTAACACGAACAATAAAGAGACCTCTTTACGAACACTTTCAGTTCCTACTTCCCACTAGTTTAAACAACCAACATCTTGACAGTCTCGCTCGACCACTTTTAAACCAATGTCATAAAGTCTATAGTCAGCTGTATCCACTTTCATCTTAAACTTGTCTTATTACCAATTACCACGATAAATTTGCGAGTTCATAACCCCTATTTTGTTTATATAAGGTTGATAATTGATTGATTTACGTGGTTTGTATAGTTCAAGCCCTTAGTACGCCTACGTTATCGCTGACCTCGTCAGGCTTCGACAATAAAGTGCGCTTAAACTAAATAATGTTATAAATATAATTCAAGTTTCTATAGACGGTATTGGAAACAGCCTGCGCATGTCTACAGACGGTGCAAAATAGTCTTAAGCGTTCGGTCGAGTCAAAAATGTCTTGATCTGGAAGTGCGAAAGGATCATGCAGCGGTATGCAGCGACGACCTTAGGTTAGGGTAGTTCCTATCTACCTATGTTCCCGGGTTGTACGCTCTACGGGTAAATAGGCCAAACTAATGCGAATTAAGTGCATAGTAATGCACCAATTCCCGGGCCCGGCCCGGTTGGGCCTTAGTTGGCCCGGCTAGTATGTATTTTATTATGTAAGCTCATAATTTAAATGGTAATTCAAAATTCAGATATGTTAGAAGAACTTTCATAACAGAAGAAGTACCTATATAAACGTTAAAATTTAGCGTCATTTAGTTTATTTGACTTATTGTTTCTATTACCAATAAAAACTGTACCAAATCATTCATTATTTGAACGCGATATTTATATAATTTTAAAACAATGGGACCACACAAGGAACATTGTTCGACTTGATTCTAAACGGCGCGCTGTTCCGAATTCAAATTACTTATTTTGGTTAACCAAGGATGTTATTGGTTGTTTGAGGTTAGATCGTAATTAACGGTTTTCACCAATTCTATTTTTAACACTGACATACGCTTTAGGCCAACCCAGAATCAGTTCCATCACTATTTTGCATAAAACGTCTGCTACTTATATCCATCAAATTTTTAGGTTATTATTTATTTGGACATTGTCAGCAATGAATTGAGTTTTACCAATGGCGTGTTAAATATTACAAAAACCGAATTTAAACCCGTAAAACTAATCAGTGCCACTGTAATTCTTTAAAAGGTTTACAGTAAATTGATTCAGTTTTCAATGAAATCTAGTTGTAGTAGGTATCTAATGAATTGCTTACAGCTGCAATTTATTAAAACAGACACGAGTTTAATTTTTTATTGTCCCATTTTAATGGCGTCAACCTGACGGCCGAGGCGGGTGTTCGGGACCAACAAAAGGCTTCGGACCACTTGACTGCATTGTGGCAACACAATGGCTTTGATTTCTTCTATTGTCGAAGCAGGTACAGGCCACTGCATACGCCGCCCTTGTAAACTTAATCCTTGCAGGTAACACGCGAATGTAGTTCTTATTTCAAATGTTTTAAGAGAAAACATCGAATTCAGGCACAGATAATCTCAGTTTGACAGGTTAGTTTTTTAAATGTTGGAGTGAAATGCAATGGCGCCTCGAGATGTTTGCGCTCTGTTCAAACATCAGTAACATCACAGATGGATGTATACTTACGTATAAATATCTACTTCATGTTATTTGATAATAAAAATGAAAAAAAACCACTACAAGCTTAGTAGGAATAGGGGCTATAATTAAATATTAACAAAGTTGATTCCCATAAACTTTTACAAACCAAAGTTTTAACAAACGGCACCGCCACCTAGAGACATAAAAATTATACGTCAGATCATTAAATACCGCCCGTAGAACTGTTAATAATCGCTTCGGCTTATAAATGTTGTAATAAAAACTGCATTCTCGAGGCTTCACCCGACGCACCCTACTGCGCGGGGTAGATTCGGACTTTATGATGTACAACCTTAGCCTATCATGTCATTACTCGTAGTTACAACGGACCAATGAGAACCGTAACCGCCCAAAAATAAGATTGACTTTTAATTTAAAACCACTAATTTGTTTTTAATTTTGAATTGTGTATTTGGAAACGAGGCATCTGCCACACCGTCAAGTCAGGTATGCAAGTTAAATCGATATCGTGGTATCGAATTTATTGTTCCTTATAGACATTTTATTAAAAAGGTTAAGGTTTTGTAATTATAAGATTAAGATCTATTGTGATAAATGTTTCTGGTATAATTTGTTAGACGATTGTTTTTGTTTTTGCTGATGCTTGTTTCCTTTAGGATTTCACTTGTTTCAAGGTGAGGTAGGGGAGATTTGTGGCTACGTAATTGGAAGCTGGTAATTTGCTTGGCGTTAAAGATTAAACTTTGTATATTTTTAGGGCAAACCGCTTTTCAAAGAAAATTTTCTTTGTTATTCTGTCATACTTTATTTACATATCTAATAACTTTTAACCAATTCCAGTCTCGAATTAAATTTAGTGGCAGCCCCCAGTACCGCACACAATTACGCATTTTCTTACACGATAACGCCTTTGTAACGACATCACTACATTCACGACTTAAAATTTCAGAGTTGCTTTTCAGTGTGTCCACACCCTACCGCTATAAAAACAAATGGATATGTCTCATCTGTAATATTCAGAGGTTTGTTTAGAGTGTAATGCATTCTCTCCGAGATATGCATCCAATAGCCGCATGATGAAATATGGTTTTAAAATGTAGGGATTTAGAGTTCACTTGCGGGGTTAAAAATCGATGTTTAGAATAAACAGGAGCAAATACTACTGATGAGGTTCAAATTGGAATTTTGTGAACATATTTAAAGACAGTAACGTACGTCTTAATGACGATAAAATAAGTATATAAAGAAATGAATACGAGTACGTGTGCTATGTACGTAAAGTTTTCCTTCTACAAATTAATAAATAGATAATATCGACATGCCATTGAGTAGGTACCTAGTTACATAAAACGAAATATATCACAACACATAGAGGTCCGCACAAATATTTGGAATTAGCCTAAACTATCTCTCTAGGCGGGTATAAGTACACGTATGTACAAAAAACCAGATGTTCAATAAAACCGATATCAAATATTATTTACGATTCCTTGTACATAAAGCAACCCAAAACCAAAGCCAACATTTGATAAACGAGACGCAGGTCTTTTATCAGTAAATTATTCCTCGATCGCACGTCACTGATATCAGGTCAGTTTTGAAATTAAAATGATCCCGACAGATGCACTCCTAACATAGGCCGAACAAAAGCCTGCTTGTATTCACACGGTCCTTACAAAGAATCTTTTTTGCTTCCACAGATTCCTAACGAAATCTCAAAGCGAATCGCGCTGTCGGATTCTTATTTTGAAAGTTTAGATTTTTTGAACTGGTCAGAAATGCTGGTTTGAATTCTTGAATTTGGAACTGTCTGGGTTTTTCTAGATAACGGCGACTCGTTTGTAAGTTAAGAAATAAGAACAACGAATTCAATTTTGTTAAAAATAAGCAGCAGCTCAAATTATAATAATTATGTAAAGTAACCTCATAATTATAAATTTAAAACTTTCGTAAAATTTTGCATTTGTACGACTTGTACAACCTATGATGTCAAATGTACCTAATAGGGACTACAACAATATTATTAAATAATTTACACTCATGTTCATGTCACAAGAAAGTGCAAATCTTGAAACAACAACAAACCACAAGCGAGAGCCATAAATCTTTGAAATAAAAACGGCGCTATGCCACGAAAATGGACGATTAAAATCGAAAATAAAACTACAACACGGCTTTTGTCTTACTAGTGGCTAAAGCGGGGAAAAAAGGCTGTGCGCGCGGGCGCAGGTAACATCGGCCATTTTGTTTAGCGTCGCGTTCCTTTTTCAATAATCCGTATGTTTTATGGCTTGTTAAGGACTTGTAGTTGCGATCGCTAATTATTCTAATTTAACACCAGTAGGAGGCTTGATTGAATAAAATACAATCCTTTTTTATGTCGGATAATAAAGTAATGTTTTACCTACACGATTGTTTTGTGGTAGGTTGGTGGAAGGCAATAACATTTTGGTACGAGTATGCATGCAGGCAGTTGTCTTGGATCAAATTAAAACATTTACATTAAAATACAAGGTAAGGTATATGTATAAAGAAGAATTATTTTAGGTTCTTTTAAAAGTACAACATTATATCCTCACTCTTAAATAAATTGCCTATTTTTTATGCTTAAGGTTATTAAGCAGAACAGGGCCTCTATTCTGTTGCGTTATAACGATATCGCGTTTGACGTATTTTAGAATAGTTTATGTCACAGTCGCCATTATTGTAAATTACATTAGAGTTATCAAAACGTTGACAATATGGAAACACGACAAAGACAATATTGTGTAGAATATCGTCTTTGTAATAAACCGTGTAGAATCCCAGCCCAGCTATTTGTACAAAGGAAGGTTTCATACTAAGACAACATCCAAGTGGCAGGATATAGTATTCCTTATAAGTATTAATTGCTTTTAAACCACGTAGGAAACTCTAATTGCGAGTTTATTGTGAAGCCAGTATATTCGCCTTATATAAATTGTATCTACTTACGTTAGAGGTATCTTGTTACCGTAGCGGGATGGTAAATTTTTACTTTACTATTAAATATTGCCACAATTATTAGATACGTATAAGGTATAGCTATAATAGAACACAATATAACAATAGAGACTAACTACTTAATAAATAAAAACCCCGATAGGTATAGTATCAATCTCTTTTTTAAGAGCAGGACGGCTAGCACAAGTTAACGTTACAGACTAAGTAGAAAGAAAGGGTGGTCCGAGCGACAAGCAAGTCGCGGACAACATATGCTAGCCCTCCAGATATATAGTCCTGAATAGTCCTGATACAAGTTACACGGCCGAATCGTTTTTGGGTTCCGTAGTCAAACTAGGAACACATATAGTTTCGCCATGTCCGTCCGTCCGTTCGTCCGCAGCTTAGCTCAGAGACTCTTAGTACTAGAAAGCTGTAATTTGGCATGAATATACATACTTCTTAATCACGCCGACAAAGTTTAGTGGTAAAATAAAATGATGAATTATTATTTTGTGTACCTCCCCTGCACGTAACGTGGGGATGTATTTTTATTCTCGTCTACCCCGTAGTGTGGCGCATATAACGAATTTAAAAGGAAAGCTATCACGACTAATTAGACATCATTTGTTCTTGAGATACAGGCGATTAAAGGGTTTATACCTACTAAAATCATCTAAGGCCCGATTCGACCAAACTTTTATACCGGGGGAAACGCTTACTCTAAGATTAGTAATGTCAAAAAATGACAGTTTTCTATGGCATTTTGACATTACTAATCTCAGATTAAGCTTTACCCCCGTGTAAAAAGTTGGTCGAATCGGGGCTAAGACGGCACCAAATAACTTTAAATCTACACTAATATTATAAAGAGGAAAGATTTGTACCTATTTTTGTATGTTTGTATGTTTATAATGAATAGGCTCAAAAATTACGGGGCCGATTTAAAAAATTCTTTCACCAATAGAATGCTACATTCTTCCAATTTGACATAGGCTACATTTCATTTTGAAAAAAATTAGGGATCCTTGGTAAAATTTGAACAATGTAACCGAAGGTGTAGAAAAATGAGTCTTAAAATGTCTTTCGTCGAATGCGCTGCGGAAATATACAATACTTTAATCCGAAGAGAAGCGAGGGCGGGTCGCTAGTAGAAAATAAGTTATTACTTGTTGATTTTTATGTTTGTAGTAAGAACACTGATTCGACTTGGTCCTAATAATGATTACAAAAGAACTATGCTGCCTCAGTGTGGTTGCCGGGTCAGAATAGAATAGTGCTACTCCATATCTTCCCATGGATGTCGTAAGAGACGACTAAGGGAATAAAGGCTTGTAGGTAGTACCTGTTACACGATGGGCTTGCCACCTGTCACTAATATACACTGGTCAACTTATTGGCCTGATTGTGCAAAATGTGGTTACAGAATTATAACAGGTATTTTTAGTTCTGTAGCTCTGCCTACCCCGCCCTGGGAATGAAGGCGTAATGTTATGTAGTACCTACATATTATACGCTGCCTCAATTTGTCAATTGCGTTACAATACTTACAATATCTGGTTTTTATTAAATACCGGCCACTCAGAGTACGCCTTGACTGTTTTAGCCCTCAGTACCTCTTATTTACTTGACCGTAAGAGCTTATAATTAACGTAAACGATATGATTATTAGAAGCAGGGTGGGCTATAACTATGTAGTTGGAATAAAGTCTCAGTGGGCATAGATAAGTTGAATTCTGCGAACCTTTAAGTCTGTAGAATAAAATGTAGCGTTTCAATTCGTTTGGATTTTAAACCAATCACGTCACTGGTAGATCACGTGACTTTTCGCATGACGTGATCTACAAGTGACGCGATTGGTTGAAAAATAAAACGAATAGAAAAGCTAGTTAGCGAACAAATCTTGGCTAGGCCCTCAGGATCGACGAAAACTGCCTTAAGGTGCCGCCGAGCGCTCATATGTCAATTTTATACATTTTAAAAGTTTTCACAATGGAGTGTTGGCCCCTACCCTGATGTATGGTAGTGAATGTTGGGTGTGGCAGGATATTTAGTGGTGGTAGGACCCTGTGCAGGGTCCGTCCGGATCGCTACCACCATCTTATCCATTAACCACCCGCCAAGCAACAGTGTTCGCATTGTTGTGTTCCGGTGTGGGGATAAGACAACCGGTGAAATTACTAGCATAGAGGCATTCCATCATAGTCCTCAGGGTTGGCAACGCATTTGAGGTCTTAGGATTATAGTCTTGAGAATTCAAATGTCTATGGGTCTCAGATTCCACTTACCATCAGGTGGCCTGAGTGCTCGCGTGCCTTCTCCTTAATATAAAAAAAAAAAAAAGGATGAAAATCGTATAAATGCAGTAGAAATGCGCTCTTTGCGTAGTATGTGTGGTGTGAAACTGTGTGATAAAGGAATGAAAACATCAGAGAGAAGTGTGCTCTGAAAGAAGATGTCGTGACTAAGATTGAAAAGGGCATGCTTCGATTGTTCGGTCATTCGGAAAGGATGGATGAAAAACGATTGACGAAAGAAATATACAGTGCGAAAGTGAGTGGAAGGGTCGGAAGGGGGCGCCCCAGGCGTACTTTTTTAATCAAATCGGGGAAATACTGGAAAAGGACCGAATCTTAAGTACCCGAAACCGACGTGCATGCATGACTCGATGTATGGATGTGGAAGAAGCGAAAGAGCTTTGAAAGAAGTGATCTCTGCCTACCCCTCTGGGAAACAGGCGAGATTTATGTATGTATGTATGTATTAAAAGTTTTTAATAGTCACTAGCATTCGTATTTTAATACTACTTAGGATGTCAAGGCAGACTGATGTTACTAATTGATATTAATCCTCCACGCAAACTGAAGCAAATTTAACGATTCCGAATGAGTTCTTAATAAAATCTAGTTAATCAGGGGCGGTTCTTAGCCACGTTTTTACCTATACTCGTATGTTGAGTAAGACTTTAGTACTAGCATAGAGGTATTCCATCTTAGTCCTCAGGTTGAGCAAACGCATTGGCGGACCGTCACCGACCCCACTTACCATCAGGAACGTGATTCCCATAAGCGTATAACTTTTCAACTCGACGCAGCTAATAATAACCTGCGAGTTTAAGTTGTCCCGTCAGAGCGTAAGTACATTTCAGGGCGTGAATTCTCAATTTAGGTAGCTTGATACCACATAGAAGTCTACTCACTTCTCACCTCGTTTTTTGTGATAGTCTTCTCAGGTGGCTGGTGTGCTCGTTACCCGTCTCCATGCCATAAAAACTCAGTAGAACAGAGGTCCACGTTTGATGGAAATCATTTGGACCGTTTAAGAGATATCAGCTCTAAAAGTATGGGTCGCTATTATATACCTATGTCGAGGGTTTTGATCTAGTTAGTAGTTATTTTTAGCCTGTTGGCTCTTATCCCCGTACGACCCTATACCTATATCAGTAATATTCTTATTTCATCCTTGACAACTTAAGTATAGGGTCGCTTTTATGTTTGGTAATATGTCCTCAAGCGAAAGCCTGGGAATTCGGCAGGTTATTTTTGATATTCTGCCCAAGTCAAATGGCAGCATCTCAAATAAAACTCATGTAGCAATCGGAACCTCATTACTACCGGGAGAGGATTGAATCTGCTTTGACAATTTAGATTTGAGATATCTCTAGGGTAAGGAGGGTAGTATTCTAGTATTGTCATTGACCTTTTAAAGACACGCGATAAGAGGTTAGCCTGGTGTAAATAACGTTGTCTAGTACCTAAAAAGTAGGTACTACAAGCCTAGAGCTGTGCGTATCTATTGAGGGAAATAAAACATTGCTGAAGAAAAGAAGGTGTGTTACATAGCAACGGGTCATATACCTCGAAGATATATAGCTATATACCTAGTTAATTATGTTGGCCATCCAGAAAATATATAGTCAGTTTTACTGTCCAACTATGCTAAATGATCCCTTAACATTGTTTTTTTTTAGAAAATACGAGATCATATTTATGGTCCCGAAGCCCATAGTGGTTAAGGAATTACTTTTACTGTTTACAACGCGTAATCTAGGAAACAATCGATATTTAACAAAAGGGTATAAACCAAAGGAACCAAAGCAAACCTTAACCTTATGAGAATATGTTAAGAAAGCAATTGCTTTGAATGTCCGTTGAAATGTAGCGCGGTTTGCTTTTTTAAGCGTGAGCACGACTTAAGTAAAGTGCTCTGAGTATCGATGATTTTTATTTTTTTTGTCGGAGTGATCACTAAGTTTTATCTTACTTATTCATGAAAATAAGTAATGCTTTAAGCTAAAATAGTTATAATCATCGTCATAATCAACAGACTGGGCTTATCCGAGTACGTGGTTATTTATTGAATAATAGATCGTCACTGTACCTGACAATTGAAAACAATTACAATTTCACTGGTGGACATTTACCACAAGAATTTAGAATTATATCTAACCACACTCAGCGATCATAAATGAAGCTTAACTCGAAGAACGAGAAAACGCTAGGAAGTTAAAGATGGGTAAACAGTCGATATCGATCGATAAGTAAGGTATTGATGCTGTACCATCACTAGACGCAGCGCCGTGCTAGAACTTTGCTCTCTTTTGTAATCGACGGACTACGCCGTGGGGTATAAATTGGCCAGCATCCACCCTCATAAATAATAGAGCTTGGGTTATAACATGATACGGGTCCGATTCTGCGCATTCCTGAGAATTCTGATAACTAACTAAAATATAACCGTAGACTAAGTGAGGTTTACTGCGACGTCACAACTCACAAGAAGGTTTTAGGTCATCTAATGGGCAAAGTACGAAACCTAAATATGAAAACCTGCAAAAGAATTAAGGTGACCGATACAGCAGAGCTCTGTTCATACTTTGTTATTTCTGAGTAACGTTTTGAGATATCACTATCGTTACAATGCACATGCATTGTAAGTAAATTTCGTGTCCAGGTTTCTTGAAACTTGTAAAATAAAAAATATTTATACATTTAACTGAGTATAGAGAATAATAATAGTTCAATGCGAACTCTACATTTTGAGATAAAATCGCATCAAAACGTGTATAGACATGAAATAGTGGGAGGGGGGGCACTTTCTTTGGCACTGCCGTTGGAGTAGAAAGGTTCTAGAATGGCAACATAGATAACGAGATGTAATATAGGGATATAGTAGAAAGATATAGTAGAAAAAGTGAATACTCATTCCCGATTCCACTTGGTGTGGAACAACGGCGTCATGATTTATATTGCAATGCTTGTTTTCTAACTCATTCATGTGTTTTTTTTCTATTAGCATTTATATATGTGTAATTAGCAATAGAATCTGAACTATAACCATATTAAGTAAGCTCATGTATTAATGGGGCCTTTTTATTCAGGAAATACAGTTTCCGCCTAGATGTCTTTGCTATGCCCTCATTCTCATAATTAATTGGCACCTTATTTAGTGTTATGATCTATTTGACACATACTCTTATGCCCAACATAAATAAAAAAAAGTGGCTATACGGCACCCCATTTTTTTTTTGTGAGTAGTATACTCTTATAGTGTGAATTATTTAATAAGAAAACACCACGGAATCAAATAATTTGTATACGTCATTGAATAACACACATTGAATGCAGAACATGACGACACATATTGTTAAGTATGACAGAAATTACCGACTTTAAAAAAACAAATATTAAGTGCCCTATCACAATTTTACAATAATCATTTATTTTTTTTGTACTGACACGAATATAAAGAACATTGGGTATTTAAAATTTGAAAAAAAATACAATTTAAACAAAAGCTTTAATAATTCGTTAATCAAAAACTATCACAATTAGGATAACATGAATAATCCTTACACTAAGAGATACTCGCAAAAAAATCCAAAACATATTTAATGTAAGGGCGAATTTACGAGAGCGAGAGCCGACTTTAGCCTGTACAGTTGCAATTTGCTATAGGTACATGACATGCGTAAAACCGATGACTACGAAACAGTTATAAATAACAATATAGTATTTCTGTGTCTAAGAGCTGATCTGGTGATGTACTTGCAATGAGATCGACCGAGATTAGTCTCGATACTCTCGATACGCAAAAGATGACGCGATCTCGTTGGCAAATACTGTTTTCAAATTATGACAGGAACTTACCGAGTGAACCTGCGGTCCCTTCTTGCAAGTCCTTCGACTTCCTACCGTTTTGAATCAGACCATGATCGCTATAGTATAAGAAAGCATTTGCCGCTTTGCCGTGGTGACAATTTCTCGCTTTAACAAATCAGTAAGCTACGTAAAGATGAATCTAAAACTATAGGGATGCACTTTCATACAAATACTGAGGCATTTTGAGCGAATTCCTACCTTTCACATACCGACAAGCACCAGTGTTCATATTGTTGTCCGGTGAAATGACTAGCATAGAAGTAATCATAGTCCTTAGGGGTGGCAATGCATTTTCAGCTTTACGGTTGCAGTCTTGAGATTGAAAATGACCATGTGCCCATTTGCCTTCTCGATGACATACAAACGAACCTCTGTTTTATATCTATAGTACATTACTACTTCACCTAAGGCGCTTCAAACCTGATTAAGATTGCAGCAATGTTTTCTTGACGTCAAAAAGCTTTACAATCCTCACCCAAGAGTCACGGACTACCCCGGAGGGCATAGCAGAATACGAGTATTCAATCTCTTTCTGATGGTGTATGCGAGACAAGGATAAAGCATTTGCATCGAGTGTAATTGAGAGAACACCGGCGGCGTTTCATGCGTGTACGCACGCTTCTGACGCTGATTTTTTTAAACATATTTTTATACCAAAGAAACACAACAAACATGAAGGGCGTATTTTGAAGTGTTCTGGGGAAAATTCTTTAATGGAGACGAACGGCACGTGCCCTCAAGCATTACAGTGAAGTTCAAAGATAATGAATACACATTTATTTTAATGGAATAAGGTACACAAGTGTATACATATCTTTGTACTCGACTGTTTCTACGACCTTGAAAGAGCTGCATCGAAATGATAATGACTATTTGTGGTCGTGGATCCACTACCGAGTCGTAGGTAGGTACCTAATCGATGACGAGTTGGCCTATGGTAGTTGTCCTGCCTACGAAGCTAGCGGTCCCGGGTTCAATTCCCGGTATGTGCAAATGTTTGCAAGATGAGCGCGAGTATCTGTTTACTATGTATTGTTTAATTTGTTTATATTTCTCTATATGAGTATATTTATTGTTGCCTAGAGCTTAGTTTGGGACTTGGTTAATTTGTTTGAGATTTTACCTGTTTTTTTTTCTAATATATTATAGACCGATAGTTTTTTTTTACCTGTCTATTTGCTTCATATAACCCCTATTTAGATCGATACGAACTGTCTAAACTTGGAGCATTTTGGGATGAGTACGAAATTTCACCGAAATTAGGCCGCGTGGAAGAAAAGCATCTGGTACTTTATTTTTTGTCCATAATAAAGTAGTCTGCCGTCATACCAAAGAAGGCGGCTAGTGGCACTATGATAGTTGAAACATACTCAACTCTGTACGATTACACATAAGGTTTATTTTACAATACGATTCCTAAAACAGATAGCTGCTTTCTTTCTTTTGAGGGCAGCGTACTTGTTGCTCAGTTTCAGAATCTTGATTAACTGCACCAACTTTTGAGACAACTACGAGAGTACGAAGTGACAAAGATGTTGAATGAAAAACGAGAAAGACTTTAGTGGCTTGGAAAGTATGGATTTAATTTGAATGCGTTGATATTTTGGAATTATGGTGTAATTCAATATATTGCTACTTTATTAAGGAGTGGATATCAAGTTTTCGTATCACAAAATACAGTTAATTTTCGTCATGGGTGGCAAAGGTGTGCAAGGTAGCGAGCGTTCTTTACCAGTATCTTTAGAACCTTAATATCTCTTAAACTAATTAACAGATCAAAAAGTTATTACTATATCCTGGACCTGTAAGGAAAGGGTTTTCTTCTCCTTTCATATTAACGTCAAATTCTAGAACACCCTGAAGAGAGAAGAACATTCCCCAGAAAACGGCTTTTCCTGAATTTCAAGTCCAAAGGGTTGGGTCAGCGGTTTGAGCTATTGGTTTTCTGCCAGTCAGTCAGGCACAGCAGTATTTTTAAACTTAAAAAAAAAGAATTACTATGAGGAGTCTACGCATCGTAGTTTCCAAACGCAGGCCGATTCGAGCGCGGTGTTATTTAAAAGAAAGCTAGTTGAATCGGGACGAATTGTTGCCGGGTTAGAATAGTGCCACTCCATGTCTTCCCGTGGATGTCGTAAGAAGCGACCAAGGGAATAAGGGCTTGTAGTGCTTTTAGGCGATGGGCTTGCAACCTGTCACTAATACACTGGTAAACATCTTAGCCTACTTCTGCAAAATGTGGTTACAGAATTATCTATCAACAAGTCTTTTTAGATTTGTTGGTATTTCTGTAGCTCCGCCTGCCCCACTCTGGGAATTAAGGCGTGATGTTATGTATGTATGTATGTATAAAAATCAGCTGAGAAAGGAGTCGTTATTAAATTGGGGGCTTTCTATTTGATAATTATTGTGTCATGGTTATATTAAAATGCAGCCAATTCCTATGCTATAATTTCATCATACTAATATCTTACTAATATTATAAATGCGAGAGTTTGTGTGTTACTTTGACACTCCTTCACGCTGCAGTTGCTGGACTGATTTGGATGAAATTTTGATTTGTATATCTTATACCCTGGATTAACACATAGGCTACTTTTCATTCCGGACAATTGAATAGTTCCCAAGATAATAACGATAGTCCAAATGAACGCGGACGAGGTCTCGGGCAGAACCTAGTAAGTACCGTAAACCGTGGTGAATAGAAATACAATCTAAAATAAGTACCTAATAATTCGTTACTAATATGAATAAATATTGAATTGACTAGTATATTGGAAATTGACGTTCAAATCTCAGTCTTATAATTAGTAGAATATGCTTTACTTTAGGCTGTATTTCTATTCACCCCGCGATCCTCTATTCACCCGGTTTACCGGTACTTACATAAATTACTGTTTGTTTGTCAATCGTAGCTAGCCCGTGCGAGAAACATATTAAACTAAATGCACATATACAACTATCGCTTTAACACTAAAGTGTATTTAAGGTAGTCAATCAACGAACCAAAATAACATTTAGTGACTGACAGAACACTGTAATATGCAAAATAGCGGCGAACAATTGAGGGCAAGTGGCAAAGGGCAAATGTATTTTACCGGCTTGATTAACGAAAATACCTTTGTTAACCGTCAAAATAGATTAGAGAATTTTAAAAGTTTAAATGTAGCAAAGTCAACATGTATTAAAATACATACATACTTACATACCGTCACGCCTTCATTCCCTGAGTAGGGTAGGCAGAGCTACTGAATTACTACCAACAATTCTGTAACCATATTTTGCACAATCAGGCTAAGATGTTTACTCGTACCAGTGTATTAGTGACAGATTGCAAGCCCATCGCCTAACAGTACTACTTTACCGACCGCAATATATACAACCATATAATTTATTTATATAACCATAAATTTGAAAAGCATTTAATACTTATGTACATGTTATGATATTTTTATTTTCAGTAGTAAGTAGTTTACGTTTCGAGTTAGTTATTGAGTTTTAAATTGTTTATAAATGTATATTTTTTTTAATTAATTAGAACATATACAAACATATTTAAGTGCGATATAGAAGTACTTTGTACTAAACAATGTAAGTACCTATAAAAATGACCTGGAGGTTAATTAATGAATACACATGTATAACAAACGGGCCTATGTCCAGCAGTGGACGTCTTTCGGCTGATATGATGATGTATAACAAAACAAAAATGCGCAAGCGGGAACTATCACAATTAGAAATAACATGTGGAGGATCGCTAAAAGAACATGTTAAGTAGCATAGGTATACTAAATATATGAAGGATACTAAAAACGTTTTCATTTTACTAACTTTTTAAGGGTAGTAAGTGAACCATGGGGAGGATCAGTGGTACACAGATGCTTATTATAATATCTAGGAACTCGTCTGAAAAAGGTATGTCGGGAGTAATTTGTGCGAGCAAAGCGCACATGAAATAGCGGTCTGGGACGCAAGGGGTGGTGTGGTACGCTGAAGCTAACTTTTTGTAAAAAAAAAATATCTTATTATTATTAATCAGTAGAAAATCCAAACATATAAATATCTTGCATAACTTGATAACTTTCAACAAATTTCTTGATAGATTCGTATATTCGCAATAAATACCCAATCCCTAAAATACATACGAATTTTATTTTGTGGTCAAAGTTGATTAACTTATCTGTTAGGTACCTACCTCCCCTATTGGATCGACCAACGTTCGCGTATCATAGAATTTGTAGGCCAATGTGACGTCACCACATTCAAAATGGCGGATGAGCCTCTCGTTTTTTTTGCTTTTAATACATTTTTAGTTTACTCTGAAATGATTAGTATCTGAGGTACAAATCGTGGATCGCTACCGTGACTCTACAATCTCGCGCAGCCAAACCACTTATCTGTAATCTCGGGGTTGGACGGAGACAGATAGTTTACTTGAGATTAATTTCGTTGAGTAGGACAGAGACGGTTGAGTCGGGTAAAAGGGTTGACATGAACCATTTATTTTTAAATGTTAATATGAAAATCAAAATTTCTCGTACTTACATGTTTGTTTGTTTGTTATTAGCTTTTTTAAATTATTTTATCATTTCTAACAATTGATTAAACGGTTTGCTTTTTAGACACTCAATTCGATTTCAAATCTACTATATTGGGTTATTTTTCTCTTAAGTATCCAGTGACGCAATTTTATTAAAATCGGGTTATCTATCAATTATCAATTCAGCGTCTACGAGGGAACAAACATACAGGTCAAGAACGTTACTTAGGTACCTCTACTCTATATCTTGGACAGTCTAGTAAAAAAAGATATCAATTTTACGTAAAAAACACTAAACACAGACATGTTACACAATACGTAATTAAACATATCATTCGCTTTGACTAAGGTTATTTAGCTATTTGCGTACGTCTCCCACCTTCGCGACTATGTGGAATTCGTCAAGCAACTTAAATATTTATGTCCGTGTTTGAATTCTTTTGTTTACGTTGATGCTTCTAAGCTATTCGACTCCAAAACAAGTCCTTTTTGTTTGTAAAGCATGAAACATGGCACTGACTTGTTATGTATGGTAATAAACTTCGCTGTTCAAAGACTTATCTATTTTTAAACATTAACTATAATTTCTTTAACATTAAGTGGACGTTGCATACCTACGTGAGCGAGCATGCATAGATGACCTTCCTAACTGACGTTCAAGTGATATTTTTGTTTTAATTATGAATAACTGACATTTAATTTTACGCACCCCTTTGTTTTAAGCATCGTGTCTGTGCATTTGTTTTTCCAGAACTCATACTTAAACGTACCTATTCATACACCTCTTGATGGTGATGTGATAGTTCCAAGCCTCGAAGGAGGATATGAGATATTTTGAATCCGGAAAATTCCGTATTTCTCGAGGGATAAACAATAAACGAGTTAAGTATATGCATATGAAGTCGCGGACAAACTTTAGTTTCGTAAGTTAAAACAGCAACTTTACTCGGAAATATTACCAATAAAATGCTAATGTGATAAAAACAGTTGTGTGGAATCCAGTATTTAATAATACACGTAGGCTTCTAATTTATAATTCAGCGGCCATACATTTGCTACCATTTTCTGTACACTTTGGAATTATTAAATCTACTTTGCGTATTTTAGGAAAAGGCGTGTTTTGCATGCTAAATCGTGGATTATAATTTATAAACTAAGCCATGATGAGTGTAGAACTCAAATATCTATTTAAGTTGGCAAATTACCGAAGTATCCATCTTCAACCATTATTATTCGACCTCCGCGACACACAGTGACCCCTCGTAAACACCACGTATTTACAAAACACTTACACATAAACAAGGGTTCTCTTATTCTGATTTACCGTAACTTCTGCAAACAACCAATGAAGAATCTTTTAAATATGTTAGATAGCAACTTAAACGCCGAAAATAGTTAGTATGTCTTTTGCTTTCGTATAAAATGAGCTTTAATATCACAATAAGAATTAAACAAGTACGCTTCCACTCGAGACGACCTGAATTAAGAAAACAAAAAAACCAGTTAGATTGTTGTAAAAATCCATGTGTAGATGATGAGTTTTAAAAACTATTTATCGGTCTAATCATTCCTCTTTACTCAGATCAGCTAGAGTAGAAACTCACCCTAAGTGGTTCGACGGCAACCAGCATTCAAGAGATAATTAGTTCCCATCTCAGTCACGAGCACGAGCGCATTCCGAAGAGTGCCAAGTCCAGCCGAATCATTCATGAACCACAAACTTATCCAAAAGACCAGAAACGCTCAGGATAAACCAAGCCGTATACAAGCTTCAAGCCTTTCAAAATAATAGGAGTTGGTTCAACTGAAATAGTAAGTTTGTAATTATTTATCTACATGATACAGGTGTATTTTTTATAGTGTACATTTGCAAGTTTTAATGAGTTTTATTGAGAAATCGTGAACTTTGAAGTTAAAAGCGTGTTTAAGATAACTAAACTTAAGTGCTGGATGCCGAGGCAAGACAACGAGCACATTATAATTTAAGGAAAAAGTAAGTTTTCTTATGGGTATTTGAGTTTGAATACTTTTGTTCAGTGAAGCAAAGTTAAACTTCAATTTTAGAATGTCTTAACTAACTGACTTTTAGAAAAACTTTTGTGTAAGTAGTAAAAACTACGTCAGGACCGTTTCATAAAAATAAAACTATGTATTGTTCAGTACGCTTTATTTTTCAAAATTGTACGAGTACACATATGTTATGTATCGAAGTTAATCCTGATAAATACATTACTACCAACCTGGAGCAGTCTACGGTTTATATTAGTACCCATTTTTGTCTTGTACTCACAGTACAAGCCTAGAGCTTAGTTATGGACTAACTAGGACAATTTGTGTGACGTTGTCCCCCGAAATATAATTATTTATTTATTATTATTAGACAAAATTATAAAAACAAATTGTAATATAATTGATATCCCCAAAATAACCAAAGTTTTAATTATTATAAAACATGGAGTGTTACGGAGAGCCACTCAAAATTTTAACGTACATGTGTCCTTAAACACTCATAAACACGAGAAACGTCCAAACAACTCACACGCATAATTATACAAGATATTCGCTTCTCAGATTCCATTACAATTATTAATATCCACCGGGCCATTAAAAGCTCGGGTTGACAGCAAAAAAGAGGTTAAAAGGAATCTCTAAAATGAGATAACGTGTAGAAAAAAAAATGCATAACGAGTTGTAATCGTTTATGTTTTTGTGTTCGACAGTCACCAAATACTAATCGTGTTACTAATATATGTGTTCATTCCTCTACGTGTAAGTTTTATAAAATAAAATTTTTAACAAAGATAAGCGCTATAAACCTGCATATTAATTGATATGATCATGTAACTAATGTAAAAAGCGAAAATACCGACTACCTACTTTTGTTCGCGACTACGTTCGAGTATAACTCGCAATTTGTTCGGGAACTATTGATTTTCTGGGGTGATATGTTAAAAGTTTCTTGGGGTTCTAGCCACCTCCAAAATCAAATTACATGTAAAAACGTAACAAACAAACAAACAGATTCACTTTCGCATTTATAATATTAGCATGGATTTTTTAGGCTGACTTGTTTTATGTTAGTACCTTTATTAAATCACCTACAAGGGGCGGATGCACCAATCAAAACGTAATAAAAATAAAACTAAGGTAAACTTATCATGCCTTAAAACATTGACAAGCCGCATTTAGGCAGTTGAATCACGTAATGTATTAATCATGGTAAAGCATAAAGAGAAATAACGGTCAAGTACAAGTCGAAGTTGCACATGAAGGGGCTCCGTAATCATCATCATCTAGTAGTCCACTGCTGGTCATACTGCTCTGCTAAGATAAATGGCACTATTTTAGACCAAATTCCTGTAGCAAATGCAACCAATTACTAACGGGATAGGATTCAGTCTGCTTTGCCTATTGAATTTGAATACTACCTAATGGCTTATTAGGGCAGCATAGGCCTTGTTCGCCACCGAGCACGACCCGCGGCCATTCGTCTCCTGGAGTGAAAGTATTCACCTTGCGAACATTGTCATTCCACCTCATCTGAGGGCGTCCTACTGCGTTTGCCCAACCGCGATCTCCACTCAAGAACACGAAAATTCCAATGGTTATCGGTTCCGAGGCTAATATGGCCGCCCCATTGTCTCTTCAGCTGGTTAATTCGAGCTAAGTCAATGAGTTTAGTTCTCCGTTGGACCATCTTGTTGGGAATCCGTTCCTTCAGAGAAACTCCCAACATAGCACTTTCCATAGCTCACTCCTTATGTCATGACACGTAGGATGGACAGCCAGACATCGGAGGCTTAGTAATAGGATCCTGTTGGCACCCTTTGAGCACGGAAACTAGAATAAAATTAATATTTTAAAAGAGATTTTCATTGAATCACAAGTCTTCCTTCACATTAATGTCGAGTACTTACATTTGTTGCCTAGTAAGTAACGTAGGCCTTATTCCCACAGCAAGAAAACTTCTGCAAGAAACTTGCAAGTGGTAATTACCACTAGGCGGACACTTCTTGTAGGTGAACTTGTCAACTCGTGATCGTTAGGCAGCAAGTTCGAACCCTAGAGATACTCGTATTTAACTAAGCCATGAGGCAACAATCAACGACTCGTTGCGTACTATATTTTCAATGGATGTCGAGGAGCCTGGCACGTGTTTTATAGTTTCAACATATTTGTGTTTTAATAATTTAACACTTTCTTAAAATGTTTTTACTTATTATTTATTGCCTAGATACGCACTAGGTCCTTCATTACATTATATTAAGGTTTGGGGCATCTGGGAAATACAGTCGCGACGTAGACCAGTACGCCAATCTTATCCTTTACGTAGTACCAGCAGCAATGTTCGCATCGTAGGCATTGTAGCAATTGCCGGGTGGTTGCCGGGTTAGAATACAGTCACTCCATGTCTTCCCGTGGATATCGTAAGAGGCCACTAAGGGTATAAAGGCTTGTAGTACTGTTAGGCGATGGACTTGAAACCTGTCACTAATACACTTGTAAACATCTTAGAGGTTGTTGGTATTTCTGTAGCTCTGCTCACCCCACTCTGGGAATGAAGGCGTGATGCAATGTATGTATTTCATTTTAGTTATCAAGGTGGCACCGAATTTATAGTCTTAGGATTGCAATCCGAAGACTTGCGAGTTTTGAGATTGTAAAAGAAAGTAAATGTCTTTGGGTCTCAAATTCTACTTACTATAAAAAAATACCGCCTTAGAACCGGGGTTCTACAGGTCGCAATTACCGGGCGCATTAGTCAAACATTAGTAAAACGACTAAATCATCGAGTTAAACAGGTTCCTACGGTACGCGAATACATATCTAGATAGTCCATAAATTGGTAGAACCTTTAATATTAAACGAGCATTACTTGTATATATATTTGTAATCACGTTCTCGAAATCGGCTTTAACGATTTTAATGAAAATTGCGGAATAGGGCTTAGGGGCTTAGGGGCTTTTCGAGTAAAAAAATCGATCTGTCATTAAAATCTTAGAGGTATTTCTCATCTATTATAGACAACACTATCAAATTGTGATTTAATAGTGTCGTCTGCTTACACCTGAGTAAAGCTCGGTCGCCCAGGTACTTAAAATATTATTAAATTACGATGTATTTTTTATAATCTTTAAAAAACAAATGCAAGCCCCATTTACATTACACGGGTGATACAAGTTCTCTAAAAGCTTACATTATGAGCTTTTGAGCGGCGACAAACAAGCTCGGGTCCAGCTTTAGAATACCTTAGATAAACGTTAAGAGCTTTGAGATGGGTCGCGGGTGACCACGTTTAACGAAATTCTCGGGATATCGAGAATTGCAATGACATTTGAGACTATAGAACTAGACAGACAAGAAGTCAACCCTGACACATTGCACAACCATGAAGTTTCTGAATATTGATAATGTTGACAGCAGTAATAAAAATATGTTATTACTTTTCCTTCACAGTCAAAGTTACCAATATTCGGAAACTTCATAGCTTTGAAATGTATCAGGATTGGCTTTTCATTTACATAACGCCCCTTAGTCAAGAATTTTAACACGATGATATAATTGTTACGTTACTCATTTTATTTAGTATTTTTTCTTGCGGCGTTTATAATTATTTAATGATATTAACACTGTAGGTTCTCGTAAAGGTGATTGCATGTAAAATGAGTAATACTTATCATTGTTTTATTTTTAGTATTTTGTGCAATCGTTGTTGGAATTTCAAAGGAAAACAATATTTATTTGTTAAAAGTGTTTAATTACTTTTTTTAGTTATTTCATTAACAACGGCTTAAAATTATGTTAAGGTAGGAACATTAGGACTTGTATTTTTTTTTACTAAAATTGCATGACAACTGTAAGACTATCCTCTAAAAACGCATATTGTAGCTACCCCAAAGCTTCACATAAAAAAATAACCCATCCAGTTGATTTACTACGTCGCGCTATCCGATTTCACGGTTGGCTCGTACAGCCTCCACTTGTTTTCCTCTTAACGCGTTCACGGCCCATGAGACGGTGGGTCATAAAAATACATATAAATGAAGACGACCGGCACTGAATGTTGACTGAAGAAATCAATTGCTAGGCAAATGTAGGAACTAAGCACAGAATGTAGAAAAATTTGACGAAGGACTGTTTTTTTTTTAAATATTTTTCATATAATTATTCGGATAGGTACTGAAGTATAGGATGGATGACACGGTGGCATAGTTGGGAGTGACCCTTCCTCCGAAGCCAGCGGTCCTGGTTTCAAATCCCGGTAAGGGCAGATATTTGTGTGATGAGCGCGAATATTTGTTCCTGAGTCTTGGATGTTTTCTATGTATTTAAGTATTTATTTCTCTATATAAGTATGTTTATCGTTGTCTAGTACCCATAGTACAAGCCTAGAGCTTAGTTTGGGACTACTCGTAGGTCAATTTGTGTGAGATTGTCCCCGATATTTATTTATTTACTTTATTTTATAAGTATGCCTTGAATGTTGTGTAGTGCATTACACTTGATAACGATTTCTCTTTTTTATGGGATACGGGATACCTAAGCCTCGAAACCATGTTTTTATTACAATATACCCATACAGCTTATTTTTGTTATTTTACAATTTTAGTAAAAAAACTAAATTCACGACATCATGATCAAGACACATTTGAAATAAATATGGAAAATACTAAAACGAATTCATCGAACTAATTATAAACATAGCGCGGTAACATAACGCGATAACATTTGTAAAATGATGTTGTTTGGTTTAGTTCAGTGTCCATTCAGGGGATCAGTTTGTATCTTAAACAAGATAAATAAGCGTAACGTAAACGATTGCCGAAACCTGTCAAAATGTATAAAATTTACATAAGCCACAGTTCCGACGTCAATTCTATAAACTTCCGATGGCGACAGCCTTCGCAGAATGTAACATATCTAGGCCTGCAGATCGCTAACCTAACTCAGTACTTATGAAATATTTATTAAAAATACGAAACCCCTGTGTGTGGTGTGGTTGCTGGGTGAGAGGCGACTAAGGAATAAAGGCTTGTAGTGCTGTTAGGTGATGGGCTTCAACCTGTCACTAATACACTGGTAAACATTCTTACCTTGACTGTGCAAAATGTGTTTACAGATTTATCAATAATGTTATGTATGTACTAAACTCCTAACTAAAATTTGTTGCGTTCCGGGACACTGATAAAAATCGGGAAAATTTGATATTTTTAGGTAAGATGATAGCTTTTATTTTAGATGCGGCTGAGAGATGACGGTCCGGGACGATATTTCAAATGTATCCCAAACCTGCGTGGGTTGGCCATTAAACTCATTATGGGATAGTGATTCAGAAAGAAACCCACTTATGAGTTATATAAAACAATGGAATACTAACTAGGTATTAAAAACAAGAGACATTCTTACACTAATTGGCCTATTTAATCCCAAACTAGTCTTTGAGCTATGGTTGCTTGGAGTACTACTTAACAGCAATAAACATACCTACATATCTACTAGTGTGTGCCTATAGAGAAATAAATACATGATCGGTTGATGTTGACAGGTTTAGTGCATACATATACGTTACAACATAGTATTTTGTAGAATTAATTCGTATTCGTTTTGCTTCCTCATTTAACTCATGGTTGTGTAAAAGCAAAATAAATGCGATTAACAAAATCCCTTTCCTTATTCTAGCTTCACGCAGACGAGTTAAAATATCACAATACTCGACGTCTGTTAGCTGATGGGCCCACGTAATTATAAAGATTTTGTTTCTTAACTGTCTTGCAACACTCATTACATAAAGACAAAATTGGTCTTTAACGAAAAACAACTTTGTAAGCAAGGGAGCGTAAAACTCGGTGTTTACCGCGACCGGTCGGGCGGGTCGATTCACACGTTGCCTGCCACTAACTCCGGTTTGTATATAATTTGAACGCATCAATGTTGTCACTGGCTGTGAACGTGTTAACACTTTAACGCCCATGGCTCATACGGGGCTTGTTTATCCATACAAAATATGAAAACGGGCGCCGAATGCAATATGCGCTAATGTGAAGAGCGCGGGCGCAAGTGCTCCAGCACAGCACCCTAAAAATGCAAATAACTTTACGAATCAAGCGGCCTCGGGTTCGATTCCGGTCAGGGGAAATATTCGTGTATAAGAGTATCCACGTTTAAGCGTGATTGAAGAACAAACATTAATTTTAATTATATAAGGTTGGATTGGATTGTAAGCAAATTCTTTATATTTTATTTGTAGATGGTGTTAAAAGCAGTGTCACTCGCGTAGATATCTTTTTATTTTTGCTCCCTCGTGACACAATCTATTATATTGATACTAGGAACGGTTAAAACAACACATTACAAGCACGCAACTTAAGTAAAAATGAAAGCAGCTATCCTTCGATTACTAAACAAAAGTCGATCGAGTCGCGTGGGTAATACCAACTTATAAACAATCCAATAATTTCATAATCGACCTTAAGACATGGGCCGTAAGCAAAGCATAAAACGCATTATAAAGCCCACTGTTTTTATAAAAAACCAAAGTAAATAAACGCTTTTGTTTTCCACTTTGAACCTTATTTGTAGGTAAGTAAGTGGTTTGTCAAGTGAATCCCACCTTTTTTTAAATGTGGGCCGCAACACAACCTACGTGAAGTTAAGAGATTAGCCTAGTCGACCCTGGTGTAACATTTACAGAATCAATTAGTATCGAAACATTTCTTTGTATCTATCCTATACAAAGGTTTGCGTTGGCGTTTCGTTTCTTGTGCAAAGCGATAGATGGCGCTTTTGAGGGTCAAAAAATATATCTTCAAAATGCTTAAAAAAATATGACTAGCTTTCTTGTATCACAGATAACAGACGCATAAAACATTGGCGAGTTTACATAGTCACTTTTCAGTTCCATCATCATTCATCAATTTCATCATACCAGCTGGTTGGCCAGCGTTATTGTTTTGCCACGGGAATTGCATACTTATGTTAAATTTGAAAATTAAGAGAATGATTATTATGATTAATGCATACAGTCGAATTAAAAACATTATTTTTCTTTGAAGTCGGTTTATAAGTGAATATCATTTCCAATTTATACATTATACGGATGACATTCATGCACACATATACATGTTGCTCCTTTATACCCGGAACTTACGCAAGATTAAAAAACCAGCCAAGTGCGAGCGAGTTAACTCGTAGGGTTCTTTGAAGTTTACTCATAATATTTTTACTTTGTCTATGGTTTGTCGAAAACCTTTTCGAGAATTTGGCTGACTGACCTATTCTTCTTGTTTTGTCAAACTATTAAAAGACATTGATTTCCACAGTAAATGTTAATATGTGGGATCCCTGCGACTTTTATTTGACCTGAGTTGGAAAATAGTCGTTTAAATATACAATTAATAAAAAAAAAAATATCTAACAATTTTTTGATGTAAGTAAACCACTTGTAAAATATGACATCAAGTTGTAGTTTCTTTGAGCAACTGATCCTTGAAAGTATTCTGAATATCAATATTTGATAGATTATTATATACATGGTGACCTTAATACGTGATCCATATTCACAAGGCCGAAGGTATAAGGGCTCCTTATATCGATGTATATTAGAGTCAATAAGACGGTTCTGATCACACAGTGTTTGCTGAAGATAAGGTATTTGAATTTTAAATATTTGAACTTGAAGGTTGTTAGGTATAGTATTCCTGAAACTTCCCATACCCTTCAATCGACTGCGGGTCATAAGTAGGTATGACAGTTTTTTTGCGTAACTGAGAATTCCCTGGATATCGTACAGATTAAGGTTTGCTTTTGAAACGATTCAAACTTTTACGGCTTAGCAAATAGTGCAGTTGGATGCTAGGGCGAGCACTGAGACAATGAATTTATTAATCTAATATATACAATTCTCGTGTCACAATGTTCGTTCCCATACTCCTCCGAAACGGCTCGACCGATTTTTATGAAATTTTGTGTGCATATCGGGTAGGTCTGAGAATCAGCCAACATCTATTTTTCAGCGGGCGAAGCCGCTGGCGGGTCGCTAGTGTTCTATAAAATTATAAATCATTTTAACTACATAGCTTCAGACGTATGTACAAAGCGTAGATAAATTAATACCTTACGCAAATTAATTAACCCTCTAATAAGCTCTAGGTTTGACCTATGGGCTAGTCAAAGAGTTTAAGTGGTGATAACAGTATAATTACACAAAGATTAATAAATACTTAAATACAGATATATCTAAAACTCTGGAACGAAACATTCGTGTCAATCACACAATTATTTTACACTAAAAACCTAGGACGTCAGTTTTGAAGCCAGGATTACTACCAAATAACTTAATCGCATCGTTGTTCTTTCCACCGGTTAGCACGCGGCCGGCGCCAGGTTTGATTCTCGGTACGGAAAGCGTGATTAGATATTTCTGATTCTTGGAGGTTTACTATGTATTAAGTATGTATTTCTTTAAATAAGTACATGTGTTTATGGTCACTTGTTACATATAAAATATTGTATAGAGGTTAATTTCAAATTATTCGCTCTCCAAACACGTAGGTGGTAAGAAGTTCTACAGGGTGGTCGCGTTCGTATTGCGTAACCTTTACCATCGATTCACTATTTTATGATTTCCCGTAAATTCACAAAAGGACAGCAAATTATGACTAGTGTTATAAACATCAGGTGTGGTTTTAAAAAGTGAATACATGGTGGGCTGATTTTTTTATATAATAAACGTTCTTGTTTATGTTGTTTCTCTTTTCATGTTGGTTACTTGATATGTCTGATTGTTAAATTTTATTAAAATATGTTACTTTCTGTATTTACTGAACCAATGTTTTCTTTATGTTATGTACCTGTCTTTGTGAATCCAGAGTTCTGCTATCCGTAACTTAAAAAATGAATATTCAGCGCCCCTTGATTAGCTTAGTTTTTCCATGAAACTCGAGTGACACATTTACTGTCAGATGCGAGTGCACGTGAGGCAGCAAAAGCTAGCCGAGGGGTATAAAGAAAATATAAACACTGCACCTTAGAGAGTGTTTATCTACCCCTATTCGCAACTTCACAGGGATGAATCCTCTTCAGCTTTGAATTTGCAAGTTTTGTTTCAATGGAGTAGAATATTAATAAACCTTTTTCGACTCGTTTCAGCTCACCTGTAACAAATAAAATAATTTTATTATTACATTTAGAAACGTATGCATACCAAACATACTTACAAAAGTAAAGTTTAACAGCATTTTTGTGATAAATAAAACAAGCGATAAACATCAATTATAACGGAATATCAATATGTTACAAAATAACAATCCCACTTTCTTTTTGTAACTATGTAATTAATAAATGCACTAACTATTCACGGGTGTTCTTTTTTAACGCTATATCTACATACCTCCTCTGTAATATTTTAGAAGGGATTTAAAATTCCAGTATAAGAGTATGAAGACCGAGTAAAATCAGACGAGAACAACCCCAAAGATCCCAAAGATTCTGCTGAGTAGGAATCTTAATAATAATCGAGTAAAAATACATTAGAGAAGGAAAATTTCCATAAAATATGAAATATTATCACATAAACTTGATATAAATTGTGTACAATGTTAAGCCGGTAGTATCCAGGTGTCGTCAGATGTATGGTTACAATGCAGCGAGCATGATTAGCACGCTTTTGGTGCGTAGGCGCATTGAGCTAAGTTAAAGGCTTAAGCGAGGCGGGGGCGGGAAAAACTTACCTAGTACATCGGCATTGGTAATAGTGTCTATTATCGGTAAGGTTCGGTTATAATTAGCAGAGAATAGCAACGGAAAAAACGGTAATAACGTAGAGACCATGACTGAACTGTTCTTAAAAAACAGTTGAATTTTTATCTTCACATGGTCAATGAAGTTACGTAGAATGTCATGGGATGAAGAGTACGGGTTGATGTATGGTGGATGAATAAACTCCAACAGAGATATTTTGAACTGCGTTTTTGGTCTACTGCCATTAGAACTTCCTCTTGGGTTGTATGTAAAATGCTTAACATAAACAATTATCTCAAACTTGTACCACGCTGTATAAACCTTACATGAGGTTAAAGGGGTCAAGGGAGGGAGGTCAGATTATTTCCTAAAGAAAGTGTCACGTGGGCTGAGGCGCGTGCCGTCTTATGAAACACAAACCAACTTATTTTGTTCGATGACGAAAAAAGGAACTAAAGTGTTTCCATAATAACTCACGCACCACGTTAGATACCAGCGCCACCGCAAACTGCAAAGACAACTTTGTATTCTGAAGCTTACGGTAAAATGAAAAAGTGCGTATTATTTTGTTTTTGGAAGGTGATATATCAACCTTGGAGGTTTCAAAATAGAGTTTGAATTCCTTAAAGAGTGTTACGTGGTTTTTGGTAATACGATTTATGACTATATCTCATTTGATAAAAGGTCTGGTTGGTTATAAATCTAGTGGTATATGTTATTCAAAAGAAAGTAACAAGGCTTCATTATTGCTATGAATATTTGTACCTTTGTACACTTACGATATGCTTCAAATTTGGATGGTTTAGTATTTAGGTTTATAACTTTTAACTTTTAAACGTCGCGTACCGTGTCTAAAGGATTTAAAAGTGATTCTTTGGAAGGGTTAACTTTTGACGAAAAGACGTTAGCTCGTTTGGAAGAGTTTGATTGATTTTCCTCGTTTATTAATACTATAAATAGCAATCAAAAAATCTAAGGAAACAACATCACATTTATTGAGCTAGTTCAAAGTCAACGTAGAAGCCTAGGGGCTATTAAGTTCTTATCTTTTTATGTACGTAGAATATTATATACCTTGTAAATTATTATATTTGTTACGGTACCGGCGCTTATTTCAAACGCAGTGATTAGGTGTAGAAGTCTAAATTATGGCTGATTTATTAATAAATTCAACGGTTCGTCCACTTAACATAAGGTCGCGAGATCAGACCCATAAAAATCTAAATCACGCTTAATAGCGGGAGGTCTTAGTCTTGTTTTAACGTTAACACTCATTAACAGTAGGAATTTCATCAACCTGTAGACATATTACTCTAGCAATAGTCGCGTTGGTAGTGACCCTGCCACTTAGTAACTTTTTGAGATATCGCGATTTGTACTACCACATTTAAATAAAAACACTCTGTATATCGACAATGTTTGATCCCAGTGCCGACTTCGCTACTAAATTGATACGATAACGTTTTAAAGTTAGCAACTGCAGAAAATAAACAAATATCGTAAGCTTTCGTACGTCCAATCGCTTACCTATAAGCGAATACCGAAAATAAAAATACATGTAGGTATTAAGGAGTTTGTTTTCCTCTAACACCGTAACTTTTGGACAGGCGTTACTAAGCCAATTCGATTGAAATTCTCCCCTAGCGTCCTATAAGTCCGAGGTCGGCCCAATAGCGGCGCCCTTAGGCATGCTAGTGTAAAAACCCTTTACTGCGTGGGCTCCCATCAGGAGTCCGCCCTTTCTCCGACAAAGTAGTCAAAGCCATCAGAGGCTAACTACGTAGATCCCAAAAAAAAAAAGGCGTTACTAACTAGACTAAGATTCATGAACCACCTGTATGGTATAGTCGCGTTAATGCCTATCAGAGATTAGTGCCGCAGCTCTAACCTGACGTTAAAGTGACAAAGGAGTAAAGTATGCAGGTACTTATACTTGAGGCGGGACCTTACCTAACTAGTTGATCAGAGCATATAGCCAAGATGCGTTCGCTAACTAGCGATTCGATTTGTTTTGTTTTTAAACCAATCGCGTCACTAGTAGAAAACGCACGTCATACGAAAACTCACGTGATCTAAGTATTAGGACGAACATAAAGAATACTTCAATCGAACGCATCTTGGCTAGGTCCTCTGTTGTGTTACTCCGGAAAACGACGAAGATTGGCGGAAGAGGTGGTAATAGCAATCCGGAGAGACCTTGCACAAGGCCCTACCACCCACCACCCACCATATATCACACGCAGTATCGTAAACATTGATGTACAGAGTATTTGAATATTTTAAAATCTGTTTAATAATTCTATGATAGGTAGATCAATTATGTGGCCAATTAAATAATTGATTAATTTAATCGGACATGTAAAGGCTCTGTGTGTTTTAATTGTAATTAATATTCTAAATCATAGAACATAAACCCAATCTTAATGATGCTTTTTGTTTGTGTATCCACCCACGTGTCCCTCGATTCATTTACACCTCATTTGGCAATGCAAGGGCCGGATGTACCTTAACTATCATAGCCTTTGACACTTGCCTTCGCCAACACTCCGAAAGCCTTTAAGATTGTATAAATACACCCACTATCCGCCATTACAGTGTCAACTCGGCGGAAAAGTAAAAACTACTTGAATTTAAAAAGACTTCAAACAATCTCTAACCTACTCGATTTCGTAGGGTTATTATGCAGTTGCCTAATAACGTGTAGGCTTAAGTTGACTGGGCGATCCACGCGTCTAGTTTTTCATTAAAGCTTTCAAATAAACTACAACTTTATTGCATAGTCTTTAAGCGTCAAATTGAAAGGCGCGTGGTTCATTTTGAAAATGGAATTACAAACGTCAGTCGCGATTGCTACACACGCTGTCGCAATCGACGCGTGCCAGTGTTTGGTTTAAAAAAATATCAAATGGTATGGTGTTTAAATTTCAACTTTAAGTAGTTTATTATAAAGTTGAAGTATGACTGTGTTTTCTGCGCCTGTTCGGATGCAAGTGTGGGCAAAGATTAAAAGTTAACACTTACGTGGGACGAGTTGACGTCATTAGACTAAAGCCTTTAGACAAAGATAACGTGCTAGTCTATGATATAATTTTGTTCAAAGGCTAGAAATTAGGCCACTTTGTTATCGGACAGTCAACATTTTGTATTTCAATATTGGAGACAAAGATGTGTTATAGGTCTACCAGAATCTGATGGCATTTTTAAAAGTAAAAAAACAGTGATTTTCATATGGCAACTGTCAACTGGCGGCAGTGTCAAATTGTTTGTTTACCGTTGCTAACATTCTGAAATTCGTTTCAACTATTGTTATTTGGTGAAAAAGTCGAGAAAACCGCTTAGATCTCAAGCGAGGAATATTGTTTACAATGTGTATAATAAAATACGCGAAGAAGGAGGTATAAATCAAACACAATCTTCGATTTTAAAGCGTGTTGTGGAGTTGACTTATTTTGAAACGAACTGTTTTGATACTTTCAGGTTTAGGTATATTTTGTCTTACATAAATGCTACTTAGTAGGTACAGGGGTTCCCAGCACTACCATTCGTCGAATAATAACTGAGAGCACCTCTAATAATGGTAAATTGAAATGTTAGAAGAGAGGTTTATCATAAATACTTCTCTCTCTTCATCGTCCTCAGCAGATGAAGAACAAGAAATGGAAGTAGAATTTTTGGAATCATTTTCTAGTTCTGGATGAGATTTTAAGTTATTTTTTATACTCAGTGTATTAAAATTTGTGAGAAAGAATGGTGTGTTTATTATTTTATTTGTGAGCAATAATCTATCTGTTCACGAATTGAGCTAATAAGTTTGAGTCATGGTATGTATGAAATTGTCCTCAGATATATTAAATTATTATCCTATACTGGGAGTTTCATGTAATAGACCTCTAGTGTACATACTCGTATTTTTTGTTGATAATCTTAAAAGCATAAAAAATAAAAATTCGTCGAATCTTAGTGCCGTATTAATAAACTCATCTTGGGTGAGATGCCGGTCACAAGATACGTCAAAGTAAACGTCAAACCATAGAACACTGTCATTTTTGATGCATCTCGAGACTAGCATTAGAGTTGAGATCAGTTTATTAATACGGCCCTTAAACTTCCTCATTTTTTTGAAGTCGGTTTAAAAATTACACAGTATCAATATCCGTTTAGTCCAATTTCCCCAGTATTGCCATCTACAATTTTTTATTTCCCCATTTGCCATGAGATTCTGGTAGACCTATAAACTCGTAGCTCTTAATCTTAGTAGTCTTCAAACCGCGGTCTGACGTACAAGATACATCCCTAGGTAGATCAAAAAAGCTGTCATCGAAAATTGACATACTCGTAATTTTGTTATTCTTTCAAATATGTACAAAAATGGCCTTGTATCAAATATTGTTAAACAACGTACCTACTACCTTATTAAGACGCAACTATAAAGATACACAGTATACTCAAGTAAACACGCCTCGAAGGTAATCCAGTTATTTCGTCCCTCTCGCACTTCATAGCTATTCTATATGGCGGTCTCATTTTCACTCCCGCGCAGGGATGGTTTCTAAGAACCTTTCCCTAGATAGATGAGATCAGAGTAAACTGTTTTCTTGGTATAGGGTCATGTTGAATTTCTTAGCAATAAAAGCGGTCCAGTCGGGGAAAAACAAAGAAAGCTTTTTATTAAGTTAAAGGGTCAAGTTAAAAATAGCATTAAAATAAATAATTGAGGTTTGTTTAATATAATATAATAAATATCTAAGACAACAATAACAGCTTTTTTGTGCCCAGCGCCACATTAACATGCAAAATAACGTGTTTGTCATCACCTAGAGCTTATGGAGGTTTTATACGGTTTACCGATTTAATAAAAAAATATGTTTAGCATGACTGTACTTTGGAGGTGGTATTAAGCTAAATTTCTTTAAAATTTGTAGTTCCAGTCAAACGTTGTCGGTTTTGAAAACAGTTTATGTGGGGCCTCCGTTCTACAAGAGGTTGAATTTGTTAAACCAAATAAAATAAAATTCATTGCAAAATCACGGGCAGCTGCTAGCTATACATTGACGTAAGCCACTATTTATCTGATAGCAGTGATAGCACTCGAGCCCAAGTCCATCGGTGTAGCAGGCGAGCACCAAGTCCCTGATCCGTCGAGTTAGCCAGATGGTTGGGAAAGTTCGCAATGTCAGTGATCTTTAAAATTCCTCATAAGTTTAGTTATTTTGCTAATGGAACCAGTTTCATTTGGCACGAGGCTATAATTTTGGCATTCCTGGGTTGATACAGTTTAGGCAATTTTCTGCACGCTAACTAGATGTTAATGGAATTGATTTTTATTATTTGTCTGTCTGCGTCCAACACTAGGTCAGTGGATGCATTAAAAAAAAACTAGCCAAGTTCGAGTCGTACTTGGCTAGTTTCTTTGTGCGGTTCTGTTCTACCGTAAATTAGGTATTCATATCAAGCAAAAAAACACCTAACGAGTTTTGAATGGGCCTCTGATAAAATAATAACTGATAAATATCTTTATTTACTATAAACTTTAAATATAATAAATCGTACTTAGTCAGCCTCTGCAATAGACTCTGGGCGTGTATCGCGGGATGTGCGGGGAAATTTAATTCTGACAGTCGATTTAGGTAGGAAGTTATCAAGTTGTAATGAAAACCATACGCTCAGGTCAACAGTCGTTTGAAGCTGTGAAAAGATCGAACTTTTAAGTTCACGACACGCTAGCCTAGTTGGGAGTGGCCCTGCCTTCGAAGCTAGGTTCCTGGGTCCTGGGTTCAAATCCCGGTAAGGGCAGATATTTGAGTCATGAGCACGACTATTTGTTCCTCAGTCTTGGATGTTTTCTATGTATTTAAGTATATATTTCTCTATATAAGTAAGTTTGTCGTTGTCTAGTATCTTTAGTACAAGCCTAGAGCTTAGTTTGGGACTAGGTCAATTTGTGTGACATTGTCCTGTGATTATTTATTTATTTATTTAACGTAAAGATACGGCAAAAACGTTTATTTCGACTATCTAAAGGAAATCAAAATTTATAGGGTACATCCCATAGACCTACAATCTTGAAATTTGGTAACAAGGAAAGAATTACAGCACAAGTCAAGGAAAAAATCTGAAATACGAAATAATATAATCTCTTAACGGCTCATGAAACCGACCTAAAAACAATCCATACTATAAAAGATTTCCTTAAAAAACCGCTTCCTAACTGGTCTGTTTGGGAGCTACGATTCCACAAACAGACACACAGACATGCGCATACCCAGATACGCCATACATATATACGTTAAACTCATTACACCCCTATTTTTTTTCGGGTTTAATAATTAGTATAAAAGTATTCCATTTTAGTACAAGGGTTTGCAACGCAATAACAGTTAGAAATGCAGTCTTAAGACCATATTAATAAAGTCTATGTAGCTAAGATGGCCATCTTAACCTCATACTTACGACCCAATATCTATGTTAGTAACATTGTAATTGCAACCTTGTCGTATTAACTACAGAGTGCCTTTATGTTTGGTGTTATGACCTCAAGAACCTGGGGACTTGATGTCAAAATAACATCTCGAGACGGGCAAAGCATTCAAAATTAGTTTATAAATATGGCCCTTAAGTTCAAAAAGCTAAAATAGGGTATGGTTCTTAGACCCATTTAATTTAGAATCCCCTGCACCGTTATCAGTGTCAACGACTCTAATCTGGGTCCAGTTATCAGCGGTGTTTGCACAAACATACATTACGGTGTCGTTTTAGGTCGTTACGTGTTTACTTTGAAACGTTTATTCGACTCTTGGAAGGCTGTTAATTATTTTCAGTTCAGATTCGACTTATAATTTTGGTACAGACTTACAGTTATTCTAGAAGACGTCTGCGATTTCGTACACGTGGAACTAGTTTCCCGCTGCAGTCCCTACTTCCCGCTGGGAGCTGAGATCCGAAAAACCTTTATTACTGCAAATAGTGCATCCCTGTAGAGTATCGCAGGAATATTTTTTTCATCACACATTTTTTTTTTGCAATCCTACGACCTCAAATGCATTGCCAACCCTGAGGAATAAGATGAAATGCCTCTGTGCTAGTAATTTCACCATTTCTTATCCCCACACCGGAACACAACAATGCGAACACTGCTGCTTGGCGGTTGGTAAATGGATAAGATGGTGGTAGCGATCCGGACGGACCCTGTACAAGGTCCTACCATCACTAAACACATGCTCGGAAAGGTTGTTACAACCCGCAGGCGTATAGAGCAGTTACAGCCTATTTACCTCGCAAGGGACTTATGGGTTTAGTTTTGAAATATAGAACCCACTAGTATATCATTTCAGACTAAAGCGGTGTAAAATCAGCCAAGATTTATTTGATATTTCCTATATTCAAAAAACTTGGCTACAAACCAATTTTACTGAATACAAAACTTATCGGTAAATTAAAATGTATTATATTATATTAATATTTTACTTTTATTTCAGAGATATTTGCATTTTGCATTTTGCAGAAGTCGTTTATCGCTATTCCCTAGCGAACCGTCCAACTTTTTGGGATAAAAAATTACCATTGTCCTTTTTGAGACTCTAAGGTGTGACTCTGTGCCGAATATCATCCTGATCCATTCAGCCGTAGTGGCGTGATTGAGTTACAAACATCCATCCAAACTTTCACATTTAGGTATTATATCAGTACTAGCGTCTACGCGCGACTTCGCATACATTTTGATTATAGTTATTCACTCGGGAACTTTTAAATTTTCCGGGGTAAAATGTAGCTTATGTGTTAATCCAGGGAATAAACTATTTCCATTCCTAATTTCATCCAAATCTATACATAGAAACTTTCGCGTTTATAATATTTATGTATCAGTGAGGATGATATCCCACCAAAAACATAAATGTAAAAAAGGAGAGCCAAGTTCAATACAAAAATTATTCTCTGCTGTGGGCTTCGCCGCAAAAAGAATGGAGATCTGAGATTGAGTGCCAAGTTCTATGCAAAATGCAAATATGTAGTCTAAGGGCTGACTTGGCTGGTTTTCCCATACGAATTATTATTAAGTACCTACTTTTACACAGTCATGGAAGAGCCTTATGTTCGATGGGTAGTTTCTACCAGCAAGCCAAATTTTCGGAATAATAAAATAAGAACCGAAAGGTAACAGGTTTAGAACATACGAAGGCTATATAATTCGTATGGGAAAACCAGCCAAGTCAGCAATTTCGCAGCGTAAATCGCAACCTTATAGGTCAGATATCGAGAGACAACCGGACAGCAAGACCGGCTTATGAGCGCGGCTGCCGCTCGCTCGGCCACGTTCGCGTCAACGGTTCGATTCGGTTGTCACAGCGCCCCACCCACCCCGCCCGCGCTGCTCCGGCGTCACTCGGCGCGCGCGCGTCGTGTATATACCGAAAATCTAAATTCCTATTATTTTATCATTATTTATGAGTAGGTAATGATTTTACACTATTGATGTGCGCTAAATATAAAAATAATAATTAATCCCAGTTAATAACGTAGGTACCCTAAGTAATATTAGGTATTTATGTTAAGCGTTCATAATAGAATCTAATTATTTAAAAATTGCCAGTTTTTTATTTATTCCTTTGTATTCATCTAATTACCTATCTGCATACCAAATTTTAACTCTCTAGGTAATCTGGAACTGGGTTAGAGTTTTGGTCTATAGGTCAGTCAATGATAAAAATGAGGAATTTTGGACATTAATATCTAAATAACCGTTTGAGATAAGCTTATGAAATTTAGAACACATATGTATCTCACAAGTCTCAATATATGAGCCAAATTTGATACGTTTATGTAAAATAGTTTTTGATTTATGAGGGGGTCAAAAGTGGCTCCAAATGGTTCGTGTAATATTACACACGGTGCGGCTCGCCAGTTCTGTTTCTTGAACTTGGCTTGACACGCTCCCGCGTGTCTAGATTAGCAAGTATACATTTTGGATGGGCAACCGCTGACCTGTGGCAAAGCAACAGATTGTGATTGTTGTAATAAGCGGATTATATAGATTACTATCTGTTAACCGCGGCTATGCCCGAGTAGAACTCGCCTGTCGCTATTCCCTCGAGAGTTTTCATTTTTTCCGGAATTACAAGTACCCTTGTTCTTTCCCAGGTCCGAGCTATTCTAAAACCACCTAAGATGGTTGCTTACGTTTGTCTAAGAAACCGTTATACTCTCGAGGTCAAATATTAATAATACGGGTCTGAGTGCGTTTTTCATACAAACGAGACTTTCGAAGCCTTGGTTCCTCGCCAGGAGATGCTTTTAGTGAAATCTGATTATGGATACCCCAAGCGACGATACAGGACTTCCAGAGTGGCCAGAATACCCAACTGATTGTATCTGCGGTTAACACCGGAATTGTGCATGTTCAGAAAAACATCTAAATTGGCAATAATATGTCAGGAAATCCAAATGATGAGCCAAACTCTCTCGCGCGATTGTGCGATCAGTTAGGTATCTTAAGAACTTTTGACTCTATTAAACCTCGGAGTATCTACCATTAAACCTCACTCAAAACAACCCCTGGCGAGGAACCAAGGCTTCGTAAAAGTTTCGTTTGTATGAAAAACGCACTGTGACCCGTATTATTTGTCCACGAGTGTAGTTACTCGTAGGTATTATCAAAGCGCAATTGACATGAAACATTGACCATACGTGTCAACTTACGTTGAAATCATAAACCGTGGCAGCCTAATATTGTACTCTTAATTAATACCGACGTGTACGTAATTCAAACTAGGTAAATACTTACGCTTCAATTGCACCAGGTTATTGCACGATAAGTGATAATGTGTTGGCTAATAGGGTACTTATGGTTAATCTATATCTTTATGCTTCGTCCACACTAAACCCGACGCAAGCACATACATTTGAGTAGCGTTTGGTGTTTACGTTTGTTTACTACAAGATTTGGGACGTTTCCAGGAGTGCTAATCTCACAACTCACTTTTAAATTTGTCGATGATGAATTCAACAAAATGTAAACGTAAGGAAGAATTAGGTGCCTGCTTTAGCTGAGCTGCTTCGTCATTGAAACTTGAGACCAAATTAAAAAACTTATAAATAATTAATAAATATCACACAACTTGACGTAGCCCCAAACTAAGCTCTAGGGCTGGTACTATGGGCACTAGACAACGATAAATGTACCTAAGAAATACATCTTAAATGCATAGAAAACATCCAAGATACGAAAATATACTCGCGTACATCGAAAATTTAACTGCTCTTACCGGGATTGGAGTCCAGGACAGCTAGCTTCGTAGGCAGGGTCACTACCAACTATATAGGCTAACTTGTCGTTAAGATGTTTTGTTAGTCGATTCCATATAAGAGGTTCTCGGCAATAAGGCGGTGGTAGGACCTTGTGCAGGGTCCACCCACATCGCTACCACCATATAACATACCGCTAGGCAGCGTTTTCGCATTGTCGTGTTTGGTATTCCAATCACTAGAATGCCCCTGATGCCCTAGCCAAGACGCATACACTTCTTTTCTGTCACTCGAAATGTATAGAATGACAGTTGACCACGTGGTTCATCGTCCCACGAGAATGTCATCCCATATTATTTTGAGTGATAGAAAAGAAAAACGCTAGTAGCGTTTGCAACTTGGCTAGGGCCCCTGATCACAGTCGAATGGCGTTGCATGTATCTCTGACGTTAATGAACCTGGTTACACACGACGATATTTGACTCCCAGTAAACGTTAACAAGCGTTTAGGACCGGTTCTATTCCTCTTAGTTGAACCGACGACCATTTTCCTTGAATACCACGAAATGGTTAACGCATAAACTTGTTTTAAATGGGTAATTTACACGGGACAAAATCACGGTGACTTTAAAGCATAAATTGGTGGTGTTTACACTTTTTAGGTTAGCTTGCTTTTTTTATTGTAGCATTTGAGTTGTAATTATAATCCTTAACATGAATTAGACATGATGGCTTTTAAACGCGGTAAGTAAATAAATAATGAATAATTACATTTTAATGAGGTACTTAGCAAATTTGGAAACGCTAAAGTAAACGATTTTGGAAAAAACTTGACGCGACAACATACGTCAATCTTACATATCGTAACGTTAACGCCCGCATTAATACATTTTATCTCTGAGCCTTAATTCTAATTTTATTTAGCGTCTTACTTCGATATCGTTATGCGTATGCCGCAGACGTGTTTCGTGGAAGCGGTCTACTGTGTATTCAAATTACTTGACCCTACAAGACAAAGGCTTATACGGCACGTAACTACGCTGGTTCAAACGAGTTACATGAATACTGCCCTGCTAAGAGAAATCACATTATCTCAAAAACTCCTGTAGTAAATGCAAACTTATTAGTAACGGGGTAAGATGGAATCTGCTTTCGCTATTGAATTTGAGATACTGCCCATTGGCTTATGAGGGCAGAATTGGAATCTTTCAAAATTGCACAGGCTTGCTTCAATCTATCTATAGTATAAAACTCTTCTAGGACTGACTGATTGACTGACTGACAGGCAACGCAGTCACAACAACGTGTCCTCTATTAGTCCTAGTTTGCCTCCCTATTTTAATAACAGGCTTTTTACATAACGCTGACCTAGCAACGCCGCATTGTTAAAATGAGGGAAATTTCTAAACAGTGCCGTCTTAGGCCCCTTGGCCACACATGAATTTAGGGCCTCGTTAGCCGGTAAATAAAAAAGTGATTTATAAAAAATCTGCGTTGGTTTTACATTTACTATCGGCATTTACTCGAGGCACCCGTGGGCCCCTATAGTCAAAACTGTAGTGTTATTAAATAGAGCTTATTAACTTTATTGTGCCTGAGGCCGATCGTCGTTGGGGTTGAAATAGAAGCCAAGTTTTTCCAAAGATGACCACTTGATAGATCTATTTCTTGATCCAAAATCCTATTATATAACTGTTATCAAAGTCGTTAAGAGCCGTTCTTCGAGAACGCGATTACGAGACCAATTAATATCTACATATTGCTCGTACTAGTATAGAACAGATACACATCGTGTATATATGTGTAATACCTAATTCCTTTCGATTATAGTTCTAAACAGAAGGCTGCATTGTTTTACTGGGGTTGCTTTGAATTGCTTTCTTCCTGTACATACCATAAGCGTGTTCCGTATAAAAAATACTCAAAGCATGGTCATTAGTTGTCGATATGATAACGACGTTACGAAAGGTTTTAGCTAGAAACGCGAACGTCGAGTTCCCAGTACGCAATTAATAACGTATTAGTTCGGACCGCGAGGAATGCACCACACTATTATAAGCGACGTGCACAGCTATGTTCTAACGCAGCTTAGAGTTTGTCAAGATTTACGTTGTACCGTATTTACTAGAACTTCGCTCGGAATACAAACCTCGCGATTTCCTCCCTTAAGGCGTCTGCCCACCACACCGGATTATACCATGACCGTAATAAGAGCGTGTTAGGCACGAAAGGGTAAGTGTACGTGGGTGTTGGTTGGTGACAAAACGGTGTGGGCTTTAATACAAATACCTACTGTCTTATCCTGCTCATGTTTGTTTTTACCAAATTGACATGACAATCACAGGGCCTCTATTCTACTGCATCAAAATTAAAACGATATCGCGATTGACGTATTTTAGTATTGTTTATAACTCAGCCGCCATTACTGTTAAGTACATAAGAGTTATTGAAACGTTGACAATACGGAAACACGTCAAATACGATATCGTTATTATCGCGTAGAATATCAGCCCAGATCAACAATACTTAAGTTATTGTCGAACCAATATAAGACTGCCATCGTCGCTCGTGGACCTCGCTTATCATCTGTGGGTACTTATATTTTCCAACATCAACATATATTTCAGGAGCTAGCGGTCCTGGGTTCGATTCAGCAATATACAGCAATATAGATTTAACAGCAAATATTTGTGTGATGAGCGCGACTATTTGTTTTCTATGATTTGTAAGTATTTATTTATCAATTTGTGTAAGAATGTATGCATTTTAGACCGGGTGTGAAAGGAAAAAACAACGTAATATTGTTCTCAACGATTATTTATTTTCCTTACCTTCCATACTTAATCTATTTATAAGAACCACGTCAATGAAACCTTTGTCGAGCCTTTTGTTGTTGACCAAGTTTGTTGCGCAAAATAATTTGGGGTAAAAACATTGTATGGTACTCTGACGTATATGAAATGCTTTGAAATGTATGAAACCTTTCAAGGGACGCTTGTTTGTGAACCAGTTTGTTTCGCATTTGATTTTGGAGTTCGGGAAAGGCAGAATATATGTATGTATCCATAATACGAGCCTTAAAATTAGTTCGGCACCAGGTAAATTAGTGCAGAATTAGTTGAGGCTGATGCGTTTACCGACACATTTTTTTTTAAGATTTGTTTTATTTAAGTAAGAGGTTGTCTGTTAATTTGTCTATCATCTTGCATTAAGACTTTTAGTACCAATTTCACCATACGATGTTTACCACTTAACAGACGATAATAGCGTTAGCAGTTGTCAAAATGTATGAACTAACAGTCCATTAATATTGATTGTAAGATAACCCGTATAGGACAAACTCCACCTATTTACATTGCAACTGTATCGATGCAAATATATGTTTTGTTATATACATACTTATATGAACGACGATATCAAAATATGCGGTTGCAGTTGAAAAAACGCCACTATAAGTGTAACAATATGAAAGAGATATAATTCGCGAATTATATAGAACTTTGACTCTACTTAATTCGCGACGCGCCTAGCCTAGTAGGTAGTGAACCTGCCTATGAAGTAGCGGTCCCGGGTTCGACTCCCGGTATGGGCAAATATTTGTGTGATGAGTGTGAGTATTTGTGCATTTTGTGAACAAGCCTAGAGATTAGTTTCGGACGGATATTTATTTATTTATTTACTGATGGAAAAAGTGGGGGGTGGCATTTGCTCTGCAATGGGACACATCAGGCTCTTAATAATAATTATGAATAATAGTAATTTACTCCCCGAGCCATAATTGGCCCCGGCCCAAAAGCCATATTAGATATTATCATACCTAGCATTTTGTTACAATTGGTAATTAAGAGTATCTTTCAATTTCAAACTCGCGTCAATTTGGATACGGAATTAGTTAACATGCGTAATCCACAGTAATATTAAGATGTGAAAGCACTTTATTTGTCGGTTTGTGGCTAAACCGCTGAACTGATTTCAATGAAATCTATTATAGAAGCTATCTCTATCCAGTCTCCAGAAAGGACATGAATAATTTTAATCCTGGAAAATAGGACGGTTTCAGTTTTCTTCGCGGACGTTATAGCTGGCAACGGCCAGTAATATTATAAGTGTAAAGGTAACTTCTGTTTGTTTGTAACGCTTACACAGTTAAACTGCTGGAACCGCTTTTCAAGTTCAGTTTAGTATCCAGATAGCTTGCACCCGGAGCAAGGACAAATAATACTTTACACCGAAAAATAAATAAGTTCTACGCGGACAAAGTTGCAGCCAAAAGCTAGTGAGCATAAATATTACTACCGGATCGTTACGACTGTATTTTTTAAATTTCAAGGTAACTTAAAAAGCTATTTGCATTGTAATCGGGAGCAAAGCTTGTTCAGATAAGGTATGGATAAATATACATTGACGCAATTTGAGTCTTATCTTCACACATCTTCATTAAAAAACGAGCCTAATACCTGTTAAATAAAGTCCCAACTTTAAATTTACGTGTTATCCAGTTAAGTTAATGTAAATAGGTGTAAAGATAGCAATGATGTCGATATATCAAAACATACTAAATGTACAAATTTGATTCGATAAGGCAAGGCGCCTCGGGCTTGAATAAAGATTGTGGATACGATATAGCTTTGTTCAGTGGTTTCGACCGAAATATTGATCTTTATTTAGTTATTGATCTTGTGATATAAAAATCGATATTATAGTCAAACACGACGAATGTCAACCGCGTTTGAAGAAAACATATTTACGTCTTTTAGGGCCGTGTTCACCAACAATTAATCGGACGGTTAAGTCTTAATCAGCTGTTAATCAATACATCTGACACCCGTTAAACTGCTAATCGTCCGTTTAATTGTTGGTGAACACGGCACTTAGTTTGATATATTTAAACATGTTTTGCCTATCATAAGGTCTAATTTTAGTTACTAACTGTTTCGGTTTTCCGAAATTTCATAAGTTACATAGTATTGTTTCTCAACACTCTGCTCGGAAATATAAAAAGAAATAGGTCTGGTTTAGGGTTAGAAACCTTACTTTAATAACAGGCAGTTTTCTTACAAAAATAATACATTCTTGCCCCATCTCATAGGTACTAATTACGTAAATCTTCTTCTATAATATAAAAACGAATCGCAAAATGTGTTGGTGAGCGCATAACTCAACAACGCCTGGACCAATTTTACCAATTCTTTTTTTTTAATGTTCGTTGAAGTCCAAGGATGGTTTTTACGTCGAGAAAAAATTGAATAATTTCCGGAAAGGTCACAAATTTGCAGCGGGGCGAAGCCGCTGGCGCGCCGCTAGTTTTTAATGATATCTGTTTTAAGTCATAGTGTATTTTTTACCAACTTAATTTCTGAATTTTTATATATCAAACCTAACCTCATCTAGTCTAATCTTCACGTAAAATATTTAAGAAACTCTGAAAAAAAAACGGTTTTAACGTTTTTTTTTTACGACAAATGTAAATAAACAAATAAAATTAGTCTTCCCTTTCAGCCCTCTATAATTATGTTATGTATGACTCGTACATAAATTGCATACTTCCTACCCTTGGCAATAATGTACTATTTTCTGAAACGCTTAAACTTTCCTGTATTGTAATAAAATACAGCTAATTGAACCTTCAGGTTCTTCAGGTACGTAACGGGTGTCCCGAAATTTACGCAAGATTTACCTTAGTATTAATAGTACGGTAAGTCATGAAAAAACTCAATTTTGGGACATATGATACTGGTGGGAAACAGAACTTTTAAGGCAAACTAGCATATAATCATAGATCGTAAGTAGAATATTAGTCCATAAAAGTTGGCAATCTCACGACTGCAAAGTGTTGCCAACCATGCATTTTTCATGCACAATTGTCTCTAAAATATCTCGTGGAACAGCGGCGGTTAGTGTCAGGGGTTAAGTACCAATTTCACCAAACGATGTTAACCACTTAACTGAAGATTAAAGCGTTAATAGTTGTCAAAAAGTAGGAACAAGCAGTCGATTAACATTGATTAGATTTAACATTGATTAAATTCATTATCGTATGGTGAAATTGGTACAAAAAAATTGATCATCCTTATGATGTGCACCGAACTTTGCGTCGCCCGTTGATGTCTCTTGTATTGTCTCTTAAAATCTACGTTTTTTGCCCCTTGTGTCTTCGTTGACTTATTATTAGATTGTACGGGACCCTTGGTGAATGAGTTAGGCTCTTTGTGGCAAATTTACAGTATCTTTTTAACCCTCCACAAAAAAGATAGTTGCGTCAGTACCTGTGTATGTGTGTCTGTGTATCTGTCTGTGTCATCAGATAAATTTGGACGCGTTTTTTGGTAAGAAAGCTACTTCAATCAAGGTGGTGTTTAGCTAGTTTTCATGAAAAATGGGGGGCCCGTTTAAGAGATTTCAGCTATGGGAGATTATATCTATCTAATAGGTATCAACTAAATCGCTACTGACATTCAATCTCACACAACCACCGAGACTGTATACTTCTATTTTGTTCTTTATGTTACGTTGACTACCACTATACTCAAGCGACCGCATCACTCAAATGATTTAGCGTGTTTCAGGGCCCAGAACACCCCACGGCTCCGTTTTACATGGCAATGTTCAACGCTGGCACCGAACCGGGGGCTACGTACTCGTACCTGTAAGGGCATTTACTCTACAGGAAGTTCACGGTCGACCGCGGTGGACCCACGGAACCGGTTCTCACTTTCTTCGAGGTACCATCGAGAATGTGCTACTACGAAAACTCACGCGTCTAGACCAGTGAGCCTGGGGCTCTATTCTGCGCGTTAAAACCATATTGATTTGGACATGTTATCGTACCGTTAACTGTCAACTTGACATCAAAACAGTACGATAAAATAACATAACAAACAAATTGCATTCTGCAAACGATAGCGATAGCCAAATCAAAAATTATAAGGACATACATTTTAACAGATTTCTACACTAGCGTCTTAAGAAACCAACTTAACTTATTTTGGCCCATTGCTACCTTTAAAATATATATTTTTACTCACGCCGTTACTATCGTAGGTTGTTTTAGAGTCAACAGCAAAGTTGATAGACCGTCAAATGTATCAAAATAAGCAAAAGATCCTTTAACATAAATGAAATTTCAACGTAACAGTACTTGCCGCGTATGCCAACTAAGCACGAGCCGAGTGTAGTAGCATTGTAATTTATAAACGATAAAAACAAAATCAAAAGCGGCGTAATATAAGGTCGTGTATCAAAAAATTAAAAAGAAGAACGCGAGAGCGAGACGTCTGATGCCTGAGTGAGATATAGCACGGCCAAGTTACATTTGCGGTTGAATAAGTGTATCTTCAGGATTATGCTTGGAGTTTGTTGGATGGATGCGCCGGAGTGGGTGCATTTGTGAATTTGTTTTCCCCAACGGTCGTGGAGCGTACGTCGTGCCGCCGCAATCAGTGCATCTCTCACGACGTAGCTTAGACGGGTTTGTATGTAACTATGGCTAATTTAGGAGGCTTATAGAACCTTATTTATGGTTGTATAATATCAGCTACGTGGAAAAGGAGAGCTGGGATGATAAAAACAGCCTTCTGGGGTTTTATTATCTTAAATAACACTTCGGCGAGCGACGAGCTTCACTGTCGGCAGAAATGGGTAACGAACTTTGTTAAGGGCACGTTACAATATTCAATCTTAATAATTGAAAGAAAAGGCTAGTTAAAAACAACACGATAACATTAAGTGTAAAGACGACACGGTGGCCTAGTTGGGAGTTACCCTGCCTCCGAAGCCAGCGGTCCTGGGTTCAAATCCCGGTAAGGGCAGATATTTGTGTGATGAGCGCGAATATTTGTTCCGGAGTCTTGGATGTTTTCTATGTATTTCTCTATATAAGAATGTTTATCGTTGTCTGGTACCCATAGTACAAGCCTAGAGCTTAGTTTGGGACTAGTTCAATTTGTGTGAGATTGTCTCCTGATACTAATTAATTAATTAAAAAACAGTATTATAATAAAGCCCCTCGGCAAAAACAACATTGCCATTGGCATATTGTCGTATCGTCAACATTACTATAGCTCTTATTTACTTGGCAATAATGGCGGCCAAGTTAAAAACCATAAGTTAAGATAATCCGTCAAAAGCAATATGGTTTTACCCTGTAGAATAGAGGCCCAGCCCACTATTTAACCATACCGACAATGATATGTGAATGGTGATATTTCAATGTACATGGCGCTTTTTATACGAAACCCAGTGATGTATCAGCGTGTTACCTTTGCAATGTATACCGAATTGTGACCTGTCACGTGTCATTATCAAGATGGTGAAATAGGGGGCTGATTTAGATCTACTTGACAATCTTGACCTATAATACAATACAAAATAATACTACTATACATGATATATTTTTTTTCAACATTCGTATGCCGTCCCCGCGTTGTCATTAACCGACGGCACCGGAGCCATGTTTCACTCATTAACCCCGTACTTAGCCGCTCCGGTCTAAAATACAGAATATTATCTTTGTTTCTCGTGTGCCAGTGAAATTCCTACCCCGTTTAACGTGTGTTCGCTACACGGTCGCCGGCACGAGCGAGAAACTCCAATACTACATTTCCTAGGAAAATGGCGACGCTGTGTCATAAGTCGTATACTTGAGGCTAAGAGGTATTGACTCTGTGTTTGTAGTCGGAATGCAAAGGAATGTGATAGGTTTGTGTGTTGATTTTCGTTTGTTTTGTGGCGGTTACAGTTTTGAGTGAACTACAATCTTTTTTGTTTGTGGAGAGTAATGGGAATGACAAGGATGGTACAAACTCATATACCCTACTGAAATATTGTGGGTTAAAATGAGACGTAGCGAATAATCAAATGACATCGTATTTGATGGCTAAGTTCGTATTTATCTGACTTACTTATACAAAGTGTTACAAAATGATCCGTAAAAAAAAAAATACGAAAGTAGTGTCAACCCTAGTATACTGTATACCTAAGATACTGAACTGACGTTATTTAATAAGGGTTGACACTACTTTTGTAATTTCTTTTTTACGGATTATTTTGTAACACGTTGTATATAGCTTATCCAGCTTATCAATGAGCACTGAAACAAACGTAACGAAGATAAATACGAACTAATGCGACAAAATATATCGTTTAATTATTCCCTACGTTCGGGGTCGTAGTAAGATAGAACAACGTAGCAGGTTTTTAAAAATCATAACATAATACGCCCTAATAATAGATCTGTATCCTAAAATTAACCTCGGCTAATTAATGTATGGATTCCTTAGGCTACAGGCAAAAGCGAATAGAACTGTATAATGAACTGGTATATAGTTAATATTTTGATAATAGGGCCAACGCCTTTATAATAACACGGCAATGGGTGTTCCAAACAAATTCTTCTTAAACGCTTAATTCGGCTACAATTCTAGCAATACGTCTGTAACTTAAAACAAATACGGTCGATTTTCGAGTGATTCTAACTGTAACAGCAAACGAATCAAATTTTCTTTTTTTATAATATCATCATACAAATACAGTCGTCCATCATCTTAATGCTTTAAACCCAATGCATTAAGGTTTATTATTGCATGATATTTTCTTGTTCAACGGCAAGCGCGTACAACTTCTCAAACCTTTCTTTGTTCACACCGCCATTGTAATTGCAATTAAAGGAATCGAAGGATGGCATCCAAATCGGAGATCTATTAAGATACAGTCACTTGTATTACTCACAAGTTCTTTAATGGAGTTCTTAGAAGGGTGCGTCATAGCTACAGGAAATTCCCTAAATATCTTATATAAGACTAAATGGAAAAGTTTAATCTTGAAAAACCGCCCCAATATCTATAGGTTAATATCAGCAATTTCTTCTGGATGCTGCTGCTGGGACCAATCGACTTGAACGCTGTCACTACTTTTTGAATGCTGGTCTCTCATTGGTTAAAACTCTGGAATGCGATTGGTAGATCGACGCGCAATGAGTTGCTCTAACCAATAGAATTTAAATGAAATAACCGCTAATTTCCGACTTGAGCGGTGTTGTTAGATAACATCCCGTAACTTACGAGTACTCGGTGCTAAAATCTCAAAAACGACTCCCCTTTTGGCAATCAATGTTGAGTACCATAAATTCCCATCAAAATAGACCTGACTTTCATAAGTTCATGGCGCTGATCGGCACCTTCTACGCTTCAAAGCCCATTAAAGCTAAATCGCCACACCTTTGCGCTTGTACTCGTATGTGTAACCACGTACTTATAGATGACATCAAACCTCACACATGCACCGCGTCAATTTCGTTCTGAATCATTGTTGAGCACTACACGCACAGGCCGCATCCTTAGAGTGATTCTGGCGGGCTCCTCGATTGGCCACGGTTTCTTTTATTTTACCGGCTACAAATTGGTAAGGGCCGAAACATGGGTCCCGAGCACGCATAGGTTTTTTTTTATATCGGTATGATGGACTGACCTCGGGCGTGAAGGTCGGATGCTAGGGTTGTCGAATTTGTATTAATTATTGGGTAGGTATATAGTCCCTCTACATTACTCATTTTCCACTGGTCACCCGCGACTCCGTCCGCATAGAAGGTTGTCTATCGGTATTCCCGCGAAGACTGTCCAGTTTTCCGGGATAAAAAGTAGCGTATGTCCTATTCCAGGAGTAGTTGTATAAATGCGAAACAGTTGAATTGTTATTTTTTCATAAGATATCTTATAAAGCTATAAAAAGTCATAGTTCAGACACCTGCAAAATCGGCGACAGGAATGACGTCACAGCTGTTGTTCGTTTGAAATATACCTTATACAGAAATTGGAATTTGTTTCAGAAATTACTATGTTTAAGCCAATATCATTTAATTAAAATATTACGTTACTAAAATTAGGATGACGAAAAAAACAATGTAAAATTTTAAATTTTTTACAAGTTTTCATTCTATATAAAATCTTAATAAATGGGTCAAAACTAGTATTTTGCGTTTTAAATGCTTTTTTCTCCTAAATCGTGTGAATTTAACTCAATTCTGTTTTTCATGCATGTTTCCTATAGTCACATATTTTTTGTAATGTCTATGCATAGTTATAACCTCTTTATCCATAGTAATATTTTAAATGTGGAAGTTTTTTATGCTTTGAGGGCTTAACCGCTGAACCGATCTCCATGAAATTTGATGTAAACATAGCTTGAACCCCAAGGAAAGACATAGGGTATTTTTATCGCAAGTAGACGGATGGAGTCGGGGGCAACTGCTAGTTGTACAATAAACAGAAACAACCAATAATAAAAACAGAAAAGTACAAAGGCGAACTACTACCGTCTTTGTGATAGTCTTAGCTAAGGACAATCCTTTTTCTTACCAACATTATATATTTAAAAGTGTGTTTGTTTGTTCGTTTTGCCTTCACGGTCTAATACCTCAACCGATTGATATGAAAAATGGTACAGCGGATAGTATAAAGCTTGAAGACGGAAACATACTTGTTATCCCAGAAAATCGGATAGATGAACCTGAGGAAATAACGATAAACGATTTCTGCGCGGACTTAGACACGTGGAAAATACATTACACTTTTTTTTTGGGCAGTCGTGCAAAAACTGGTGTAGCATCGGCACGAGGCTAACCCTTGACTTCACTCACACACGCATAACACTTCATGTAAAAAGAAACCTATTAAAAGCGTTCGTATGAAGTGTCCAACTTGTTAGTGTATAATGTGTGTGAATATCTTAAATTGCCGCACGTGCGGTTAGAAAATATATCGTGTATTAAATTAGAATACGAAATGGGAATTTCGAATATATCATGCATTTCTATAGAGTGCATCGGCGCACGAAACGGGAGGGTTGCTTTCAGGGGTGTCTTTATTAATGTCGAACAAGTTAGTGCCAAAATATTCATTTTTGAGAAAAAACTTTTTTTTTTCTAGAAATAAGTACTACTTTAAGTACAGTTTTAAAGACTACATAATATATATTGTATTGCTATCAGGTTAAGATAGGTAATTGTGTGCTTAACACAAAAGTAATTTTTTATGCCATCTAGTTCGAAATACTACGTGTCACATCTTGAATAACTAACGAAACCCTATATATTCAGGGATTTAGCAGGGATCTATCCCTCTCCCAAGTTTGAACAAATTTAAGGAAAAAAATGATTCGGTTTTGATATCAGAACAGACAGACGTGACGAGCGACTTTCTTGTGACATTATTTAATTTTGTGAAAGCTGTAAAATAAGATTTGATAGTGCTTCGTCATGACAAGGCTTGTGTGGTCAGCAACACCAGTATTAAGTAAACTGGCTCCAGCCGTACGTGTTTGTAGACGAGAGCTCAAGTAATTTTGGCGCGGACACATTAGTTATATGACAAAATTATAGGTTGTAACAGGAAAATGTTTGTTGTAATGGCGTATGACAACGGCTTTTGTACTAACCCACGACTGATTAGTAATGAGACCACCTCCGTTGAATTTCTCTTAGTTTACTGACATTATTGTTTACTCTTAAGATGTGGAGTTTAATAAAATGCTGCAACTGGACATCCTATTACTACTGGTATTACAAATTAACTTTACAAAGACCTTATCCCGGGTCAGAGAAGTTCCATCGCCGCGCCGTTCGAAATTCAAAAAACAACTGCCTGTTCGTTTTCGCGCCAAGCGCCATCTTGGAAGCTGAGCATGCGCTACACGTTTAGAAATAAAACCTATGTGGCATACGACGGCTGCGTACAAAACTTATTTGATCGGTCGTTCAACCATGTCGATTCGTCGTCCCTGTCACTCTCAGTGGACGTTCTCGCTCGCTCGTACCGTTAAGGTGGTATGCCTGAGTTATGGCATTCCTAAGTTACCACCTCCACTGAGAGGCTGCGGTGCCATGAGGTTTCGCTCGATATGTTAGGTTGGTTAGGCTATGTTATAGCAACACCAACTTATGTAAGCAGCTGGTGGCGTCGCTACTAGAAACGGTCAACGTACATTTTATATGAAACAAATTTAGTTTCAGATTCGTCCGTCAATCTATTAAGTTGGTCTAAATAGGTGTGAATGCCCCTAGATTAGACGAAAATTAATTGAACTAAGGAATGCGCATCAGATTTTTTATTTATAAAAATGTTTTTGCCGTAGGTACGTTAATAAAAAGGTAAATTGTAATGGTTTTGGATTAATGTTCGTATAAAAAGTTAAGTGTAGACAAGTATTGGATGCCGATGTAATGACATGGGAACGTGGGGCTCTTATCCCATTTATACCTAGGTAGTTAGTTGCAAAATTTTATTCGTTAGCTACTTAAAAGATTTAGACGAAGTCACGAGAGCAGTGTTCTGTAGTTATTGGGCTCATTTGCAAGGCAACCATCACAACAATGAGCTGGGCACCAAATGTGTGGTGGTTTAAGTTCGAAATGGGTTAACAGAATATTAGTTTCTTTGAGTCAAGTACAACGGTACTCATATGGAAAAATAAGGTTTGACGAAGGTAATACAAAAGGTTTGTCTTGCTATACCAAAAATGGTGTCACATGCCAAATATTTTGTATATCGTTAGTTAAAATAAATATTCACCTAAGCGTTTCATCAAATATATTCGACTTCCTAGAGTCTACATTCTGTATGTTCTTGTTTTAAAATCATATTCGATTGCTGCAAGACATTCTGACGTCATAGCGTTATGAGTAGAGCGAGTATGGTTGACATTTAGATTTACTTACAGTTGGGGCTGCGTTATCTTGTGCTTTCTTATCTTATCATACTCACGGGACCCTGGACCCTACCGGATCTTTTGTTACCCCTCATACACGTTCAGGTTTCGTGCAGGTTGCCTTGTGATATTTTTTGTACTCAGTTGCTATAAAACTACTGGTAATTCTTAGAGCAGAACGGCCATGTTTGTACCCCGAGTTCTTTTTAAATACAGTACCTAGTATTTACTCTTAGATTGACGGTACGGTCCAAAAAAAGAACAAATTAATGTCTTTTCCTAACTAACCTATTTCAAATGCTCACCCTGTTCAGTCGCCATTAGGTGGCTTTCACCAATTTCATGCATGTTTTTCATATTCTAAATACATAATTAATAATCTTTCGACTAATAGAAAGAATCTGGCTAGGCCTCCAAAACGAAATGTTAGTTCAATAGCACCTTGTTTTGACGACTATCTCTAGATATACAATTAAAGAAAGTAGCAAAGCAAAACCGACTAAAGGGCCTGACAAATTGTGCAGAATTTATTTTATGCTGTCACGATCACTTATGTCAATTGAATGCATTAAAAAAAAAACAAAAAACCCTAATTTGTGCGTTTTGCATCTTGTCTTCCCTTGCATCCTCTTGAACAGAAACGCTCGCGAACGAGTACATTTGAAGTCAGAAGTAGATGAACATTTTAGTACCTTGGCATAGTAACGTATTAATTTGACAGATGTTTGAATATAATATATCAATAGCTGTACTTCTGAGTTTGATTGTAGGTACGTTAGTACTTTAACAGCGTTAGGGGGAAGCCGCTTCCACCTTCTGGGCGTCGTAGGATGTAAAGGAGATTGCGGAAGTAGGGTAGGTACGAGTATGTCATTCCGGCGCACAGCCTCCAAAGCGTAGTGCCGAAAACGTACAATTTTGGCGATCACCAGGATAGTGATACTGTACCTGTACTTTCCTGAGTATTGGGTATTTACGAACAAAACAAAAGGAAACCAAAAACAAATACGTGGCGTCCAATGCTACGTAGGCGCAATATTGGCTTTTCCATATGCAAATATTGCCGGTCTATCAAGCTCAAAATACTCAGTTGGTCAAGAAAATTCTATCATTATACTAGTAAGCAGCAATCATATTTTGGGGGTTATAGCAGTAAAGCTATTTAGCTAGTTTACAGAAAACTAATACATGTTAAGAATGTTACATTACAAGTCGTCGTCAGCCTTAACAATTTAATAAATGACACACACAGGTTACAATTAAAACGAACTTACCTATATCGAATGTTTCGTTTTAAAAAACATTCTAAACCCCGGAATGATTTAAACTTATTCAAGGTCAAGCCACCAAATTTCCGAAATAAATGGAAAATAACTGGAAACCAAGTTATAATTAATAGGTGACGTGACAACAAAATACAAAACGGACAAGGGACCAGCGTATGAGGGTGTGTTGATCCGGGCTAAAGGTTATTTCAAAAATTTACAATTTCGAACTGATTAGAATCGACTCCTTTAATGGTGCTAAAGTCAAATCAAGTTGCAAGAAAACGTACCTACCTATAGGTTGAGTAGGTACTAGGAGAGCTGAACGCTCCTTGTATGGAGTCGATGCGAGTGACGCGATCGATTCGCGCCGTAGACCTTATTTAGTCAAACGGGCCGGCTAGCTGATGTAGTAACTGGTAGTTAAGATAACAAGTCCACAATATTTTTTGCGATAGTATAAATTGTTAAAGTGAGCCTTAATTCAACAGCAATAAAGTCGGGCTACCTAATGTCACGTAATTACCAATTATAATTTGTGCTTTACCGGGAAAACTACTAACCTAACCTCAAATACAAAGTGCAACTAATCATCCATCTATGCGCCATCTCTATGGAGAACTTAGAACTAAATACGCTGTATTCCGACATCTAGTGGCGCTTTTTAAAACTACGGTAGTAGTGATAATGATAAAGCAACACACTGCGTTCCAGAACTCGTTTCTAGATGGCGCTTGCATCCAACGGCGCACGATGTGTGCCGTAAGTAGTACGGCAAAGCTACACAAGGTGACGCTGTTATAACAATTTTAATAGACTTGCAGTGAGAAACATAGATGGCGCTGTTTAAAATAAAAATGAAACTGGCTTCGACGTTTTACTTCATTTTTCGCTTAGAAATAATTACCACAGAATAAAGTATGCTACGATTGATAAGTTGAATACGAGGATTAAAATCAAATATTCGCTAGGCGGGCGTTAAATGACAATTTTAGAATGTAATGTAAGACTGTAAGATCTGCTGTGTGGACATTCATTAGTTAGGTAGCGAATGCAAATATTGTTCTATCGATGGTAAATGTACAAAGTAAATAAAATAAATACAAGCTACAATGCATCTACCTTTCTAATCTTGCTCTAGCAATTCCTAGAGTGACTGTAGAGCGGAGCTGCAAGGTAGGTACCTATTAGGTTTGGGTTAAGACAGTAGGAAACACAAAACAAAACCACGTTATAAAGTTACATCGGTCTTGAATCTGTGTACATAAAGAGTACGTACAAACAAGTAAAGTTTATCGAATAAAGGCAACGTTACCTCAGAGAAGTTAGGTACTTCGCCGTAATAATAATAATATGAATTTGCCGATTACAGTACCTACATCCAGCAAAGTCGTGACCATGTAATAATGACAGGTAAGTAAGTTTTTGTTCGTGTACACAAGCATTTAGCAAATTCACCGCCCGTGACACCCTGGCGAGTTCAAATAATATACAACTGCTAGTTAGAGGCAGCGAATATTTAACACCAAACCAAAAACCCTTCATCGTATCTTGTCGTATGGAAATTGGGGTTGGGCGCCTAATGCGATACTTGTAACTTAGTGTGTGTAGTATTTACCCAGTTTATACCTATTTGATTTATAGTTACCTACACTAATTTTAAATGTGCTGACTTATTAGTATTACTGAACTGATTAACTATTGGTTTGCCATTTTCCTTCAAACTTCCTTTCCTTTCCATCTCTGTGCATCTACTTATGCACAAAAAAGCTAGGCAGTGCATTGTGTGCCATAGGATATGGCTTTGTCGCAACTATGAAACTATAAAACAAAAAAATCATGGGTCTTTCCAACACCCATGATAAATTCAAATGAATATTAACAAATTTCATTTATTAGCAATCTAAAATACAATTTTATATTCTGATCAAAACTTGCACTCATACCGCGAGTGATAGCATCGCATCAATAAAATTAGTAATGTAAATGTATCTTCTTTTTATTGGTCTAATAAATTACTTTTTAATAAGCGAAGAGCGATTTCTTTAAATCTCGATACATCTAAACATTCTTAGTTTTTGTGTGACCGCGAGTTTTATTCCATGCTTAGTACCTACGTAATGCTTTACCTTGACTATAGTCATCATGAACATTATTTCCATTACTTCAGACAAATAAACAAGCAGTGTACTTATTACTTCCTAGTTACCTCTAGCACCTCTATGGTCATGAAATAAGGCTACGTCTTGAAAAAACCTAAGATTCTGTGTCTGGAGCGCAAGAGCATCCAAATGTCAGTGAAGTGAAGCATGAAATTGCTCCGACGGTCGTTGCCCCGCTGGTTAACATATAAGGCACGTAGAATATTAAACTGAACATATACGTGATAAGTTAAAGCTGTCTGATCATTAAGTACCTCGGCCAATTTAAAATGTAATTGGTGAGTTGTAAAATTTAATTTAAACTGGAATTGAGTTATAGAAGAATGTCCCTCTGGAATGCTGCCCGATCTTAGCAGAGTAGGTATCTTGACAATGTTCTTTACTGTCTTTTTATAAATATAATTGTGAAAAAGTGAAATCAAACGAGATATGACCTCTTAAAACCTTGTAAAAGGCAATCTATTACAAATAATACAATTGTTCCAACCTTTAATTTTTGTAAGTGGTCACCCCCTTTCGCATCTGAACCAATTTGAGTTGAAGCGAAGCGCCTGTACTGTTAACTTTGAGGGGCCGTAATAATTAAATGAAACACCGCCATACGGGCTCAAATGGACCTATTAACACGGCCGGTCCCTCCAACTTCAAAAGGAGCCTATTTTGTATAAAAAATCGGAAGCCTGGCACTCAATATGCCATACGTACATTACGCTACAAACTTGGATTTACCGACGGGAAAATCGAAACGAAGGCCTTGGTAGTACAGAACTTTGTATAAAATAATGCACGGATCAAGTAAAATAAACTTTGTACCATCCACATAAGAATCGCGTTAGCGTGCGATTGCAGTGACATGATCTGTAAAATAACTTTTGTAAACCCGTTGGGATTTCGGGTGGATTCTTAATTTGAAATCTGATGTCGGCGAGATGTTTAGCGCTCATAAACACAAAACAAGATACTCGTACACAATTGCAGTTACAATCGCAAGCTATAAAAAGTCTTTGAACAACAAATAAAAACACCATGTACGGACATTTCATTAGTCATTACCAAAACTATTTTGTTTTCTTAATTGGCAATCAACAGGTTTGCTAGGGCACTTGTGTACCGTCAGCGTTATGTTCGTAATTTAAACCCTGAATATTATTTCCGGCGTGCTACCTACTTGTATCTACATTGAGCATTCTTATATTTTATAAGAATTATTATGTCGTTATTCCGTGTGGTTGCCGGGTCAGAATACTGGCACTCCATGTCTTACCGCTTCTCGTGAATGTCGTAAGAGGCAACCTAAGGGAATATAGACTAGTATTACTGTTAGGCAATGAGCTTACAATCTGTGAATAACCTTTTTGTGCAAAATGCGGTTACAGAATTATCAAGACTTGTTGATATTTCTGTAGCTCTGCCAACCCCACTCTGGGAATGAAGGCGTGATGTTATGTATGTGTAATTATTTTCATTTGCAATAAGCAAATTAAGAGTATAAAATAAATATAAGTAATTCATACATTTATATCTTCATACATCTTTGGTGTAATAAAAACGCATGAAAGCGGTTTCTTAGCCTTAAGCTACCTATATAAATTCATCCCCATAGAAGGCCGCAATGCTTATTCAAGTGAATGGGACTCCGCTCTTGAGAAAATAAAGCCTAAATGAGTTCGGACATAATGCCTAGTTGTTTTATTGGCAGAAACCTGTTCGCGGCTCGATGAGAGGGATACGAATACACAAATGACAGCGTAATGAGAGGGATGAACGATGGAACAATGTTCAAACAAATAATTACAATGATCGCGTGTAAAAACGTGTTTACAGCCTTACAAATGTGGTTAGGCTTGGACCCATGGATATATATTTGTATTTACTACCACTAGCCCACCTGGCGTGTTAAAATTGTAGTCAATTCTTGAGACTCGCGTCTCAAACAGTCGCCTGAATCTGAGTCTGAGACCCGACATAAGGTACAATTGGCGAAATGGAATCCTTACCCACCAAAGAACTATCAACTAACCACCACATTAAGTGTCCTGTTGCAGTGCCCTTGCAGGGTTTATGTTGAAACTACTGTATTTCTAACACCTCATTTACAACATAACGCAATAAATATAAATGACTATGACTATCACAGCGATGTTGTAAATCAAAACGTTAGGGTTGTCAAACAAAATGTCTCCCTGGCACAGTTATATTATGGTAGATCCGATTCTGTTCTACTCCGAAAATCTTATTACTTTAACGTGTAATCGTATTGTTTTAACTTGGCCACCATTACTGTTAAGTAAATAAGAGCTGTTATAACGACGCCAAAAGCAACGTGGTTTTACCGGGTAGAATAGAGCCCCGGGGTTCAGTTTTCCGTAATCTACATTTTAGTAAGGAAAGACATTACCTAAATGTAAATAATTGGTTTATCGCGTACTAGTGACCCGCCCTCACTTCGCTTCGGTTTATGACGTTTTTCTGTAACACCCGTAAGTACATAAATAAACCAGAATGTGTTATACGTACCTAAAAACATAGACTACATACATAACGTCACGCCTTCATTCCCAGGGTGGGGTAGGCAGAGCTACAAAATACCAACAAACAACTCTAAACTTGTTGATAATTCTGTAACTACATTTTGCAGAATCAGTGTATTAGTGACAGGTTGCAAATCCATCGCATTACAGTAATACAAGCCTTTATTCCCTAAGGCGCCTCTTGCGACACCCAGGGGAAGATGCATGGAGTGGCATTATTATAGAAAAGTTATTTAACTGATGGTGAAAATCGCATGAAAATGCGTTAGGAGTTAGCGGATGTTAAGAAGATGAAAAAGAAGTAAGTAGGCGGGATGGTAATTTTTACACGTCATTATCTGACGGCGAGTACTTCTCGAGATGAGCCTCTGGTAGTCCAGTAACGTTATACCTACATCAGAGCTTACCCCAAATCTGGTAGTTCTGTTTTTTTGCAGACTTGCTTATCATGTTGGCCTAAAGAATACACCAAGTTTGTGACCTCGAACGCCTAATGTAACCTGGTAAAAAATCGAAAAACCCACTCTCTTAGTTGTCAAAGTTAAAATATTGCAGTAAAATGCGGTATTCGCAATAATCATGAATTTTGAACAGATTTATCTCGGAAACTTTTGGGTGTACAGAAACAAATCTTGTCTCATTTTGTAGCTAATTTAGTTTAATGTAACAAAATCTGAATTCATCATAAACAAGTTTGCAAAAAATCAGAACTAACGGATTTGACGCAAACTGCCCCGTCCTTCAGGCGATAAAGTTACTGGACTATGCTGAAATAAGCGCCCGCAAGAAACTCGAATAGGTACATACATTTTAGTCATTTATAGTTTCGCCATGTCCGTCCGTCCGTCCGCAGCCACGGACGGACACGGCAAAACTATAAGGGTTCCTAGTTTGACTACGGAACCCTAAAAAAACACTGTTTCCGTGGGATGGTCTACGCGGACGAAGTCGCGGGCTAAAATCTAAAACTAAGATAAGAACTGTATTTTAGTTCAGCGAACTCTCCAGGATGCTAAAAACTTATTGAAAAAAACTCGGATATCCTCGGAGATAACATATGTTCGAATTTGAAAATGCGTTTTTTTTTCGAGCGCAGCATCTGCTTGGGTATTGGGTGACCCGAGATCCCACGTGAGATGAGCTCGGGAACGAAACGCTTTGATCTTTAAGAACTGGGTCTTTTGTTCCTCATTGTACACCCCACCTTGCTTTGATATCGAAATCATATTGTTGACGTTATGACAGCTCTTTATTACTATATCCAAACAAAGATCAATATTAGCAAAATGTAGAATTTATTAAATTGGTTTTCAATTGGCGGAGAAATCGGTGTACATGCATAAAAAAAGACATATATACAGCCGAACAAAGACATATATACAGCCGAACAAAGACATATATACAGCCGAACAAAGAACCTCCTCGTTTTTTGAATTCGGTTATAAAAATATGAGGAATAGGACTCACGTTCAATATCAACACATCATTAATTACATAGCTCAACGCCAAGTAAAGCAGTCTAGTAGGTATTATTTCACTTTCACCCGAATTTGCTATTTATTTTCTGTGACGTCACTTTTTGCAAGTAGCAGGTATACTCACTCGCTGAAATATATCTGGGAGTAGACAATACGCAGAAAACGAATGAAGCAACTTACCTGAAAACCAAAAATAAACATCAATTAAAAAAAATACACGACTAAGATTATGCAGCACTGTCTTTTAAGATTTAACTTTTATAAATATTTACTAATAAAGAGTACATTTTACAAAAAATAGTAAATATTATTCAATAAAAATACCTAAAAATGTATAAAATAAACAACCAAGTATCAAAACCTCTCACTGTTACACCACGCTTGTTCTGTTCACACCCCCCCCCCCTGTCTTTTTTACGAACAGGTTATTGTGCCTGAGTGTGGCGTGGCAGGTTGCCGTGTGTGTGTGTGTGTATTTGGCATCCGAGAAAGGTGGTTTTTATGAATGGATATTCAAAGGTTCGGAGAACCATTGAATTCTATAACAGCGGCGTAGATATTATTTAAGGTAAAATGTAGTCGATATACTACTATTAACATCGAAGATGCCATTAAATTTTAATTTCGTTAGTTGATATATGAAGTTTGAGGTAATGCTACGAATGATATATTTTTATTTCTTACTTATTTATTTCACAAACTAATACATGATTTTAGGTTAAGACTCAAGTCTAGACCCAATACCTGCACGCATGTAGCACTTCATTTAACTCTTATGAAACTTATGAATTAATGAGTTAATAGCTATTAAATCGTATTTTAACTGAATCCAATAGGTATTTCAAATATTTTCAACTTTTGAATGTCCAACCATTATGAAATCTGAAAACTGTGTAAGTATATGCTTATAGCATTTATATTAGCTGGAATCTAGCTAATAAGGTAGATTAAGGTAGATTGCAGTCTTGTGAATGCGAATGTCTATGGGTCCCAGTTTTCACTTACCATCAGGTGGCCTGTGTGCTCATTTGCCTTCATGATGCCATAAAAAAAAAAAAAAAAAAAAGGTTATTTCAATCAATGCTTTTTTTGCTAATCTATTAAGCAAAAATAAATCATTTTTACTAATGAAGTAATAATGTTGTCAATGTAATTGGAGTTCTCTTTAATTTTAATATATATATACTTAGGCATTTATTTGTAAACGTCAAACCAATAATGCTAGTATTGATTTAATCAACGGGCCTAATGCTTTTTAAACCAGTTTAGAGGCTTACCTTTTATTCTGACTGTACTTTTTTCAACAAGATATTGAAATAGGCTGAAAGGAACACACATTTAAACCTGATGCGATGACAATACTATGGATGGATGGTGTATAAAGTAAATCCGATGATGGATAGGGAAGTTAACATAAACAAAACTACTGGTATTTGACAGATAATATAAACCCCCACGACAGTGGCGGACCCCTTCTTTCAGAGCTGATCTCTCGTGAACAGCCCAGCCAATTTCAATGAAGCCTTGCTAAAAACCATTCCGATTGAATATCTTTTATTACAACAAAAAAAAAACGGTGCGTTCATTTGGGAACAACGATGCCACAGATAGATACACAAACACACAGACACCTACAGTTCCAACACCCCTCTTTTTTTTTCGAAGTTAAAAAAGTACCTACAGAAGCAGCACAGTACTGTATCTACCAAACGTCTTTTTCCAGAAACGTATTTTAACAAATCAATGTGTAAATCCGTACGAAAACGAAATGTAAAATCGCAAGTGACATTGCGCAGGCGCAGGTGTGACTGTGAACGTACTACGCTCCCACGGCCCGCCTACTCTCGTAGTATCACCACGTTACCAAATACGGGTGACCTTACAGAACAGATTCTTTACTGTGGTAAATACACACAGTAACGTAGCATGTTCGACGAGCTACGACACACCAGGGCCGAGATTCTACTCGGTAAAAACGATATCGCCTTTGAAGTGTTTCCGTATTGTAGCATTTTAATAACTCTTATGTCATTGTCAGTAACGGCAGCGTCAAGCGTAAGCGTCAGAGTTGACATAAACGGTCGACGCTACCGTTCGGCAGCTTTCGTCTATGCGTATTACAAGTGCTACATTATGTTATTGATTCCCCATTACTATTTAGTAGAATATTATTTAATTCCAAATCGTCCGCTACGTCGCAGAAACTAGAAGAAACCCAATGGAATAGAGGCCCTGATGAATTAATATAACTATTAATACATAGATAACTATTACTATTAGTAATAATATCTTAACTATTAGATAATTTGACGACACGTTGGCCTAATTGCGAATGACCCTGCCTCCGAAGCCAGCGGTCCCAGGTTCAAACCCCGGTAAGGGCAGATATTTGTGTGATGAGCACGAGTATTTGTCCCTGAGTCTTGAATGTTTTCTATGTATTTAAATATTTATTTTCCTATCTTTGTTTGGGACTAGGTCAATTTGTGTGACATTGTCCCGTGATACTGAATTTAATTAATCCATTTAATAGCCCGAATGACGGTTAAGAACATACATAGCTAAGAACTAAGTACCTAGATTAAATTATATTTCTATGAAATAAATGGTACCTACACATCTGTTTAGGAGCAACGACGCAATAGACCGACTCACATGCACACATTTACTCGATACACTCGTTGAACTGATAACACCCCGATGTTTACGTGGGGGGTTAAAATCGTACGAATATAATGTTAACGGATGTTAAGGCGCTATTGAATCAATTATAAAAGAAAAAAATCGTTTTCCTATCTTTTAATATCGCGTTTTATTTGACTCCAGTAGAACCGGATCCGTTAAATTTAATATGTGTAAGTGTTTCCTAGTGTCGTTAATGAATCTGATCCGTAGATCTTTTTAATGATGCGATCGCGATAATAAAGGACGGCATCGGGTTCCATATTCTTGAATAACTACTCTAAGACATTGTGATAAATATAAAGGAATACAACTTTAAAAAAAATACTGACAGACCGCTAAAGGTTTTAGACATAAACGTGACACCCCTCTTTTTACACATTTATGTTAAGATTGTCCCGTCATATGTATTTATTTATTATTTAATTATTTCTTGAATATTGGCAAGAAATCATGATTGTGCTCGTAAATTGCACATAGCGGAATAGGAAGTACTTAGGTAATGTGAGTAATACCCGAACAGATTATAATTTAGCACAGTCCAAAAACGTTAGTAATAAAAGTAAGGGGTAAAAATGCGTCTGTTTGTGTGTTGATGCCTACCTACATTATCCATAATTTTTATGGTTCAATCTGTAGCAAAGTGAGGGTGGGTCGCTAGTAACTAGTATAAAGATACATAAAGAAATCAACGATCGCGGCTTCATTGACAATATTTTTAATAATTAAAAAAAACCAAGATGGAGGCTTACAGATAAAACCCCAAAACTTGACGAGGTTGATAACACTTTTATATAAAAACACGTAATTAACACAAGTCGTTTAAATTCCTGAATAATAATCGAATGGCCGCATCATATACATTCGAGTTTCATCTGTTTTATGGCGTATAGAGAAGGCAAACGAGCTTATAAGACACCTGTAAAACCGTGCATGTACACTATTGTAGTGTACGACAAGAAGCAAGGTTGAGAAAGACCGCAAGTTTTCCTAGGTAACTTCCAAATCCGCCATTACGGTATTTTTTAATTTAAAGTTCACGGTGGCACTTGTGACACTAAGAAAATTGAAAATCGTTTGATGAAATCGGACAATGCGTTTAGTCTCTACGAAGGAACAACTGACCATACGGCAGTCTGATAAAAATCGTAGTGTCCTGCCTAGCTTCCATTAAAACACTACATAACTAAACAACTGCACTACCCTCCACTAGCTTCCATTAAAGCACTAAATAACTAAACACTTTAACTCTACACTACACACTATACTAAAGTTCTCTACTGTACCTTCCTAAGAATATGATTTTGTTGCCCTTGTTAGCGACATATCATATACCTGCACGGCTAGCACATGACGCCGCGCGAGCTATGTCGCGCGCGAGATAGACTACCTGTCTTTTTCTGACCGTTCTAATTAGACAATGACGGGTAGACTATCTCGCGTGCGACTTAACTCGCGCGCCGTCATGTGCTAGCCGTGCTGAGCATTTTCAAACCTAGGTAGTTTGGCGGGAAATCCTAGCGTTATTATTACCACTTGATAAAAATAATCCGTTTGCGAATGATCTATGGACTGCATCCAGTAGATTAAAAAGTATCAGGAGGCGTTAAATTGATATTGCAGATTTATTATCATTATTATGTAAATAAATAAATAAATAAATAAATATCAGGGGACAATCTCACACAAATTGATCTAGTCCCAAACTAAGCTCTAGGCTTGTACTATGGGTACTAGACAACGATAAACATACTTAGATAGAGAAATAAATACTTAAATACATAGAAAACATCCAAGACTCAGGAACAAATATTCGCGCTCATCACACAAATATCTGCCCTTACCGGGATTTGAACCCAGGACCGCTGGCTTCGGAGGCAGGGTCACTCCCAACTAGGCCACCGTGTCGTGTGATATTAATAGTGCTTGAGTGAATCTTCTTGTTGGTTTGATTTGACAGTGTGATTATGATATCGAAGCAAGATGGGCTAAAGTCTAACCTAAGTACACACATCAAAAATGTCTAATGATCATACGTCTACAATATTTTGATATATTGCAATGTATCGCAACGCAGTAAATTGTAAAATACCGTTAGACAGAAAGATCGAGATTAGAAATATCGTTGTTCATGAGACATTATTGATGTGTGTAGAATAATTGCCCATTGGCAGCACAAATTTTCGATCATACGACACGTCACATTTTCGAATCGCTTTTACTATTCGTAACCGTGCCGTGTTCTGAATCTATCCGTACAGCAAACCCCTAAAACCATTGATTATTTAACGTTTAATTCACCTTATTCGATGACAATACAAAAATACGTCCATGTTAATGAGCTCTCAAATTTTAGTACCTAGTAAGTAATTATCACCATACACACTCATTGGCTCGATGATGATTTTGTTAACGTCACTTATTCGAAGTTTGTACTGTGGGTACAGAGGAGGACAGTAAGGGATATAATATAACTACTGGAACATTTTGAAATAGTAATAAAGGAGAATGAGCATTTTCTTTGGTGCCCGCTCAATAGCAATCATGGTGGTGAATACCTAAAGGTCATACAAATAGGAACAGCAATAGGAAATAAGCGCCCTGGTTATCTTTGCTCTATATAAAATAACTTAACATTGGGGCTGGTACCTCGTTCCATACACCTTTGCCCATTATCCTTTTCTTAACTGTGTAAACCTGGGTTCCTATATTCAAAAAGCCTCGTTAAAATGTGACGTCTTGTTAAAATTTTACACATTTTGTACGTAGAAAATGGCAAATTTCAACGAGGGTAAATGTTTGCGTATTCATACCATTCACTAGCGATTGTTCATAATTTAAATACACCATGCGTGTCGCCAACACTTAATGTCCCAAAGACTTAAATAAACAAGGAGGCTGGCTAACAAGTTAACTGTCTCTAACAGTCAGATATGGCGAATCCAGTCCCGTTGGGACTCATCGGGTTTTTGCCGCGACGCGAACGGTAGTGCGTAAACCCTTCTATGTAATCCATGTGGTTACATTTATGCTCACATCATATAGAGTAAAGCTGTACAAGGAATAAGCAAGCGATTTACGCCAGCGCCAGAACTATGGTTGTTGATTATTTACATTACACTACACTCGCAAAACACGCTCAAGCGATTGGGATACACAAGTTAGAAGTGACCTTGCCTACGAAGCCAGTGATCTTGGGTTCAATTCATGGTACGGAGAAATATTTTTGTGATGAACGTGAGTACTTTTTTCGGAGTGTGTGATGTTTTCTATGTATTTAAGTATTTAATTACATATATTTAAGTATTTAATCAGTATGTTTGTTGTTGTCTATTAGGTAACCATCCTACCAGCAGCCTAGAGTCAGTGGAGAACGAAGTCAATTTGTATGAAGATATCCTCTGATTATTTATTATTAATTATTATACTACGTCTGGAGCGATGTGACAAAGTTTTGGTACCTACATCAAAATTACAAAATTAGTCACGTAATGTCAAAAAATCCACGCACCCATGTTGTGCGTAGGACACCTGAGGGGACGCTAAGTTAACAATTTTCGAAAATCTGTATAGAATTGAAAGCGATGACAGATCGAGTCGACCGCTCTTGTATGTCAACTTTGTAAATTTCGAGTCAATAGAATGAAATGTTATCATTGTCAGCCTTCTTGTATCTGCTTTTCGTCGAAATAAAACCAACAGCATTGCATTAGTAATGTATCGGCGTTCGAAATTCGAACATGTGTAATGTGTGCGTAATCATGTCAACACGTTGTATCAGTGTGTGTCAGGACGCGCTTCGATTTTCAAAACATGAGACGTTGTTAAACATCAGCATCGGGTGACAATGTTGTAACGTGAAATACGTGAATAGACAAGCAGCAGTATTTTTGCGTTTACACATGTAAGAAAATTATTTTGAAACTTGTATCATTGTACCTATTTTTATATCTGCGTTTTTTGTTCAGCTTAGCTTGTTAGGGGTACCAACTAAACGCATTATTTGTTAATTGTCGACAATAAACATCTAAAATTCATCAGTTATTTATTGTTAAAGTGTACATGCATTTTAACAATAAATAACCCATTCAAAGTGTAGGCACCAACGCAGCATGTTAATTTATCAATACTACATTTACTTACCTTGCGCTCCCATCCCGCCATCTCAGCCTTTTCAAAACTAGCAAAAAAATGTCGCATCGACCCGTCTTGGTCGCACGCGTGCGAACCTACCGCTAGGAATCTGTTCTCTCTCTCCACACCGTTACAAAAGATGGAATGTGTACAAAAACAGGCTATCTGTTGAACGCTTCCCTTTTGAAAATGAAACATTAGATGCGCGTTCATAAAATGAACGTTTTTTCCTTCATTCAAATTTGGAATCAATCTACGCTTCGGACAGTGTATTTATTTTCAGCGAGAACAAAAAGTAATAATAAATAATAAATAAAGCAGGTGATTTAATAATCAATGTTTTTGAGTTGTAACGTTTTTAAATAACACTATTTATAGTTTTAATTTCGAAATACGATGCTTCGCTGAATTGCCGTGTCGAGTGAACGACTGGTTCAGTAGAACGTATCAGTAGCGTTATACCACAATGGCGGTTTCTAAGAACACGAAGCAACAATATTGGAGTTGTTGACAGACGGGTAGAGTTGGTTAATGAACTGATTGGTGGCAATTAATGTTTTATATTTACTGAACACAATTAGAAACCGAAAGTTCATTGTTTGTAACTGTAACTACATGAGATAAAGGTTATGTCAACTGTTATGCCCCTTGTACAAGTAACAAATTAAATTAAATGTCAGAAGTTCTGGCAGGACCCATCCGTTGGGCTACGTGGGCGATACAGTCCGATCGATATTCTGTGACAAACTTCCTATCCGCCTGCCATAAGGCAGGGTGAGAGGGTATAATGGAGGTACGATGACGGATCCTAGGTCCTATCTACCACCCGCAAACGTTTATTTAAATCATCTAAATGTCCCGTGTTTCCTGCGGGATGATAGATGTCGGCGGGGATAAAGCCTCGCCTACCCAAACACCCCGCGGGACGGTCGCATACGATCTTGTATAACTACAGGTGCTCCTATAGCTTTCATTGTAAGGCCGCTAGAAGGTTCTGGGCAGTGACGGCTCTCGAATTTCATTGGGGGGCAGTTCCAGCTATGCAACCCCTTTACCATCTCTATCCCCTTTTGGAACCGCTACTGGTTCTGGGTATGACTATCCCTCGTGCTTTTTTTGTAATATTTGTAAGTGCATCCATTAGCAATTTTTCATCGGTATGCGTGTTATAAAATTATGTTTGATGATAATTGCGACAGGAAACGGGGGTGTTGTTAAAATGCTGATGAATTGTCAACTTAGCCAAGAATCCATTGTTGGATTTTATTGTCTCAAAGTCAAAGTGGAAAGGATCTTTATCGGCCAATCAGAGTTAGCGATCCCACGTGTCAAATTAAGCAACGTTTTAATTAGCAAAGATACCTAGATCTCACTCGCTCGTAGTGGAATCGGTAATTAGTCCTTAAGCGCATATTTACAATTTGGAACAAATGACAGTTTTTGGCAATTTGGACGACTATTACACTCGTAAAGAAGGACTAGTTTGACCGATAAAGTGTTATGAGATGGTTAAGTAAGACATTTAAGTGACGAAGTTTAGCTTTTGTGTCGGCTAGACTTATGGTCTGTCAAGTCTGTGTTTTTACCGTAGAATACTCGTATGTAGCATCAACCATGTCAATTAACTTTATTATTACCAAATTTATTTGTATCCCAAGCCGTAAGCTTTTTTAATCGGTTGTCTATCCATGGCAATGTAGAACCCAATACAGATGGGCCGATTTGGATGCGTTATTTTTTTGATGAAAGCTAGTTTAATCGGTTTAGTTCTTAGATAGATTACATGAAAGAAGGGATACCCATTATGACGGGGGTTTTTATCTATTGAATAACTATTTGATTAAATACTAGCTGTTGCCCGTGGTTCGGTCCACGTAGAGAAATAAAATAACCTATGTTACCCAGTCATAGGTATATCTTTGAACTGGTTAAAGAATTTTAAAAACTGCTCTATAACAACAAACCAATCAAATCTTTTCTCTTTAATATCCACGTAGTCCACGTAGATTTTGATTATCGTTATTCCCTAGGCAACTTTTAGATTATCCGGGATAAAAAGTAGCATATGTGATAATCTGGGGTATAAGCTGCAGCGGGCAACACATACACACACACACACAAACTTTCGCATTTTTACCAGCAGTAGGATTAGTTTAGACAGATTTAGATCGATACGAACAACACTAGCTATAAGTACTGTAGCAACATTTGTGCATTGCGAGTGGTCAAACTGCTCCGTTGAATTATGGTTTCTATTAACGCAGTTTATGACTAAACTGCGTCGCCGGCCACGACTTGTTTGTCGCCCGGATCTCCCTTTCTATCTAGTCTGTAACGATAGAGATGCACTGAGCGACAAGCGACAAAACACAACTTGTGTTAAGCGTACTGGTGTCAGCACCGCGACAATCGCAAGAGGTCACACTTTCACTCCCGCGCAACTACTGTTACCGAATTCGACGCTAATTGACAATAGGAAGGTATTGGCTGAACCACGATAAGAAATACATTGCTTGCAATGCTTTCCACAATTCGACAGGGGCAGACTGACTGAGCATTTTGCTGAGCCAGTGTCCGATTCCGCGAGGTCACAGTTTCCGGGCTATTCCTGTTGCTTTCATTGTTTTCTTTTATATTTGTAGTGTTTCCTATAGTTAGCATATGACACATGTCTCTACTTTTTCTCCTTCTTTAACAAGGTATGTTGGCAAAATGGGTAGTGTTTTAGGAATCGGTGTCGCCCGCGAAGCCGTCCGCGTAGATAAATTAATCATAGATAGATAAAACATGGCCTAGAGAGGTTACTCTGTGATTAATGTGATAACGTAGCATTATAATGGGGAAAGATTTTTTGAAGTCGGTCCTGTTTTTTTGAGTTCATCGTAACAAACGTACAAAAGTTCAAATCTTTACTCTTTATAACATAAGTGTAGAAAAAGAATATGGCGATGATAAAGAAGAAAGATATCGTGTGCCAGCGGTTTTGACTACGACGTTGGTGGCCAATCAGGATCACGCTTTTTTGACACCTCAGTTTTCAGTTTTAGTTAGCCTTTGCCCGCCAGGGCCTTGTTTTATAGAAATTATAAGCGGAACTCACTTTCTAGCAAAAAGAGCTAGATATAGACTTCACCTATATTTGTATAAAACAGGGCCCTGCTATTTAATTTTGCAGGATTAAGTATCCCATGTCCTTTCCCGACACTCAAGTTATCTCTATACCTATCAAGTTTCATCTTAATTGGTTCAGTGGTTACCAAGACGGACAGACAGACAGAGTTACTTTCAAATTTATGATATTACTAGCGACCCGCCCGCGCTTCGCTCCGGGTTAGAGTATTAGGTATACTTAATTATAAACCTCCCTCTTGAATCTCTATCTATTTAAAAAACCGAAACAAAATCTTTTGCGTAGGTAGTTTTAAAAATTTAAGCGTAGGTACATAGGGACAGACAGCAGGAAGCGACTTGTTTTAAATTATTTGTTGATAAGTATGGATAGCTGTTGCCCGCGACTCCGTGTGCGTAGAAGTCATAGTCGTAGTGGGTACCTATTTTGTTTTATTAGTTCCTACTTAATTTTGTTTACTTAATGAAGTCAACATGTGAAGTACCTACTTACGGGTAGGATTGTGATATCGTCGGTGATACTGCAATATCGCATAACGACCAAATTAGATAAGGTCCATATTAATAGGTACCTTAACAAGTACGTCAGTAAGGTACATTTTGCTACTTATTGGATGTAAGTAAAAACTTGTAAAAATTAGTAACAATTATTATTATTTGCAGACATTTAATTATTTACAATTTATATTTCAGTATGGTGAGGTGGGGCCTATTGCAACTAACGGGGTAAATGAATCTTTTGAAGATTTTTAAAGAATAAAACGATTTAAAACTATTGCTTCCTTTTATAGAAATTTAGGTCCTTAAACTACTATAATAGGACGCTTAAATTGTTTTAAAATGTTCCCTTTCAAAAAATAGATACTTTACCCCTTGTTGCAATAGCTCCGCCCCACCTTATTTACAATACTAACACAAAAGATAAACACTAAGTACCTAATAAAACCTAACCTACGGCTACCGCCGGCAGCGGACACGGGGCACAACTGGTGGTTTAGGCTGCAGAGAGGAACCTCGTCCCAACCTTCTTATTAATAAGCAAAGCTCGACCCAATAACGCTTGTAAGCATGCATAGCAATGCAGAATTTTGTAAAAGATGCCGCCATGTTTCTTAGCAGCGGAATTCTAAGCTTGCTAGGTTAGTTGCGTACAAAAATAATATTGAATTAACGTCAATTTTCAATTTTTGTGTTACTACTACTTACAACAGGTTATTTACTTAAGTTTTTTTCACCTATACAAAAATAAATAAATAAATTAATATCACATGACAATGTCACACAAATTGATCTAGTCCCAAACTAAGCTCTAGGCTTGTACTATGGGTACTAGACAACGATAAACTTACTAATAGAGAAATAAATACTTAAATACAAATACAAATACAAATACAAATACAAAATTTTTTATTTGCTTGAAACACACGAGCTATCTGGCGGACCCCAAACTAGGCTGAGCCTGTATCTTGGGACCCAGGAGTGCAATATGTGAAACTATAATGAATTAAACAATACAAATTAGAAGCAAATTCAGGATTTAACTAATATTACAGAGCGATAGGACAAGCGCACGTGCCGCGCGACGCTGTGTGTGTGTGTGTGTGTGTGTGTGTGTGTGTGTGTGTGTGTGTGTGTGTGTGTGTGTGTGCATGTGTGGGTGTGTGTGTGTGTGCGTGCGTGAGTCTGTGTGTGTGTATTAAAATAAATAAATAATATTAGCTGGCTAGCAGTAGGGCCTCTGTGTCTTGATATGATAAGGTCATTAGCCACTTCGTCACAGTCACCTTAGCTTTACGAATTGTACAGTATTGAACGTTGAGTACTTTGCATATATTATTATAAATACGTAGATGCATATAGTCTGGTGAACGCTTTGCGAGACTTGATCTGTAACTTGGCAGGGAGACTCTAAAAGTTCGCTTGGTTAGTAGTTCGGTGTAGTTCGGTAGATTTGTTATTACCACATGCGCTCGACCTGCTGCGTTTAATACGTACAGCCGCCTTACACTTAGGAGTTTCGAATCCCGATAGAGAGCGTCCGTTGGGGAAAGAAAGGGCTTCCGCAACATCACTTTAATTACTGCGCGCTGTGCCCTCTCCAGCAGCAGCAAAGTAGTTTTTGGTGCGCTGCCCCAAACCGCCACACCATATTGCAATAAGGATTGGCACAGGGCACATAAAAAACATAAATACATAGAAAATATCCAAGACTCAGGAAGAAATACTCGTGCTCATCACACAAATAAGAAGCTGCTTCGAAGGCAGGGTGGTGACCAACTAGGCTAGCTATGAAGACACATTATTTTAAATGTTTTATATCATATGCGAATATTGCGGTGAGGATGTCTACCGACCGAGGGTCACTACCAACTAGACTAGTGTGGCGTGTGTGTAGTGCTGTATTCAGAACCGCCCTCATCCCATTATTATAACATTTGTAACATAAAGTCACACAACATATTGGGCACTGTTCACGCACTTGATGCGTCTAAATAACTTACGTTGTAGGTTAAGCATGGTTAGGCACGAATGTGTTCAGCGTAAAATACAATCTAAACGCAAACGTCAATCGAATCAACGGTACTCGTGGGAAAGTGCGCACAATCGTTATGAAAATCGGTGAAAAACATGTGAACTGAGACACACTAAGACTAGGGAAGATAGCGGAACGCAATTCTGTTTCGATCGAAACGTTAAATAACAGTGTACAGGGCCGAGATTCTAAACGGTATTAACGATATCGCCTTTGAAGTGTTTCCGTATTGTCAACGTTTTGATAACTCTTACGTCATTGTCAGTAATGGCGACCGAGTCATAAACGATTCTAAAACACATCAAACGCGATATCGTTATAACGCAGTAGAATAGAAGCCCAGGGGCCCTAGCCAAGACGCAAACGCTTCTAACGTTTTTCTTTTCTATCACTCAAAATGTATGGGATGACATTCTCCTGCATTTCGATAAACCACGTGGTCGCCTGTCATCCCATACATTTGGAGCGATAGAATTAGAAATTGTCAAAATTAATATGGTTTTACCGAGTACAATATACAGTACAATAGCTCTTAAAGTCTTTCAGGTTCGAATAAAGTCGGTTAGACTCGTATGAGTGGGAGATAAATCCAAACACACTTTGCGTTTTAAGCTCTGTTCACTGCACGACCCTGTAAAGGTGATTCAGTAAGTAAGTTCTACGCCCTTTGTAAAGCTCCTTACTATAAACCAGATATCCTCAAATGTCAGGTGGGGGGATGTAAAGAACTGTTAACAACTTTAAAACTTCCCACACATTTAAAATTTAAATTAAGTCCATGTAGGTATATGGAATATACCTTTACATAAAAGATCCTATTGCGACGTAGTACATGAAAACGGAATTTGTTGAATGACTAATCGGTCAACTTGTTGGCAGACAGCCATATAATAGATAGGTACATACATGACAAAACAGCACCATGTTTATATTTGTTAGGTGATATAAAACATATCAAAACCGCTTCAAACTGACTAAACAGTCATACAAAAAGCAAGCTAGCCTACTTCTTCTGCAGTCAAGTAAAATCGGTCGGTAGTCAACTTCACCGCAATATTCGCATATGATATAAAATATTTAAAATAATGTCTTCATAGCTAGCCTAGTTGGTGGTGACCCTGCCTTCGAAGCTAGGGGTCCTGGGTTCAAATCCTGGTAAAGCCAGATATTTGTGTGATGAGCACGAGTATTTTGTTCCTGAGTCTTGGATGTTTTCTATGTAAGTAAGTCCATATTTCTCTATATAAGTAAGTTTATCGTTGTCTAGTACCCATAGTAAAAGCCTAGAGCTTAGTTTGGGACGAGGTCAATTTGTGTGACATTGTCCTGTGATTTATTTATTTATTATTTTGGTAACCTATAGTGCTTCTTACTACGCTGCTCTAAGACTAGTTTAAATAAACTAAGAAACTCCAGATTTAAAATTCAAAACTAAACAGGCTGTTCCAACACTAAACTCCGTTTAAACGCCCTTTGATCCTTAAACAGTAACAATTCATGCCAATGCCATAAAAGGCAGCCCTTAGTATCGTATTCTAACTCCGCTCGATACAAGCGATCGTGAACGTGGATGGAATTCCTTACCCAATTCAGAAATTGTTTACCATAAATCCAACTAAACATACTCTATTACTTAAACAATAACGTTCAATATACTACAATCACACGGCCAATCTTATAATACCAAATGAATTTCAACCAATGAGCGCAAAGGACATTGAAATGTTAGCCAATATGAGACAAGCAGATTGCAGTTTTCGCCAATGGTTTAAGTTAATTTTATGGCTACGTTATCTGGAATTACGTAGACTGCCAGTGTGTTGGTATTTGCATAGAGAACGCGGCCAGCATATTGTATGAGCCTGAGAAACGTTCCAATCTAACAGCATTCCCTTGTGCATATATTTACAACTATGGAAGTTTTATATTCTATGTTACGGATTTCCATATTAAGCGTCCTTAAAATGACACTGTACAGTGTTAAATCTTTACATCTACAAATGTTTATAGAAGTATTAGTGTAGGGGAAGGTTGCGATCATTGGACCACCTAACTTATGGCCTTATATCTCTAACTTTGACTAATAAAACGAAAAAAATTCGTTATTTTTAACTCTTATTAACCTTATTTATCGTTACCTTACACACAAGAATTCGATAGATAAGAACAAAGCATGGCTTAGCTACTCCACGTATAGAGCACCCATCTCGTGCTTTTAATCCACAACGGTGCGCCCCACCACCTAAGTTGACGTTTCGCGTTTGCATCAATAAACGAGATTTTAGCAGTGCGCTGCGGTGGGATTATCGAGGGAACACCTTAAAAATCTGTTTTTTTTCTTCCGTATATTAATTTGTCCGAATACTATATTATGCTGGAGCTATTTTTGATTAAATGCATAATTTAATTGCAATGCGTTGGTTAGGTTAGGTTTCATTTATAAGCGATATCAGTAAATTAAGTCTTGTACCTATCAAAACATTGCATTCGGAATAAATTATGACTCTTCGGCATTATGTTATGTAGGTACCCGATTAAAACGCTATAGGTACCATTAATTTTTTTCCACTATTTAAGAATATGATTAATTAATTTGCTGTTATAGGTACTCATGCTTAACATAAAAAACATGTATCACCAGCCCAGCAGAATAGATTAATTTCTCATATTAAACGTACGACGCAAAAATCATTAAAAACGCAAATTTTCCTGTTCAAGATGCCTAACGCTATCGTGAACGATTTTCTAAAACTGTTGAAACGCATAGAACGCGCACCTAATAATTCATGAAGAAACGAATTATTATTTCATCTACCCTTTTATGGTCTGTAATTAAATTTACACGTGTTCTGTGAAAGAGACGGATGCTTTTATTGAATGTTTTGAGTGTCCAATTATAGTGGACCTTTCACAATATCAACCGGTCGGCGTCCGGTGCGGATGTAAGACCGCTGAGAAAGTAGCCCAGTGTACAGGCCCCTTATCCGTATACGTGGCGACAGATTGCAGTATAGCAATTATAAATAGTACTAAGGCATTGAGGACAAGCCTATCTCAATCGAGAACCGTTTTGTATGTAGAACCGATTTTTAAATCTTTTTAATATAGTAGTCCCCCATTATCCTCCATTACGAGTATCATCGTTAATGTGACCGCCGCCATAGCTTGTCGTAAATCTCTTTGCCAAGCGTCATCTTAACCAGTAGTTCTTGCTAAAAGGTCCAACATACCAGTAAGTACCTACGCTAACGGATCAGCTTTTGCTAAGGCTTCATACATTTCTATATTAGACTAGACAGGACAGGTAAACTTTGACCATCTTATTCACAAACGCACTATAGTTAAAGTATGCTTTAAAATATGTTTTGCCCTTATCCTTCACTGTGACATTTTAATTTGACAGAAAGAGATAAATAATACTTTATCAATATTGGTTTACTATGCGTTTATAAGGGGGTAAAACTGTGGTTCCATTCAAGCATGTAGTAGTAAATTCACTTCATATCACCGACGTGTAAAAGAGCCCTATGGTGGCCAATTTACTGAATAAACATTTTGATTTTGATTTCATGCCATTGGTAGGTATGGCCTAAGCCTAAAGATATTGAGCAATGTCTGAAACGTGTCCATAACGTCGGTGATAATCTAATACCTCGTATCTAACAAATCCAATAAGTTGCAAATTTTACCTTACTGACTTACTTGCTAAGGTGTATTTTGCACCTGATCTTCTTTGTTAATTACGCGGTATTGAAATATCACCGACGATATGTAACTTAATCTATTTTAAACATAACACTAGCAAATACCGACTTTTCACTATTATAATTGTATTATGCAACGTTTATACTAGTTGCAGTTGGAACCGACACGCGCCGGGGCTATATATGTTATTTGAGCCTAACAACAAAAATATATGTCCTTTTTTTGCTGCCTTTGTAATAATTCCTATAATGAATATTAAAGTCGTATTATGAGCTGTTAAAACCTTCCCGTGTGGTTGCTGGTTTAGGTACTACTCCATGTCTTTCCGTGAATGTCGAAGAGGCGACTAAGGGAATAAAGGCTTGTTGTATAACCATTTCACGACTCGTTAGCCTAGCCCTTGGTAGTGACCCTGCCAACGAAGGTTTCCCAGGTTCAAATTCAGGTAGATATTTGTGTGATGAGCTCTAATAGTATTTGTTTCTGAGTCTTGGACGTTTTCTACTTATTTAAATATGTATGGGTCATATACACACTCTTAATAACAAAAGTTGTCTCTCCTGTGGTCAAATAGCTTGTGTGCATATAAGTTATATTTTTATATGATAGGTCTAAAGCAGTCCTGACGGTGTTTTTGCGGGAATGGGCTTAGCCAGAAAATTAGATGATAACCTAAATCTGTGTATGACCCGTATGTCTCTATATATATAAGTTTATAGAACAAACTTAGAGCTTAGTTTGTGACTAGATCAGTGTGCTTGAGAATGTCCTCCCTGATATATAATTTTTAATTTAAATTAATTATATAACCGCCTAAATAATTGCAATCCAATTTTTAGAGCTAATCGCTCTTAGGGCCGTATTAATAAACTGATTTAGGCTCGTATTAATAAACTGATCTCAGTTTAAATGCCCATCTCAAGATACGTCAAAAATGACAGTTTTGTATGGTTTGAAGTTTACTTTGACGTATCTTGAGATGGGCATTTAAACTGAGACGAGTTTATTAATACGGCCATTAGACTATAAAGCTCATCAAAAGATGCGTCAAAAATGACATTGTTCTATGGATTAACGTTTAGGTACTTTGACGTAGACGTAGACGAAACGAGTTTAGCAATACGGCCATTAGATGGCCAAATCAATTGTCAATATTGTCATCAAACCTAATGAAGGACCACTCTAGTTAAACCAACTTTCTGATAAAAAGAACCAACGCTAAACGTATTGCACCAAATTATGCAAACAATATGTTGATGATGATTTCATTAATGATGAATCCAAAGTAATTCACAGTCTCGCCGAATAAGCCATTGTCAAAAGGTACCATGGTAGATCAAATATTAAAAGCTGTACGACTGGCTAAGCACTCGTGCAAGTCCAGAAATAAACTGTAAATAAAGTTGCACATCCAATGTAAGTTTCGTGAGAGTAGTCTTTGAACTCCCGACTATGCCCGGTAAACATAATACGTACTTATTTTATATCCGCAGTTGCGTATTAAGAACCCTCTGTCTGATATCACTTCTGATCTTACAATAATGGTTTGTACGATGCGAACAACGTGCGATGTTGTCTACCCTTATTATCATATTATTACATTTATCCTAGAGCGTTGGTGGCCTAGGCTTCGGGGGTCGTCACGCGGTCGTAAGGTAGGTACCGATTTCAAACTCCCGCGGTCACCAGTGAGATTTTCCAACTTAAGTATGACCCGATGTTGTTATGGTGAAGGAAAACATCGTGAGGACCGTGCAAAATACCCAAAAGAGGTCGAAGTGTATTGATAAGATAGTAATACATAATTTACGGCTGTCGAATGTATATCTCTCAAATATATTAAATGTAATGATAACCGGACAGTCTGGCCGGTAGCACGTAAGATACCGTGCGCTTGCGCAGATTCCCCGGCTTACAGTACATTGGCCTGTCTTTAGACCCGTTGAATGAGTGCATATGCACTTAAAGACCGAGATTGAATGAATGAATGGCGAGGAAGTTGGAACTTCCTTCCTGAGGCGTATAACTTTTGAGCTATTCCAAACAGGATAAAGGTCGCTTTCTATAAACTGAGGTCATATTATGAGGCGGCAATGTCTGCCAAGTTCCAGGTAGTGAAAGAGAAGGCTATAAGAGAGAAATATTATTATTCTCTTCATCCGCTAGGCATCTTTTCCACTTCGCTTTTGTCCACCTTGTTTCTTAATCGTAATATGTTAATTTTACTATGTTTTCATAACGTCATCAATCTGATTACGATATCGACGTACGCTAGGTTAGCTAGTGCAACTTGACACAGAGGCCATGTTCATCTTTCCATGTTTGTTTGTTTGTTTGAAATGTACTACTATTGCGTTAAATGAATATATGTTGTATATAGTGCAAGAAGGCTCAAAATGTCTCCCGGGCTCGGGTAAGTTTGGCAAGACTCGAAAAGAGAGTGCATGAGAGGCATTAAGAGACTTGCACCGTACCTACTTCTATAATTGTTTCTTTTTTATGGCAAGGGAGCAGGACTGAGATTCTAGGCGGTAAAACGATACCTTCGACACGTTTCCGTATTGTCAACGTTTTGATAACTAACTTACTTAGTAATGGCGGCCGAGTGAAAAACAATACTATAAAAACACGTGAAACGCAATATCGTTATAACTGTTATAAGCCAGTTGAATAGAGGCCCTGTTTTTTGACCCATAGACACGTTACGTGCATTCTCGAGATCACAAAATTTAAGATTGCAATCTTAAGATCGCAAATGCGTTACTTAGCCTGAGGACTAAAATGGAATACCACTAAGCTAGTCATTTTACCGGTTATCTTATCCCCACACCGGAACATGACAATGCGAACACTGCTTCTTGGGGGAGGTTAAAGGATATGAAGGACTAAATGCTACGAAGATGTTAAAACAAAAATAGGTATGTGTGATATTTGTGCCTTTATTATAATATTATTGTATAAAACACAAGAGATATCACTTAAATAACATTATCATATAATTATCAAACATATAACATAACTAAATAAAGGAAAGCTATACAACTCCATGTGCGTCTGAGAACTGTCTAATTTTTCGGTATAAAAAGTCCCCTGCCTGATTACAACTTATCTCTCCCATCCATGCCAATTGCTTAAACCCTAAAAACTGAACTAAAAACAAACATTGGCCGCCGCTAAGAAGTCGCTTATCCCCATTTCCTTGATAACTGGCTAATTTTCCAGGTTCAAAAGTAGCATATATCCAACCCCGGGATGCAACCTAGCCATTTTGCTGGGAACAGATTACAAAAAATTAAAATGGCATTTCATTTCCAAAAGGCATTAAGTAGCGCACCAGTTTTCGCACATTATTTTCAATCGTGTTAAGGAGCATAATATTCGCGTAACCGAGACCCGTAAAGGTCTCGGTTACGCGAATCAACACCAGTTCCCATGGGAGTTGGGCTTAAAAAACCGGGTCCCAAATTAGGTGACCATTGCTTTTGGGTTTCGGCACCAAATCCGGTAAAACGATTTTGATAAAAACATGATATCTCAGTCATAAGAGAGTTTTATAAGTGCGTTAAAGTGTTCGAAAACAAGTCCAACAGAAAGAAAGCTTTTTAACAATCCGTCTGTATGTGCGTTGTTATTTTCATGTTGCTACGTTATAATTGAATCTACTGCACATACTAAAAATGAGTACAGAGGTGTACTTAAAGCCTAGTAGTAGATATTCTCTCCTGTTTGACCTTTAGACAAACAGCAAATTGCTATGAGCAATATACTAATACCAACATTACTATTGATTCCATACGGACCGACGTTAAGGGCTTGTGCAGACTATTTTACTAATATAGTCGAGCAGCGAGTATGTATTTTGAGTAGTAATTTAGACAAACTTTTCGTTGTTCAGACATTGCTAATGTAGTCTATACAAACCTTAAGATCGGTCTTAGCACCTAGTCAGTTAGAATCGGGCATCTATTCAGCGTCTAAGAAGGTGTTACTTTATATACTTAGGTTTCATTGTTAAAAATCTATATATACTTGTACATATGTACAATATACGTAGGCACATCTATTCGGGCGAAAACATAACCCTTCTTCTTGGGCTAACGGATAAAAGTAACACAATATCATTCATAGTTAGTAAACTTCATATATATAGATCTTAAACTTGAACTTTTTAGATTCGACCTTTAGTGATAAAAAATCTAAGGATCTTTGAATCACGCTAAAATGACACTTATACATGTAGTTTATATCCCGTGGGATATCGTTGTACAAAAGAGGGAAATACTAAAAATATCCCCGAATTAAATATGAAAGCATCATCTCCTTAAAGCGCAAGTGACAAAAACGCATCTGAAAATGGCGGCACAAGATGGCCGCTGACGCGTTTCCCACGGCGCCCGCACTGGGAGCAATTGCGTCGCACATGTGCGTGCGCGGGAAACAACGCGCTTTTTAGGGTTCCGCTGTTAACAATTATGCAATAAGTAAAAAAAATACGACATTAGATGAGACTTTCTTAAAATAATTTTGTGAGAACTGTTTTTTTTTAAACAAATTACAACTTCGGGACATTGTAACTGTAAGTTAAACATCCGCCCAACTTTTTTAACTTTAATGAGTAATTTGTAGGTAATGCTTTTGTTTAATATTAATTTCGTGCGGTATATTTAATAAAAAATAAATGAAGGTTCAATTAAACAGTAAGTAATTAAACTCATTCCTCTTTTATTTAATTAGAAAAATGGAAAAGACTTGATGATTAATTAGTCTATCTAGAAATAATCTGCGAAGAAAAACAATAACCCCGGGTAAATTCGTAGTAGGTAATTTAGTTAGTTGCATTAGTGTTTTTGTTCGCTTTACTGTATTCCGGTTGGGATAAGACAACCGGTGAAATTACTAACATAGCCGCATTCCACCTTAGTCTTCAGGGTTAGCAAAGCATTTGGAGCCTTAGTATTACAGTGTTGAGATTGTTGTCCCGAGATTACAAATGTCTATGGCTTTCAGATCTCACTTACCATAAGGTGGCCAGTATCAAAAAAAACTACAATATCCTGTAACCACGGAGCCCTTCGTGTACATATTTATCAACACAACTCATCATAATTAAATTCGGAGTCAAGTACAAATAAACTATGTTATTAGAACATACATGTGTTGCGTATAAACAAGTTAAAAAAACATATGTTTTGTTGATCAGTGTGGGACCATTAACACCTCCCTTAAGTCGGTGACCTTAGGTTCCCGATATAACGTAGAAATGTTACAGATGTAGCTCCAAAAAACCTAATGATTAATATTTTCAATTCCCTTGTCGTGGTAACATTATGACCAAATCGCTCCAATGTTGAGTGACCTTTTTATCATCCTACGAGTATGTCTAATAAATTTCTTAGCCGGCAAATTAAATAAACTCGTTAAGAAATTTAAATTTGATTTGCACATTTATGTAAGACCACTCCAACATTAAGAATAAAATTTAAATGAATTCTCTGAAATCTACAATATTAGTTTTAAGTTTAATTTTATTGTTTTGCTTTCCTATTTTGATGTTAATAGTTTTTTTTTTCTTAATTAGGTATTTGAATAGGTTAAATTTTATTTATGAAAGGATAATATCCGCAGTTATTATATTACTATATTTAATTAATGTTAAAATATTGTCTTAGAGATACATACTATCACGCCTTTATTCCCAGAGTGGGGTAGGCAGAGCTAAAGAAATACCAACAACTACAAAAAGAGTATTTCTGTAACCACATTTTGCACTAACATGCTAAGATGTTAACCAGTGTATTAGTGACACTGTCAGGTTGCAAGCCCATCGCCTAACAGTACTAGAAGCCTCATTCTCTTACTCGCCTCTTACGACATCCACGGGACGACCTGGAGTGGCACTATTCGGCAAACAGGCAACCACACGGGCAAGTTAGAGATATACTTAGTTATTTTGTTTCCTATTTCGCAGAAAACTTTTGTTAAATTTGAATATACGTAGCACAAAATGTTAAAATGGTTCAACAAAAGGTGCCAATCGAAAACCAGCACTGCGGGCTGACCACACCATTATGCTGAGTTGGAACCTTTTTGGCGCCACAACTCGTGCATTCGGGCTATTTCATGGCAACGTTAAAGTAACGTTAGGTACCAATTTCTAGCATTCAGCTTGTTTTTTTAGTTATATTGCAAAGTGGAAGAATTCATTAATCTCTTAATATTTGCATTAAAAGTTTTAAAAAAACACGCATTGGTATCACCCATTCCGTTCATGATATTTGTGTTTATTTTAGGTGTTAAATAAGTTATGTTTTTTATTCTATTCTATTCATAAGTACGGCGAATATCGTATATTCCCCTCAGACTTCTTCATTAGACCGGGGCCTTAAGTCTATACATCGAACGGCTTTTCTAAGTAAAAGACTTGTAAAACCTATTCGAAACCCCTTGAATAGGATAGCGGGTTTTAAAAGCAAATCGAACGGCTTTTAAGCGATACGGCTTTTTTAAGTAAAACCCTTGTAAAATCCCATTCGAAACCCCTTGGATGGGATAGCGGGCCGGTCCCTGTAATCACTTGGCAGTACTGTGGGCCTAACACACTTCCACGGGACAAGATTTTGACATAGGCTCGGGACTTTAATTCGTCTATTCCATATTCAATGTAATAGAGTTGATGCTTAAAATGTGTGTTTTGTAACTTGAGTCCTTTTATTAATAAGCAACTTAAACCCCGGGTGGCTGTCATTTTAATAATTTCATAATAATATTTGACTCTGGTTCCCTTTTGACGTCATTTGAGACTACATTATCGTAGTTCCCGTGGCAGCATGTTAGGCCAAGTAAAAACCCATATGTAACAGTAAAACGAGTATTACTGTAATATCTTACGCCCTAATACACAAGAGAGGGTTATCTAGATAAATAATAAAATAATAGTGTATTGTGAATAAAAATAAAACCGTTAACAATATGGCTATCGCGGCGCGAACGGTCAGCTACACACTTTAGTACTTTGTCACTTTAACGTTATGTTCGCACAGCCGCACTAATCTGTCAAAACCGTTAATGCGACAACGTACCAAAGTGTGCAGCTACTACAGGCGATATAGCATCAGTGTAGCGTATGGTTACGATGATACGGACTCGTATGAAACCTCCCCTACCTATGGAAGCTCCCCGCGCCCCCTTCATGCACCTACAAGGTGCCAGGGTCGGTAACAAGAACAATAATGCCAAAAACAATATGGTTTTAGCCAGTACAATAACAGCCCAACTCTCAAACACTTTTATTACACTGATACAAATAAATAAAAGAACATCTGAAGTAAAAAAAAAAATAGAAGTTGCCCGCGACTACTCCCCGGAGAAAAACAAAATAACGCCAATGCTACTCCGCGATAATATAGCTTTTACACATCACTCATTCGGAAAGGAGATCTCTTCCCTGCCAGGAGGGATCAAAGTGGCACTTTACTGTTCAAGAACATTTTGTTGCCAGTATAAAATATAAACGCAATGAAATATGAAACTAGCATAATTATGTTTTAAGGTTATTATTAAATTTATTCATTGTATGTTAGTGACATCTGTTACCGTCACAGGGTGGTAAGTAGGTACGGTGTGAAAAAAAGGTACCATAAATTTTCTAGTTAAATTTGATAGGTTCAGCACTTTTATAGTGTAAATAATTAAATTTGTTTCATCACTAAGATAATTTTTTTCTTCATAGGTGATGTGAAACGCAGTACCTATGAGTCACACGGTAGCAAAATTATTTCTACTGTGGCCATTAACACTAGAATCCCTCACTACGCTCAGGATTCGCCCTCGCCGTAAATATGTCATTTTGCTCCCTTGTGTCACAATCTACTATTTACTGGTGAAAGGATTTTTGAAATTGGGTAGTAGTTTTAGAGTTTATTCGTTACAAACAAATATAGATAAACGCGTCGCTAATGCTTCAACGGATTTGCAGCGTGCGTGGCGTGGCGGGTATTCACTGGACGGTGATCGCTTACCATTACCGCAGTCTGGGGCGCCTTACTTAAAATTTCCTTGTCTGCGTTTTGTTATTTAGCTTACCTGTTAAAAAAGAAACATGTTATTAAAGTTTTGTTTATGTATATGTAGGGTTTAGTGGTGCTAGGACCCTGTGCAGGGTCCGTCCAGTTCGCTACCAACATCTTGTCCATTAGCCTACCGCCAAGCAACAGCGTTCGCATTGTTGTGTTGCGGTGTGGGGATAAGACAACCGGTGAAATTACTAGCATAGAGGCATTCCATCTTAGTCCTGGCCACGCATTTGAGGTCTTTGGATTATAGTCTCGAGGATTCAAATGCCTATGGGTCTCAGATTCCACTTACCATCAGGTGGCCTAAGTGCTCATGTGCCTTCTCTTTAACAAAAAAATAAAATTTAGCGTACGGACTAAGATAGACAAGTAAAGCAATAAAACTCATGTTAAAATCCGATTCAAGAAGTTTACTAGCATTTAATAGCAAGTAATAGGCGCCGTTAAATATTGTATTTCCTACTCATATCCAAAACCGGGTGAGCGACGTCATAGACAATAAGAAGAAAATATCTCCTTGTTTTGCAATAAAACCTCCTTTGTCGATTTATCTTGTAACTTGGCATTCACTATTTCTTCGTATTTATATCACGAGTTTCTTATAAGAGATAGTGTTTCTTTACGCACAAACAATTATTGATATACACAATAATATGGCTTTGTTTCATCAAGTTTCCTCATCCCTCTAACAGTGCGTATCTATTGTATTGTCAGTTAGGTAACTAAGACGCGTATTGCTGAAGACACGTCTAGCCTAAGGTTCAAATCCCGAGTATTTGTTTTTAAAATTATTTATCGTTGCCTAGTGTTCATAGTAGAAGCCTAGAAACTAGTTTGTGACTAAGTCCATTTGTGTAAGATTTTCCTGCGATAATATCTATACTACGTAAATGTGAAAGTAACTCTGCCTGTATGTTTGTTACGTCTCGGCGAAGGACATAGGGTACTTCTCGAAAAATTGGATTATTTCTGAAGGAATAGCGATAAACGAGTTCCACGCAGACTAGTAGGTATTATTAGATTATTACACTATTACTAGCTGTTTCTCGCGGCTCCGTCCGATAAAAAGTACCCTATGTCCTTTCCCGGGATTCAAACTATATCCATACCAAATTTCATCTAAATTTGTTCAGCGGTTTCTCCGTGAAAGCATAATAAATAAACAGACAGACAGAGTTACTTTCTCATTTATAATATTAATATGAATTGCTCTCACTACTTCTACACCCTGTATCACGCTATTGACTAATTCCAGGCCAGCGATACGCACGACCTTTTCAAAATACATTTAATTTATGGTTTATGGCAAGGAATGTGATTAGTCTGTGGTATCATGTTGCAATTTTGACCCTAATGCTTGAAAGCCCAGACTTGACAAAAATAAAATTTGCACTACGAAGCGTTTTTTCTGTTATTTACGCTTATAGTACGTTTAGCGCCGAGATTACTAATTACATAGAAAATTGAGCCTATTTAATGACGAGGTTACAAGAGTTCGTAGTGACCTTGCCTCGGAAGCTAGGCATTGATTTTAAGTACGGGCAAGTATTTGTTCGATGAGCACGACTAGACTAAACTTGTCTCAGAATCCAATTATTTCTTCCCTTCATCGAATGTATCATTTCATCGAATTTCATTTCATTGAACGCTATTTCCTGCTGAAATTACAATATTTTCAGGGTATCTTAAATATTAATTCCGTAGTTACGTTAGGTTAAATGTTTAAGATAGATTTTCATATATTTAGCCACCCAATATGTTTGAGATCTTTACAAACAACATCATGTGTTGCCTTGTTCTGGCTTTATTCTTTTCCGGCGTTAAGGTATCTTCATTGTACTTAACATATAAATGAATTAACATTAACGTCAAAGTCAATTTGTGTACGACTGTTATGAAATATTATTTCATTTTATTTTTACTATTCATTTACTTAGGCTTTGTGTTGTAAATCACTTTACGTAAATTTTGCGTGCTTTAAATTCCAAATAAGGAAGCTGTTTAATACTTAAGGTTTTTTTAAACTCCGGAATTCCATTTTAAATCTTACGATAAACCGATTACGTGAGCTAAGAAAAACATCTATACGATCCTCGCCCGGCCCCAAGATTTTCATGCTCAACTGACTCGATGTAGTGTCACTGTCACTGTTACTGTTAATGGACATTTTGCCGTTATCCACTTCCCGCCAGACCAGTTCGGTCACACGCGGAAGAACTGTCCTTAGAAATGTGGTTTGGTTCATTCATAAACCAACGTAAGAGGAGCTTTGATTTACTAATTATTTATTTATATTATATTGTTCCTTCTTTTTCCTTATATCGCACCGGCGGCGATGTTTTCCTCGTGTAACAGTTAGCCCTCGCTAGGATACAAACAGGTATGTTTTTTTATGGAATAGGAGTCAAAATAGCAGACGGATCGCCTGATCGTAAGCGAATAGACACCACACCACGTAAATAAATAAATATAAGAGGACAATCTTACACAAATTGATCCTGTCCCAAACCAAGCTCTGGGCTCTTAATATAGGTACTAGACAGCGATATACAGAAATAAATAATTAAATACATAGAAAACCACCAAAACTCAGGAATAAATACTCGCGTCAAACTTCGTACAAGCTTCGTAGGCAGGGTTTACGTTTCGGCTCGCTTGATCATGTATTTCATTTTATGTAATTTTTCAAGGCTAAGCCATGTTGTATACGGTGCATACCTAATGTTAAATATACACGAATATAATATATGTAGATAAAACCCCAATATAACCCCTTATTGGCGCAACACAACAGCACAGATAAAAGTAATGTCTTAATTCTTTGTTTATTGTAAACCGTGACGTTTTTAGAACTGACAACTTTGCAACGGCCCAACCGATTTTCATGAAACCTAGCTTAGAACCATCCCGATTATACAAGCTTTTTTTTAATAGTCAGTGCATCCGATTTGGTTCAACCATTTGGGACCTACGATGCCACAGACTCACAGATACACAGACACACGTTAATCTTATAACACCCCTGTGTTTGCGTCGGGTAAGATTAGACTGTTGAATAAACTGAAAAACATTTCATGTAACTTTCCTACGGGTAGCCAGTAGGAAAGTTACATGAAAGTTACAAAAACACGACAGCAACATTTATAAACTACTCGTATATCTAAAATCCTCTCCGGCTTGGTTTTTAGTTTGTTTTGTAATGACAATATCTTGTGAATCAAATGACGCATATGCATCGGGTAGGTACTTGCGCATACTTTATTACATGAAGAGTAGACCTCGTTATTTCAAAGCAGTGACGGCACAATAGAGAAACATGGGGCATTTGACACAGTTTGATATTTATTGTAAGTAAAGTACATATTCTAAAATGACAAATATAAATTACAAGAATGTTGCTATAAAACTTTTAAACTTTCATTTCAATTATTTCTTTTAATCGTTTACACATAAAGTTATAGATTCTATCAATAATATTTTGACATCATATCCTCGTTATTTATTTTTTAATCTTTATTGGTATGGGTCTCCTGGGTCAAGGGTGACCCAATAACTTTAGGCTTATTTATTTGCTGTCGAAAGTCACAAGTACGTCAATACTCAGTATGTGAATTTACGGTGAGCATAATTTTGAATGAAAAATTGAGAATGAGCTGTTTTGTATATGGTGCAATTTACGATTGGTTCCAAAAAATATGTCATACAGAACAATCTAAAAAAAAAACTAATTTAAAAATGAAATTGTTCCAATTGGCCACACTTCCCTATTTTGACAGTTGTGACACTTGTGACATTTCACTGCCCTGAGATAACGAGGTCTAATGAAGAGTAAGGTAGAATCAAAGGACACATTTGTCTGGATAAATAGTAGTTTATGTCAGACAGACCGAGTTACTTTCACATCTATAATATTAGTATAGAATAGTATAGATGTAGGATCTTGGTCAGGGTCCTTCTAGGTCGATACAACTACGAGTATCTTATCTACCAACCTTTTCGGAGCAGTATTCACACTGTTATGTTCAAGAATGAGGCTGTAAAATTGCTTTCAGGGAGTAGGCAAGGCATTGACATCCTTTCCACCAGGTGCCCTATGCCTTTATGCTAGTTACCTTAACGATTTTTTCAAGATTTTATCCTACTATATTGTCGGCGTGACTAACAGGCATATTCATGCCGAATATAAACTTTCCAGTACTAAGTTTCTGAGATAAACTGCGAGTGGACGGAAAGATGGAAAGACATGGTAAATCCTAGAAAACCGGGCAAGAGCATGTCGGACCATGCTCAGTGTAGGGTTCCGAAGCCGTTAAGTACTACAAACATAAAAACCAAAACTAATTTTCTATTTAAAGACAATTAGTGCCGTCTTAGATGATTTTAGTAGGTATAAACACTTTAATCGCCTGTATCTCAAAAACCAACCTGATGTTTGTGTTTGTAGTTTTGGCTAGACACCTGAGTGTAACAAAAAATAGCGCTTTAAAGCTTAATATTTCATAAACGGATTACTTAATCGAGATACTGATTTTACAAACCCATCATATTTTACTTTGCTGGCGTGACTAATATATATATATGTTTGGCATATTCATGCCAAATTACAGCTTTCTAGAACCCGCATACGTATGCTTTAAAACCGTCAGGCTCAAGTGGGATTAGACCGATCGTCTGCCGAATGCATTCAGACCAATGGGTTAGCGTAGCCACCAAGTGGTTGCCGCGATATGGAGAGAGAGGCGGAGATGGCGTGACGACATCGACGCATTCGTCCACAACTAGCGAGGAGAGACACCAAATAGGAACATATGCGGAGATCAAGGGAAGATGGGTTTGCCCAGCAGTGGGACAGACTTTAATTAACATTTAAGTTAGGAAATCGCATACATAGACTACTCAAATTTGGCATTGGGTTGGGTATAAAATAACGGTATCTTATAGCTTTGTTCAATGCATTGAAATTGGAATCTTACTAAAATTTCGTTGCCTGTTTCTAAAAACTATTCGTGAGAAACAACCGCGTAGGGATTCTCGAAACTTTCTTTAAATCTGAAGTGCGATAAAAAATGTTCTCAGGGTAGTGCAGTTGAGAAAAAAGTTTAAACCACGTGGTAACCCGCATATGTTTTAGAGCTACCATCTGCGCGACTATGATGGAGATTCTGATAATTTGATGTTTTTAACGTTTTTTGATTTGATACTTAATAATATTAATATAGAAACTATATTCAACTGAATCACAAGAATACTTCGTTAAATACTAGAAGAAACAATGTCCTGAAACCACGCCAACAAAGTTCAGACATTTTACTTTCGTAATTATGATAGATAATAGGGATTTAAAAAAACCATTTGCCGATAATAAGTATTGTAGACTCATAAATTGGTACCTACGAGTATATACATAGAACTTTCAAGACTCAGGAACAAATGCTCATGCAAGAATACTTATTTAATTTTTGTATTTCAAACTTCTTTAGGATCGAACCCGAAACGGAAATAGGAGGGTTATCATGACATGCCTAAGCAATTCACTTTAGAATGAGTGTAAGGGACAGAGCTATCGCAGTTACACCGTAAACTGAAATGCTTCGCCATGTCACGGTAGCCCCCCAGATCATCAAGTCTTACTGACCCTAACTCGATGCATGCATCAGCAGTTCCTGACGTCACAATATTTAATGACTGGACCTTTAATTGATCTAAATTATCATGAATCACAAGTGATTCGATGTTGGTGATTCAAAAACATTGGTATTGGCTCTGGTTCACTCCGGAGCGAGCTAGATGGAGGACTTCAATTAATTCATTGTTACTTTTGCGTAATAAATAAGTACAAAGAGTTGCATTGCATCGGTCAGAATAACCGAAGAAGGACCGAGTACTGAAGGACTTTCATATTAATTAATTTAAACTTAATACAGTATTTATTAAGATTAAGAAAATAAGTAAAGGTTAATAATGTTCCAGGCTTTTCTAAGTAATGAAAAATAAACCTGATTTTTAAGAAGCTTTGAGGTGGGGTAATAATAGTAGTTATTGAACTGTTCAGGAAAATGTTACCACTACCAAATACCCAACGATTGTATCAGTTGCATCATTATACGGGTACACATCAATAATGAGTAGGGATAAAAATATGATATTTTACAATGAAGCAACGCAGTACATTACAAATTATTTTAAATAATGTATGGATATATTTTATCTCTGGTAATATTTTTACGTGTATTTTAAAATGTTTTGGGTTTAGATACGCCATCGGGTCCTTATTAATACATATAACCTCAAGATATATAAAAGGATCCAATTATACGACGCCAAGAAAAGTTAAGGAAATACGGGTAGCTGGAGCATTTATGATTCTTGAAGTAAAAATCTCTCGATTTTTTTAAATAATGTACGAATTACAAAAGATATGAGGCGCCCTATAACTAAAATGAAATTGGGTCTGACGGGAATAAAAATGATGAAGTTAGATGTATAGCAGCTAGTCTTTTAAGACGATATTCCTGTAACAATAACGCTAACGGTTATACTTATCCACCCTGTATACAAAATTTACAGATGCGTAAAAAAGAGTTAGACGTGGAGCCAGGTGGAACATACTTTGTAGCAATCTCCAAATTGTGCATCAGTTCTTGTGTCAAATTTGAATCAGTTTTGATCCAAACAGCGCGTTTACATTTTTATTTTTTTAATTGCTACGATACCTGATTGTCATGTTCTTGGCTCCAAACGTTCTAAAAAAGTTAATTTTTACAAATAACCCACCAACTTTGCCGACGAGCAGCTGCAACGTGGGTCAATTGGGAGTGACCCAAGCATTGCAATATAACTAAATTACAAGGCACATCGCCTCTTACAATTGGTCCGAAGCCCAACACTTCTTAAATTGGCGGTGTTCTAGCCCTTGAACGTTGTGCGAAGACAGACACAAGCTTGGATAGTACATGCCATATAATCTTGGCTCGAGTATATTATGCGCGTAAAAATGTCATTCAGGCTTAAAAGCTTTTAATATTTTTCCTTACCATTTTTTTTAAGAAAGTAATTTTATTCATTTTACATTTGAATTACTTGAAAACGTTTCGCAAGGTTCAGCTTTGACGCGTATATTTGAATAATAAAACTTGAAAATGTCACAACCGAAAATACGAGTATGTATGTATGTATGTATGTAAACTCTTTATTGCACAAAAATATAAATATTACAATTATAATACAAAATTAATGTACAAAGGCGAACTTATCCCTAAATGGGATCTCTTCCAGCTAACCCTGAAGCAAATGAGTAAGGACAATGCATGGGGTTGGATACATACAAGTTTGCACAAAAAGTAAAAAGAAATGATAAAACTTATAAATAAATAAATAAATTTTAAACAAATTAGCAAGTACACAAACTAATATAAACGTACATGTATAATACACACATATATACATATATACATACATATACATATATACCTACATAAATATATAAATAACAACTCTAATCATTATAGGAACCTGACTTCACGACTCATTCAGCCACAAAGTTTTTAAATTCCTCTTTAGAGAGACTACAGAAGGACAACGGAAGTTCATTCCACAGTTGGACACCACGGACTGTGAAAGAGTATGTATGTATGTAAAACCGAAAAATTTAAAAGATCTGACTAAATGAATGTGGGTATGTTACTTTACCAGCTTTAACTGGTTTCGTTCGTATGTCTGTAATTCTGTTTTAAATCTTGCAAGTCAATTTTGAACCATTTCCCGTCATCGTAATGGGCTAATTTTTATAATAAATAAATAAACCGAGGGCATTGCATTAATATGGTATCTAGGCGCTGATCTGATGATGGAGTAATTACACAAAAGTTCCCATAGGGCCGAAGTGCATCCGTTAGGACCCCGCTAATAAGATAAGATGGCAACAGAATCTCCGCTGTAATTAACGTAGACCCACCGAATCGGGATCTTTATAATCAGCAACACAATCGTGTTTCAAAAATGTAATTTCTGACTGAAACCCATTTGTAATAGGTAAAATTATATATTGGCCGCAGGGCAGTTCTATTGGCGAGCTGTTGGTTGAGTAGCGACACCACGGACCTGAGTGCTCCCGAGGGAAGGGCCTGTTTCTCACCTCACGCTTGCCTTCACCGGCCGGCTGGAGTGTAAGTACGTTGACGAGGAACTGACCCTAACCTCTGGCTTGTCTTTATTGGCCAGTCAGAGTGGAGTCGCAAGAGCTATATGCTCGAAAGGCTGATGTGTTGCATAAGTAGCGAGTGGGCACTTTATGGTCATTTAGATTCCAGAAGCACCTATCCACCCTTAGCCCCTCTGCCTCTCTGCTGCTATCCATATGTAGCGGTTTTTGGAGGCCCATTTCATTGAGTTGGCTAGTCACAACCTGCCATTTAAACCAAAGTCATTAGCTTTGCCCAGGCTGACGCTATAGCTTCATCAATTGCTTACTTGACCAATCCATATCATTTCATTCATAAACCTATTATTGATGTTCCCATCCTTCTTAAATAGTTCTACACTAACCGGTGGTTGTCCGTGGGAGCATACTTCTATAGTCTGAACCCAGGGAAAATCGCCGGTTTGTGTCCCATCACTCATCACTTTGATAAATTAAAGTGGTCCAACGGGCCTTTTCGTGTTGCCTTCCATCGTCAATGTGCGCCTTTCAAAGGTCCGGGACTCCCATAGTCACGTGTTCGGTAAAGACATACAAATGGTAATGTATTATATTTATATTTTGAAACGGTTTATTTTAATTATAAAATATAAAAAACATGATGGAGTGCTTCACAATTGTCGTTATTTACGACAAGACCTAATAACGGATTGTATGATTGCTTTTTATTTTAATTTTATATATATGTTTTTGTAATCATACCAATAACATCACCATTTCTATTTATAACCTTAATCATATAATTGTATTAAAAAACGTCAACATACGCTTGATAGAGTTACACGTGTGTATAATATGAATAAAAAACTAAGTAAGTAGTACAGTTGTATGTGTGAACATTTTGCGCGGAGTCGGCAACCGTGACCATACATGCGCAAGGCGAGCGCACACTAAAGGAAGACAAAATGTACCTACATGAAAACTTGGTATAAATGAGTTGAGGGCGCTTTTCGGAGAGAAGTTCGGATACTTAATTTAATGGTTGCCTCTTGAGAATATTATCGTTTTTCCAGTGTCTTTATTCCACATTGTATTAGCCCATGTCAGCTCTTTTTCATTTCACATTGTACTTAATCACGATAGTAAAGCTAGATGGGTTAAACCAATGTAGCCTTAAAAACATCATAATAAATATAGCTATTATACACTATATTGCATCGATAGAAATAAGTCCTAATTCGGATTTAGCTATTTCCCGAAGTTTGGAACTCGCCTAAAATGTCGTGCTCTCACTTTTTGTGAATCAAGGAGAATAACAGGTAAGTAGGTGATCTACAAGTTTTAAGCTAGTGAAATACTACATACAAAATGCATACTTTCAAAAACAATCTCGGAATTTCTTAAAACATATAACTTAAGTAAGTGTATCAACCGTTTACATTTGTTATATTAGTTACCTACTCTATCAAATTAGTGTGTGCATTGTCATAAACGTAACGACAATGTTTGCTCACGGTCACGGTACAGTCCGTCGAATACGTTACGTTTGGCAGGATTTTATAATGTTTACCTTTAACTATAGGACGTCCATTATTTTGTACGCGTAGAATTGCATATTATATGCACTCCTAGGGAAGTCGAGGAATATTTTCTCCAAATTTCAAGTAAGTCCCTACTCCCTAAGGCTCCCTAAGGCAGTGAGAGGTCTTTCAGTCAGTCGTTGGTGAAAGAGTTTTATCTGTCTATAGTTACGTATGAAATGCTTCTGTTTTTGGAATAAGACTATAAATCTCAAATAGGCCCATAATTGATAAATTCCATAAATAACGGAGATTTCATAATGACTGATCCAAAAAGTTGGTTTTGCATTATGGGAATGAGACGTTTCGACTGAAACTGAGAATGACTTAGACATAAAATATATTAAAGGCATAAAATTAATGTAAAGTAAAACTTGTTTTTTTAGGTATTTTCAGATTAGTTCGTTTAGAATTTAATGCATATCGGGATAAGAAATGCAAATTTAGTCATAATCCTACCAGGAATTCAGTAATTTATGAAAATAAATAGGCATGTAGGTATTTTGAAACATAGTTGTTTTGAGATCTAGGCGTAAGTATAACTAATAGCGTATTATGAAATTAATTTGTAATGAGACCTACTTACATGGTCATTGTGCACGGCCGTTGGTCACAGTTGGTCACAGTTTCCGTCGTAGACTGTGTGCACTGTCCCTAACTCGGCAGGGGGCCGGGTGGGGCGGCATTACGTCTGTTTTCTTAGATAAAAGAGACATTCATATTTCGTATGGTTGTATGTAAACATTATCAACACTAATAGATAAAACAGTCAGTAATAGTGTCACTGTCATCCAAGTTGCTGTGCGATTGTCTGATGATTTGGGACAGTTATGATGGCACAACACAACCCGCACAACCAGATGATAACATGGACCATATGAATAGAATTAATCTTTTTAAGGCTCGGTATTCAAACAGCGCCGACATGATCCTATTCTACTCCTGTTAGGCTAAGCTTTCGGTCCGTCCGTCCTTTAAACAGTCTTTTGAGCCGTGCTAGAATAATGGTTAGTGATATTGCGAATTTCTTAACAATTAAAATCAAATCTCAAATTTTTGGACAGGCTGCTTTTAAAAAGTGCCATCTCATTTAGGCGCCAAATTAATAATAGTTCATGCCCCATAGTTAAATAAAAGAACAAATCAACTCGATGTTTCTACAGTGTTTTCACGCCAGCGCTCCAAAAAAAAGAAATGGAAAATACTTTGCGCGATTTCGTCCATTTACGAAAAATGCAGTAGTTGGGATAGCGGGACTTCGTGAAATGATAACGCTATGATCACCCATTTTGCTTTATTCACGTATTGTGGTTACTAAACTTTACGGACATTTAGAATTTTCCAAACCAAATGCGTGAAATTTATTTAATACTTAGTTTGTAAGTGCTTCGTTCCCATAATTGCTGCGCCCCTTAGCGATATGTGATGTTTATCTCACTCCACATTGTAACATCTTTATGACATTATTTGCAATAAATGATTGATACTGTGCGATGGTACGAAACCCTCTGTGCGCAAGTTTAACAGGCACTTGATCGGTTTTTGTAGGTCTACAATTCATCATACTTCATGTATGTATCATATTACCTGGTTTATATTATTATTTAGTAAGTAGTAGATATTTGAAGACGTTTATTAAGAAAACTGTTTAATTCATATTTGTTAGCGATACATATATACGCGTGAAGTGTTACAATCCAGGAGAGGCGTCAATCGTTTTCTTCGTTGAATTACGTCACTGTGTAAACTTTAACTACGTCACTTAATCCACTTGTGAAACTCATTTCATAAAAACAAGTAGAATTAACAAACGATTTCAAACTCTAAGTAACATACTGGAGGTATATTATGCAAAAGCATAAAGTTGGATTTGGCGAAACTGGAATGATTATAGCAGGACCTAATTAATCGTATTTTTAGTCGACAAAAGGAGGGTAATATTTTGACCTATGTATGTGTATGTTTTGATCCGTCGTAGAATCTGAAATGTCAGTTTCAATTAATTGAAAAAAAAACGTCGGATTTTAACGTAATTGCATGTAAAAAATAATTTATCAAACCCCATCGAGTGACACACAAATAAAGTACTTTAAATGTAAATTTGTGGTCTTTTTTTATTAGACTGGAATCATTCGTTTTTTTTTGCATCGCACTAAACTTAGAAATCAATAGTATTAGGAAACATCATATTTACGCGATTAATGGGAAGTATTTCCCAAGTCAAAATCCACGTAGGGAAATTCGTGACTAAAATATATTAAATACAATAACATCACGCCTTCATTCCCAGAGCGGGGTAGGCAGAGCTACAGAAATACCAACAACTGTATAAAGACGTGTTGATAATTCTGTAACCACATTTTGCACAAGTAGGCTAAGATTACCAGTGTATTTGTGACAGGTTGCAAGCCCATCGCCTAACAGTACTACAAGCCTTTATTCCCTTAGTCGCCTCTTACGACATCCACGGGAAGACATGGAGTGGCACTATTCTAACCCGGCAACCACACAGGGCTTGAATATATTATTGTGAAATATTGTGGCATGAGTCAACAGTTCAACACCCCCAATTATAGTAACGTAGTTGGCATAAGGGGAAGCAGATAAATCTGACCTTAGCGTCCGATTGCACTCCCTATATCCACTTCAAAGAACTCATTTGGGTTTTTACAACCAATGAAATTTAAGAAGAGTAATTCAACTGAGACGCACGACAATACGCAATAACACCAATGTTTGCGATTTTCGATAACTGTGGGCCTTGGCAAGGTTTTCGAAAATCGACAAAATATACATATTTGACGTACCCAAGCAGATCGCGTGTAGACTGCTTAATATCATACCTACATCAAAATCGTACATTTAGTCGTCAATAGAAGATTGGCTAAGGCCTACTGACAAAATGTATACAATTGGGTTATCCCAAAAAAAAATACCACTGGTTTTTTTTTTTTTTCGATAAAATAGACTAATTGAAGACACTAATTTCACGGTTTTTGCATTTAAATCAATATATTAATTTATTTTAATTTTTAAAGAAAATGTTTTTATGACGTCACAAGCTGGTTTGTTTGAGAAATGCTTTAAAACTATTGAATTCGTTTGAGAGTACGCGTTTCTGTCAGATCACGTAAAATGTCAATGTCAAGTCATGTCAATATAGGTAAACAGTATTAATGGTATTGTGTACGTTAGGTATATTCTTATACCTAAATCATACTTACATTAGAGCTTTAGCTCCACGTATTTCAGCTACGTTGTGATTGGAGCTGTCTCCCAAGTATGTCAATATCCTGACTATATCCACTTTGGGTATATTAGTGGAATCAGCCCTTACAAAGTTAAATAAATGTACAGCGTTGGTCGTCATTATAAGCAAGAATATCGGTATCCAAGATCTGGCGATGGTCAATATGTGTAGAATTCCGTAGAATTGGAAGCAATGTTGTTAAAATGCAGAAAATCAGAAAACGAGTAGTTATACGTTGCACACCAAACAAACCGAAATTTTATTTTTAGTTTGTTGAGTTTGACAATTTCACCCACAGACTAGCCTACGGGCGGAGGTTCCAAAACGGACTTGTATTTTAATCATACCATTTTTTTAAAGATCTGACCTTGTCATGTTAATCTACAGTTAAAAATTGTCTTAATTTTAATAAGCGTTAAAATAAAACAGAAATAAATAAGACAACATTCGATATACATTATTTATTTATTACTGCATTCCGGACTCATATTATATGCAGTACTATGGTTGATCACAGATTAGACACAACTTACCAATGAAGATCGTGACGTCACTAAATTACAGGTCAAATAATGTCAAATGATAAATTAGAAATAACTATTTAATACTAATTTTGTAAAATAATCTGATAACAGGGAATGGTTCTACAACCCTTTTTCTCGAAATGGTTTTTGAATCACTATACATTACAAAATTATGGGATAACCCAATTGACGTAAGTTGTCGATCTCGTTCCGATCGCGCGCTAACGTTAGCGTTATGCGTCTTGCTTAGAACCCCAGGGGGGTTGTAGTGAAAACTGCAGAATTATTTGTTTCTATGCTAGAGAAGGTTAATGAATGACCCAGCGGGTCACTTGATTAAAAGTAACCGCCACATAGGCATTTCCAACACCAAGAGAGGAATAAAAAAAAGGAGTCCAATAGCTTGTAAACAAACTTTCGGGTTAGGGTAAATTCAGTAAGGCTGTAAGTACTTTTTAATGAAAGAAACAATGATGAATAACGTAGGTATAATTGTTATTATATTCGTATAGGTTCATAATATTCCGTGAGGTAAAAAGCATCCGACACGGTTAAAGCGGTCAGACTTTACCATAGTTAATGCATTAAATTTCATTGATGGAGCATGAAGGATGGATGGCTGAAGGAATGATGAAGAGTGAAGAAGGTAATAAACGAGCATATGAGCTGCCTGGGGGGTTATTATGACATAGCTATGCAGGTCATTTTACGGCAAGCGTTAAGTACATAACTATATAATTGCTATATAGCTCCGTCATTTACGGTCGCCACGATAGCTAGGTCACAATACCCCCCCTGATATTTGCAATATCAAGATGCGTTGCCAACCCTGGCCGTGTAATACATAAACATGGCCATCAGCCCTGTACTCGTAGCACACTGGCCGGGAAAAGCAAACCAGAAGCGAACTGAACCGAGATATTTTAATCAAAATTAAACTTCTTTGCATTGTACTATTTCGGCGACGGTTCGCTCCTGGGGCCCTACCCAAGATGCAAACGCTCCTAACGTTTTTCTTTTCTATCGCTCAAAATGTCGAGATGACATTCTCCTGCGTTTCGATAAACCACGTGAGTTAGTGACAATTAATTCGTTCTGTATAGTGCTCGGCAGATAAGAAGTAAATTCTAACTTCTGTCATTCCAGTATAAATTACAACCTCAAACCTAAGAATAGGTTATAAATTGTACTGCGATGACAGGTGTCAGAATTTACTTCTTATCGGCCGGGCACTGTAGTAAGCAAGTTTGAAAAAAGAACGAGTTGTATCTCTCTAATATGTCTCTGAGTACGGCGGTAAGTCCTTAGGGTTGGCGAAGCCTTCGCAACCGCCGAGCTAAGTTCACTTGCCATCTGGAGGTTACTGTGCATTACCAAAGTAAAAAAAAAGTGTACCCACTGGATCCGAGGCGGGTAACATCATCAACGGGCGTCGAACCGCCATCATTCGTGTTCATGTGGAATGACGAGGCGGCCATGACACCACTCAGCCTCACTTTTTGCTGTTACAAATCATTAACCTCATTTTGCTATCACGCGAGTTCGCTACGATGTGACAATTACGGATCAAAATTTTAAATCATTATTGTAATCCCAACAAATGCAAGTTTTTATGAAGACCAGGATATCCACTGTGGCCCTATATATCTATCAAGTTTGTATAGGATTAACGTATGGTGCTGGGCGGCCGTGTCGAGAAGGAGAAAAAAAACTAATTTGCATCGCAACTCACGACTCAGTAAATAAGTTTCTGTCAAAATTTTTTTTTTTGGGGCTAGCTTTTGTTGCCGTCTGTACTTTTATTTGCAAAGATATTATTTGCTAAAATCCAAACAGAAGAGCACTAACGTGTTGGGTAACGTTAAGTATAGCGTAGATCTTGTCGCCATCTTCCAACTCCATCATAAGATCAGCTCTTAGATACATTGTCATTGCAATACGTATCACACGAGCCTAAACTTGATGTTGTAGTTCCTATAACCACCTCCCAGCTCCAGCATCAGATCAGCATCCATGTTATCATTGCCGGGAAGTGGGTCAAATTTAACTTGCAAGATTTCATTACAGACACCGAGACAGGTGAAACTAAATAAAAGCTCGTATAAACGGGCCAAGTGCGCTATTCACTCTTGTATGGGGCCTCCATTTACTTTATTATTTTAAACTACATTATCCCTAATACAGACTTTTATTCTGGTAATCGAAGCAAAGCGAGGGCAGGTTACTAGTTGCCAATTGTCTAATGGCCAAGAAGCTGGGTCATCTAAATCGAACATTCATTATAACGTTAATTCGGTTTCAACTCAGTAATAGGCACCTAAATGCTATTGTTAAGAGGGAAAGTTAGCGTTTTCATATTTTACAAATTCGTGCGGTTGTACGTTAAAGACATCATTAATCTAAAACACCAAAATAGAAGAAGTGCTAAAATCACGAGCTAGGTACAAGTACCTAACTTCATTATGTCCATGTTCCAATTTTGGTTTGTCTGTGGTCATTTATTCAAAATGGCGTCAACCGCGAACGTTTCGAAATCTGAAATTCAAATGCGGAAGTGTTTCACAATTCTTTACCGAGCGTGTCTTTTGGTGATAATACAAGTGATTGACGGTATAGGAGATTATAAGATTTACGTTGTCTATACAGTGAAGTAGTAACTAGTGGGTAGGAGACGTCATGGTTCGCTGCTACCGTCACGGACTGCCGAACTCCCTACTTCGCGTCGCCTTCGGGAATCCTCGGCGATCTTCGGGTGCACTCGGCTCCTAGGTCCCCAATTCCTAGGTGCGCAGTGACTCAACTAATAACTATCTTTGAGTGCAATGATATCAGAGTTGTCATTCGTTGTAATTGGATGGTATGTGTGTTATGATTATGACGTGGTTGTCCATAGCGTAATTTTTCAGTGTTACATTTTTTTAACAAATATTTTAGCGTTAAGGATAATTAACATTGATTAAATTGGTCCATTTGTGTTCGATTTTCCCCTGATATCTATTTATTATGTAGGTATACCCTGCGTCAAAGAATTTATAATGAGGGCGTACATAATATTTTAGTAGTTACGGCATTGCAGGGTTATCAATAAGAAACTTCGCTGCTTATGTAATTTTCCAAAAAGGCGTTTAATTACTTTAAACTTGTCTGTCTCCTTCTGACATTCTGTAGAGTAAATTAATTAACAGATTTTAATATACGGATGCAAAATGTTATATTTTGACCTGTGGTACTGAAATTCTGAAGCAGTATTAAAAAAAACGAGACCTTTATGGGTTTTTTCTTTTACATTCGTTAAAGATATCACGCAAAGATACGTCCTTCCCTTCCCTTAGGAAGTAAGTAGGACCATACCGTGGCCCACCCTCCTGTACTCGTAGTGGTTACAGGGCCCCAGCCAGGGGGCAATCCCCCACCCCCACTATGAAATAGGCGTAGATTTATTCTTCCTGAAAATGAAATTCCACAGTCCTCACGTTAAACACAAGAAGGCTTTTTCGACGACACATGTGCTATTTTAAAACGTTTGTTCTTACGGATTGAAAATATTTCTTATACAATGCTTTTGTGTTAATACTCGTCTTTGTTTGAAGGCTTTAGGGCTTAACGTTGTCCCATGCACATGATTCACTAAGTGCATGAACAAAAAATAGCATTTGTTGTAAGTTGAACGTATTTAGACACTTAGGTTTTTTTTTTTAAGGTAAAGTTAATACTTTACTAATTGTTTTACTACTTTATTTTTTACTGATTTATTATGAAAATATAAATCACATTTCGTGGTAGGGTGTGGATGCATTACGCAAACTGTGCAATTGTGCGGTGAGCGCGAGTATTTGTTCTTATGTATTTCTATTAAAATATGTATTACATGTATGTTTATCATTTTCTTGTACCCATAGTAAAAACCTGAAATTTATTATAGTACTTGGTCAATATTTGTACGGTTATACGGTTATATTGCTGTAGAAGACCACACCGTGACGTGTGTGTGTGTTATATTTGTTCTGAATCACTTCACCGCTACACATAGAACCGCTTGCTTGCAGTGATTTACGTTTCCTACTTCAGTTATCCTGTTTTTGTAAAGACTGCGTCTATGAGTTGCAGGAAAACTTTAAAGAAGGCACTAGAAATATTTACGTTATTGGGTTTTCCTATTAATAGTTGAACAAATCATAGCCGTAGTGATAAATGTTGAACCATAATTTCTATAAATACTTAGTCGGACAGTTATGAAAGAATTAGTGGTTAGCTAATGCAAGCAGCTAACTAAAAGTCGCCGAGTACGAATAATACCAACTCTTATTGTGTTTTCTAATAACCTAAAGAGTTTTTTTGAAATCGATGATTGTTTTTTTGTTGTACAATGATAGTAATGAGCGTACCTACTTCGTTATCGCGGGAGCAATTACGATTTGACAGTACTCAAAGATTATGACAAATAGGCAAAAGCAGAAGCGACACTCTCATAGTGGCGCATCTCTATAGGAAAGGTGTGATAAAAGTTGACATTTTAAATTACTGACTACGTATATTACCATCGCATTCCTCTATTGAAGGGCAGTAAATGTTGTAATTATATTTTTTTTTATATTTCTGTTGCTTTAAGAGTAAATCGAATCAAACTGTTTTATTAGTAGGTATGGAGAATAATATACAAAATATATCGCGAGATTCCCTCCTTATTCCGGTTTCAGGTTTTTTTTTAATAATATGCCACGCTATTCTCAAAGACACTTGGTGGCTCTAGAGTGCCCTTTTCGGGAATTCATGATTATCAATTAAGAAAGCGAAAAACTTGTTAAAAAGCCTTTTATGAATCATCTAGTATCAATATCATTAAGCTAAGCAGTACCATCTACATAATCAGGTTTTAAAGATCGAAGGTTTAAATATCGTAATACTGCATGGTCAGGGGTCTCAATACGTACCTAAGCAAAATCGATTGTAAGATTTGAAGCAAGCAGCCACAAACAAACAAATATATGCGGTGAAGCTAAATGAAACCGTTTAAAAAAATTAACACATTGCTGGCTTATTACGAAAGTTTCGTTGCCCAACTAAGTATGCCTTTTCCAGAGAAAAAGTCGTGCAAGATATGAAGAACTTAGAGGTTTCGAATGCGTAGGTTTAATATTCCTTTTTTATAAATCGGTTATTTGTGTCCTATAACAGATTTGTTTTTGCTCGCGATAACGATGTATGGAATGAGGGCGCTACTGAACGCTCGGTCCAGTCTTGATTAACAATACGAGTATTTATATAAATAAAATAATCTTAAATAAAACTAAAAACCGTCTTCAAAAGGCAAACAGTACCTAACTAGTGCAACTGAATTCGGCTTTTCGGTTAAAAATATAGTGGGACGCCGACTTCAGTTGGACTGACCATTACCTATCATTTAAAAAGTTATTTCATTATTTTTGAAGACGGTTTTTATTTTTTTAAACATTTATTTTATTTCATACCATTTAGTGATCCTAATATGCCGTCCATGTATATGTATTCCTATAATATTTGAGAAGTTATCTCAATTCCTCAAGGATCCCCCATCAGATACCAACTTGGTGGCAATGAGACCACCTTGGGAGTCTACTCTATTAAACAAAAAATAATTTTCAAAATCGATCCACAATTGACGGAGTAATCGCGTACACGCAGTTAAAAAAAAAAAGAAAAAAACATACAGTCGAATTGATAACCTCCTTCTTTATTGAGGGCGGTTAAAAAGTAAAGAATAGTGATTATGTCCATGAAGGTCAGACTAAATGATGAAGTCAACCATTAAAAAGCGGCCAAGTGCGAGTCGGACTCGCCCATGAAGGGTTCCGTAGCAGCAAGTAACATAATATAAAAGTTCGTTGTAGCTTTGATCAATGTTTTTATGACGTATTAAAAAAAAACTACTTACTAGATCTCGTTCAAACCAATTTTCGGTGGAAGTTTGCATGGTAATGTACATCATATATTATTTTTACATTTATCATTCCCTTATTTTAGAAGTTACGGGGGGGGGGACACACATTTTTCCACTTTGGAAGCGTCTCTCGCGCAAACTATTCAGTTTAGAAAAAAATTATAATAGAAACCTCAATATCATTTTTGAATACCTATCCATAGATACCCCACACGTATGAGTTTGATGAAAAAAAATTTTTTGAGTTTCAGTTCTAAGTATGGGGAACCCCAAAAATTTATTGTTTTTTTTCTATTTTTGTATGAAAATCTTAATGCGGTTCACCGAATACATCTACTTACCAAGTTTCCACAGTATAGCTCTTATAGTTACGGAATAAAGTGGCTGTGACATACGGACGGACAGACGGACAGACATGACGAATCTATAAGGGTTCCGTTTTTTGCCATTTGGCTACGGAACCCTAAAAATGTTAAGCATACTTACGACCTTGTCATTGCGATTATCATTCCCATTGCCTTACTTGTCATTAAAATGTTCAGTTTAAAGTTTATTACGACAAGGCAAAAAAGTCGTCAACATTATCATTAGCCTACTGAATGTATGTATTTAATCTCTAAAATCGTAAGTTTCAATTTAGCTCCGGAACTATTGGTTCGAATTCAATTAATCGGATGTCATAATGATTCGTTAGAAACGTGTTAGATTAGAAAGCAAAATTTACCTATCATAATTGTATTGTATTGTATTATTGGTATGTTTGATTTTACTTTTTGGAATTATTAACCGATGCGTTGTAAAACAAAACATTAGTCTGTGTGGATATTTATTAACTCGATGACATAGGTAGTCAATTTTGTACAGAGTTCATTACTCGTAAAACTGACGCTGAATCTTTTAGTGGCTTATACTTAGTATAGTAAAATTGTACTGCACCACGCTGTTAATACTCGTAATTGTTTAATTGTTCTGGCCCTGGGAACCGAGTCGGTGTTAAGCCGATAGGTATTTCACAACCGATAACTGAGTTAAGATGTGCCTTAGAGGCCTTTTCACGGCTGCTCAAGATGGTTGGAATTGACCACCTTTTATTTCTGTAAATGCCCTTAAATAAGAATACCATTTATTTGGAGATTAGGGTTTCCCCTATGTTTTAGAATTTTATTTTTATCAGTTTTTGAAATATTCGCGAATTTGTGGAAAAATGGCTTTTATAGGTTTAATCGGATCGACTCCACGGTCTTTCTTATTCAAAAATGTATCCCTATGTAGTCTGTGGCTGACAACGTCCGTCACTAAGTTCAAAGGTTTAAACAATTTCTATTCCTCTAAACATACTTAAGTAGGCTATTTTATAATGTGTTAGTACACAAGCGTACTCGTAACATCACGCCTACTGCGCCTACATTCCCAGAGTGGGGTAGGCAGAGCCACAGAATCACCAACAACACTAAAAAAGTTTTTTGATAATTCTGTCACCGCATTTTGCACAATTAATACTTATGTTAACCAGTGTTAGTGACAGGTTGTGTTAGTTTAAGTACCAATTTCACGATACGATGTTAATTATAATCAATGTTAATCTACTGTTAGTTGATACATTTTGACAACTGTCTAATCGTTTGTTAAGTGGTTAACATCGTATGGTGAAATTGGTACTAAAGTCTTTAAATAAGCGACTTAAACTAAAAAGTAATGAAAAATAAAAAAATACGTCTATTCTAATTTTTTAAATAGTTTTAGGACGTTTAATAAAATAAAGTGGTTAAAAATTAAAGGTAGTTAATTGCGGTTAAAATACTGACACAGAGTAACCCAACAAGTCTAACAGACAGGACATCATAGAATAAAAACTAAATGTTTAATGTTTAATGTTTATTTGGGCACAAACGGTACAAGTAAAGAAAAATTATTACAAAAAAAACTTACATTATACCTTGACCAGTGAAGTTACCACAGTTAACTAATACAATACAGAGTAACACGTTAAAAAAATATGTGTTGTATGTTATACTTAGTATTAAATTCAAGTACAAATATTTAATTTAAAAACAGACAACACTTAATGTTTAGACAACGCTATCTTAAATCTAAGAAGGGAAAGACTAAATATATCTAAGTGAGAAAACGTACTATTATAGTTTTTAAAAGTTCTACATAAGAATGAATTCGATGCATATTTGTTACGAGTAAAGGGAACATGAAATAGATTGGTATTACCTCGAGAATTAATGCGAGGAGCCCTAAGGCCAATTTTACCTAGCAAGTGCGGGGAATCAATCTCACATGAAATAATTTTATGCAATAAAATTAGGTCTCTAAGTTTGCGCCGACTCTCAAGCGAAACTACATTGCCGCGGTAGAACGAACAGTCCGACCGCTTAGATTTCCACTCTAAGTGTTTGAATAATTTGTCTTGAAGTTTTTCGATGGAATCAATATAAATATTGTATTGAAAAGAAAGGCATAGAAGAAGTGATACAAAAAAAGGAAACATAAAATATAGATACTCATAACTGATATGCACAGCCTTATTGGGATTAACTGTTGCTGTCGCACACTGATGCATAGGAATATAATCTACGACCATGGTGTCCAGTTGGTGTCGTTGGAGACCAGTTTACACGAGTTGACAACGCCTTGGTGTATACAGCTAGTTTTAGCGAGGACTAAACTCCTATTATTGAACATTCATATTAAATTTTCTAGAGAGGTATAGATTTGAATCTTTTGTTATAGGGCTCCTTCTATGCCTTTAATTCTTATTATATGTAGCAAACTTAGAAAACTCGACTGCCATTGTAAAACGCGAATATATTACCATTATTTATAAGAACATTCATATGTTTTAAAGTATTTATTTATTGTACTAACAGTAATCAATCTATTGTCAAGTTTACATGGTAATAACGATGCTGTGATGGTTATTACGCATCTGTTATTACCATGGCATCGCACTTTCCAGATCTGTTATCACCATCGACCCTTCGGTCACTCCATGGGTGGCATTCTACCGTTACCGACGGGAAAATTACGTTTTTAAAAGCGAATAGAAAAAGACTTAACTGCTGGTTGCAGTAATTAAACAAATTACGTGGTCAGGTACTCGAGCAGTCCTCTTCGACTCCAATTACGTAACATCTTGTGACTGAAAGGTAACGTAATACACATAAACATAACACTTAACTGTGCGATAACAAAAGGAATTATTATGTCTCAATATTTTATTGTTATAAAAGGGTTGCTTTTATAACGCGCGACCGCCCTCATTGGAAAAAGGACGAATAGCTATCAAAGCTCTTTTGTAATAAAGATCTTATTAATAATTAGAGACAATTGAGTTTGATTAAGCAAGTGAATTACATGTGGCTTTACTGTTATTCGGGGAGACTATATTTATTAAAGCTAGATTTGTCAAAAATAATTTTATCCAAGATTTTACCCTTTATTATCCGACTGCCCGAAGAGGATTATGTTTTTCAAGCGTATGTATGTACGAGTATTTATGCCTATTTCAGGGCACGGTCCTCAGCCTAAACGGACATACTCTTATGAGGTGTCATCACCTCATAAGAGTATGTATCAGCTCAGAAGAGTTGAGTTGAAAATGGTGCCTGCGTAAAAAATAGAGAACTTATATATTTTTTCTTAATATCACAATATTAATTAAAAATAGCCCATTCCAAATATAAATACAGTATAATATAACACTTTGACGCTAGCATTTTGACAGGATAATCAAAAAAGTACGTACATGTAAGGATTAATTACATTCATTAAAAGACCTTGTCTTTACAGTTAATTTGTTGTTTGTTTTTTTTTAATATTTACTTATTTAATCTCGCAATATTGTTTTTTTATGGCATTTAGAAGGCAAGCGATTACACAGGCCATCTGATGGTAAGTGGAAACTGTGACCCATAGATATTTGCATTCACAAGACTGCAATCCTAAGACTGCAAATGCGTTGCCAACCCTGAGGACTAAGATGGAATGCCTCTATGCTAGTTATTTCACCGGCTGTCTTATCCCCAAACCGAAACACAACAATGCGAACACTGCTTTTCGGCGGTAGATAAGATAAGATGGTGGTAGCGATCCCGAAGGAGCCTGCACAAGGTCCAACCACCCGCAAAATTAAAATTATACAGTAGTTACTATTATTATGACTATCTGTAAGTAATGCGATACATAGATCCTACTAACGCTAAGTATTGTATTAGGATGAACTAGAAAAAAAATTCTCGGATAGTCAGAAACCCAGGGCCGTGGTATCATTTAACTTCCCGTTAATCCTAAACGTCGTGAGACCTGACCAGCTCACCCAGTGTTTTATTTCATAACGAATATTGACACCAAACCACTCGACAACTTGTTATCCGACTATGCAACTTGATACCCGCAATGCATAATTAAAACGCGAATGGATAAAATCCGAGAATCCATGGCTATACAACACCGTGCGGGTGGCACCACTGGAATCTGACATTTGATACGCGCGAACCGTTCCTATGGAACACCACTATTGTCAATAATTTCTTTCTTCAGACTACTTAACGCTTTGACTTAGAGGCTATTATGGCACTGAATAATATTCCCAAGTGTGGTAATCATGTCAGCACTTCAGTGAACTAACGTGCCTCGCTTTCTTCTAAGAAGTTAGAAGGGTATAGAGTACTCGGCTATGAGAATTGGAATACAGTTTTTCATTTATATTCTAAATAATTGCCTTTTTTAAGAATATTTTTCAAAGCATTTCATGATTAAAACTATTTATTAAAAACATGTGCCCTCGCCTCTTACAACGAAAAAACTGTGTGATCCGTTTTCAAAGTTATAACTTGTAATATAATAGACAAGCGTCATTGAAACATCAAGTAAACAAATAATCGCAATACAATAAATTTATTATTTTATAGGATTTTAACCTTTTTAATCTTTAACGCCTGACGTCAAATACAAATGCGTCACTCACACGCCAAACATGAATTAAAATTTATGCAACATTTAACTTAATCCTAACGAAATAAGGTCCCTTATAAACTATACCTGTGACAACTATAAGTGTCGGTGGTATTGTGGTGACAGCTCATGCCTAGGCGTCGTTCGGACATCGTTTAAGGGGAGCAAAACGTTATCGCATTTTCTATGAAAATGTTTTGCTTCACAGTCCTCTTAATACAGCATTTCCAGCATGACCCTTGGGTCTAGGGTAGTTTTGCTGGACACAATCACTTCAAATTTATTGATAAGGGATTCCATATAACTTCAAAGAATTAAAAATTATCACAAATAACTTAAAATAGAAAATTAACGTATGATTTATTCATAAAAAATAAAGATAATTTGTACAGAAATAAATGTTATGACAATACCTGCTTTCTTCCGACATCTATCTAAATTTTTCTAATAAGGTAAAATATTCTAGAGGTTTTACCTATGTTTTATACAAAACCACAACAACGATGATATAGCACAATTCGGACCGCATTTAGCCGGTAATTAATAATTATTATTATGTGCTTTTATAACGTATTGTTTTATCCAACTGCAGACATTGATTAGAGAAGCCAATTTCTCGACATGTTTTTTTTTACCTTTTTTAAAAACGTGTATCCCCATTGTGAGATCACAAACATTCCCATGGTTTTAGTTCGTGTTCATCATATTTCATTAGAATGCAAATTACTTATCGGGAACAAATAAACGCTTTGTTTAATAATAAATATTTATAAGGAGCTATACATAGATTAAGTATTATCAAATTTGTAATGAGTAACTGGGACCCCAAGCGTGGTGCAATTGCAAAATATAATAATTAAATAAATTTCAGGAAACAATCTCACATGAGTTGACCGTGGCCCAAATTAAGCTCTAGGCTTGTACTATGGGTGCTCAATAGAAAGATTAGTCAGAACCATCTCAGAGAATCCGTAAGAAGTTTTCCTGATCTTGTAAATTTTGTTCATTTGTCAGGAATACTCCACGTAAGTATAAGTCCGAAAATTGTATGAAAATAAAATATTGAACATTTATATATCTCCAATAGTAGCGGCCGCATGGGAAAAATATCACAATCTACATTAGATATTTAGTCAAGACTATCTGTTTGTATCTAGTGACCCTAGAAGTCTTCATACATCATAGTTGTTTTGTGAGCCGCCCTTGATTTTGTAGTGTGAGTATATATACCTTTATTGTTTGTATAATTAGATATTGTTACAGCGATGTTATCACATGAGAAGCCGTGCGGGAAAATTCACGACACAATAATTAAAGTTGATGTTGTTTGTTATTCAGCCGAGTTTATTGTTCAGCCTACTTCGTACCTTTATCTTATTATGATCAGGTTAAACAGCTGTATGCAATTACTAAACGAGTGAAAGCGACAAGGTACAAAAGTCGTCAGCTACTTATGACGGTAATGATACAAAAATTGCCCTTCCAATCCATTGGCCTTAACGAACACTATTAGGTACCTACATACTTTTCAATAATTACATACGATGTTCTGTGTCAATCCATGTGATAAATCAAAGTACCTAAAACATATTTTACTTATAGGGTTTGAAAAGATAATCCCAAAAAATATAAAATATGGGTAGGTAATTAACAGTAAAGTTTATTTCGCCATTTGAGCCCACTTCAAGGTTAGATACTAACCTAACTTATAAAGTATTTACTATTTTAAATTTAATTTGTGCTTGTTCAGAATCAAAAAGGGTAGAATTAATGTAGTTTTTATTTTTCTAAATTAATGGCAATCTTGAATTATTATTATTACTAAAACGCATGCTTTGCTATTTTATAACTTGCTCCTTGCTATACTGGTTGGAATCGGAAAACATAATAATATGACTTGACCAGATTTTAACACATTACGAGATTTACGAGCACAAATTATTTCTATTCTTATCAAGGACGCGGCAAAAAAGTTGGCCGTCGTAATCGAAACTGTATAGAGCTTGGACATATATTTGTGCAGTTAGTGTTTTTATAAGCACAACTGATGATAAGTTAACTAGCTGATAATTAATTGTTATCTTATCGATTATTGTGAGCAAAATGCCGATAACAAACCGAAAACAAATGCAGAGTTCCATTTATTCTTAGTTATTTGGCTTGTGTATGTTTTAATACATCGTAACAAAATTTATATGAATAGCGACATGACATCTAATTTCGTTATTGTTCAGTGTTCTTTACCGTATTGATATAACACTAGAGGCCTCTCATATAAATATTCCTAATCATTTGAGGGTTGCAGTGTTTAGTGTAGTGGCTAAGCCAATACAATAACAATATACAACATTATCCTACTTAGTATTTAAATAAACTGTTATGTGATTGCGATACCCTGCTTTTTTCACCCACCTCAGTCAAATAAAGCTACCTATGAAAAAAAACAGAGATCCTCGATCTTATCGAGATTGTCGAAAATCAGAGAACAAAATGTTGACGGTACCTATCTCAATTAAAATATCTACGTCCGTCTTTTTCGGCTTGGTTTAAGGCTCAGATATGTATGTCAATAGACAGGAGTGCTAATGCTGTTTGTAAATTCACATACTCGCGGAGCGTCAATATAAATAAGAATGCGTTAATAATGTACATGAAAACAGCAACGTAAAGCGGTTTACATAATACAACCTGACCAATTTCAACCACGTCGTCGACATACAAACAGACAGGCGGAAGGACAGGTCGTTTTTTCCTTTTTGATCGGTTGTTAAAAATGAGATTGTGATTGTGTGATTTGTATGTTCACGAACACACGCAAGCGGATAAAACTAAATAAAAAAAGCCATGCAAACAATGTAAAAGAGTTTTTAAATAGACCAATGTCACTTGAAGTATCCTAATAAGATATTGTTGTACTGAAGACCGTAACACGGAAAACATATAACAATAACTTAAACCGACACAGTACAAGGTCGGTGCTCATAGATATGTATCTGTACACATAATCGCTGAACATCTAATTATTATATATCTACTGACTGAGTAGTTACCGTGTAGATATGATATGCGGAACGTCAATGAAAACATGATGATAACTTTAGAAAAAACTCGGAATGATAATTATCAAAGCTTAGTACACCCATAGCACAAGCCTTAAAAGCCGTTCGTTTGGGAGCCTAGTCAAGATGTACGCTATGCTTGCGATTTTCGACAATCGATGAGCAGGGTTGAAGTAAGCTGTGGCCCTAGCCAAGATGCAAACGCTTCTAACGCTTTTCTTTTCTATCGCTCAAAATGTATGGGATGATAGTCGACCACGTGGTGTATCGAAACGCACGAGAATGTCGTCCCATACATTTTGAGCGATAGAAAAGAAAAACGTTAGAAGCGTTTGCATCTTGGTTAGGGCCCCTGATGATAGATCGCGTCGACCGCTCATGTCAACTCCATACATTTGAATTCAATAGAAAATAGAAACGTTAGCATTGTCCTCAATTTCTTTCTTTTCGAAATTTTTCTAGCGCTTACCACCATCTTTTCTGCTAACCGCCCAGCAGCAGTGTCTGCCGATGCATTTTGCGGCGGCGAGACAGCCAGTGTTATCAGCACGTGTATCCGTATAACTATTTGTCTATCTGTACTAGTGGTGTTTAAAAAAATTGACAATATATCTGTTTCTGATTTCTATTGACTTGGTCAACTCTAGGATTCAAACTCACTAGGTACTTTATGAGTCGACACTCTACGCCACCGACGCTCATTCCGAATGATGGTAACAATGGCAACGCATTTGTAATGTTCAGATTGCATAATTACATACATGGATTAAAGAGCCGACTTACTATCAGATGGCCTCTATGCTCATTTGCCTTCTTATTGCCATAAGAAAGACATCGTCATATCCATGATAACCGTTATCGCTAAGGCACAGATTATTATACGTGTTTTATTAATTTTATTATTTTGAGTAACACCACGACATCTGCGATCTCATTTTTTGACCCGTTAACGCATAAGCATTCCGTGACAACAGCGCAATGACTAAAACTATTACCCTTTTTTAACTTGAAAGGGTAACTTTAAAGCTACGAAAAGTGATAGCAACACCAAAAAAGCAGTGTATCAATTTAACATGTTTTTTCATAACAGACAGCAATGTAGCGATTGTTCGACCGCAGTTGCGGCTGTTGACAAAATACGGGCATTGTTCCTGCGACAATGCACCGGCCAATTTTGTCATAGCTTTATTTTTTAATTATTTTTTAATGGCGTTTCATATTTGACACTTGGGCTTAGTTTGGATTTGTGCTTGAACTCAGACGTAGAGTAGTCATAGATAAGTAGCTTTCACCGAACACTAACGACTGCAAAGATTAATACCTGTGTGCGAGTCGAATTGTCGTTATAAAGGGAAATACGGCTCGTTGCTGGTCGTATGTTGCACACTCACGAGCATTTATTAAAGGGTCAGGTTATACTTAAGAGGACAGTGAAGCAAAAAATCCATACAAAATGCGATAACGATTCTCCCCTTAAACGTTGTCTGATTTTTTCGATTTTTAACCGACTTCAAAAAAGGAGGAAGTTATACGTTCCATTGTATGTTTTTTTTTTATGTATGTTCACCGATTACTCCGTCAATTGTGGACCGATTGTAATTTTTTTTTGGTTTGATAGAATATACTTCCGAGGTGGTCCCATTGTCACCAAATCTGAATCTGATGAGGGGATCGGTAAGGAATTGAGGGAACTCCTCAAATATGGTAGGCAAACGTATAGCGATTCTAGTTTTTTTAGTATCAAATCTAGCATTTGCATTCAGAAAGTATCATTTGGGGAAGTGGAACTGATAATGAAGACCACAGATGGCCATCGGAACTCCTCACCGGTACCTATTTCAAGGGTAGCGATCTGATATCTCGATTAAGATAGTTGAGCGACTACAACGAAGAATATTTACTTGTATGAAATATGACATTGACTTTCCGGCGGCATTGCTTGCGTCGCGCTTGAAACTTAAAGTTTTATATCAACTAGTGAGTGGGACTACAGAACAGCGTATTATGATCACTAAAAAGTATAAAATATAATAAATGTTTTTTTAAACATTTATTTGAATATATTGTAGCTATTATGAAAGACTAGGTCTGTACGTTTTCCTTTCCAAGAAAATATTTATTGGAAAGAAAAAAAAGAAAAACAAAAGCGGAAACGTAAAGATCTAGTTTTTCATAATATCTACAACATATTCAAAAATCGTGGAAATCGAATTAGATTTAGGGGTTGAGAAACGTTATCGCCCAGAGCCAAATTTATATGGATTATTTTTGACAGCTACGCGATTAAAGCATCACCAATATATCTATTCTGTGGCATCGCTTCACAATGCTCTTAACTTCTTTACAAAATTACCGTTGTAATATACGAGACGATTTTTTTTGGACATATTATAGGTTTGTTCCAAATTACTGAGGTAGGTTTAGGTTGTATCAATGTTTCAGCTGCTAAAGCACTTAGAAACAGGAAGCTCCGCGTAAGTGTCCTAACTCATTACTCTAATTAGTTAGAATATTTTTTCCAAACAGTTATTATGGTCCAATTATTAGGACGGAGTGGAATAAAGGGGAAAAAGCAGCCGATCGAGCACTTAACAGGAAATGCTTATATTATGATCTTGATACACCACTTAGTACTTTTTAGCGTAACGTGTGCTAATGCACTAGGCCGGCGTTATATTGTTACTAGCCGCTGCATCAGTGCATCGTACGGTGTACAGCCATGTGATTCTCTAAGCGTATCACTTATTAACTGGACGCGGTTGTATTGTATAATCCGGCGAGTTCAAGTAGTCCCGCCGGAGCGTACAACACACGTTAGAGCGCGTGCCTTCTCAGTTCAGCTAACTAATTCATATACATTTTTGGGTTCAGTATCCAAAGGGTAAAACGGAACTGTCCGTCCGTCTGTCTGTCCGTCTGTCACTAGGCTGTATCTTATGAACCGACATGTATGTATTTCTGTTGCCGTTATAACAAAAAATACTAAAAAAACCGTATAAAATGAATATTTAAGGGGCTACCATACAGCAAACGTGTTTTTTTTGCTCGTTTTTGCTCGATATTCATAACGGCAACGGATAGACCCTTGAAATATTCACGGAATATTCACTTACATATTCACTTTAATAATACATAATTAAATTAAAATCAAACAAATATTTAAGGGGGCTCCCAAACAACAGACGTTTTTTTTTTCCATTTTTGTAGATAATGGTACGGAATCCTTCGTGCGCGAGTCCGACTCGCACTTGGCCTGTTTCTGTAAATGTCTGTGGGTGTCAGGTCCTAATTACCCTTTCGGAGGAGCTGATATCTATTAATAGACCCAAGCCATGTCCATGGAACCGGCCCCGGTTTTGAATCGGTCCATCCACAGATAGGTACACAGATACAGATTATCTTATCTTATATCAAGTGAACTGAACCCTCGAATGTGTTTACGCTTACATGTGGATGCACTCGACCTATGAATCCACAGGTCGATTAGTGGAGAGGCGTTCAGTATTAATACACGATCTAAACAGACACACGGGTTACATATAGGAACATAACAACCCTCGTTCAGCTTCAAAAATAAACGAAAAATATTGCAATATATTAATTAAAGATAGCTAGGAATGGTTTATGTAACGTGTGTATGGCTTTTACAGGAATCCCTAATTTGAAATTGAATTCAAATCCTGGGTTCAAATCCCGGTAAGGGCAGATATTTGTGTTGATGAGCACGAGTATTTGTTCCTGAGTCTTGGATGTTTTCTATGTATTTAAGTATGTATTACTTCTATATAAGTAAGTAAGTTTATCGTTGTCTAGTACCCATAGTACAAGCCTAGAGCTTAAGTTTGGGACTAGATCAAGATTATTATTATTATTATTATTAATTATCTTTGTACTATCAGGTCTATCAGCAATAAACAGGATTGGTAGTTGTTTTTTTATGGCATAGGCACACATAATACAGGATACTTTTGGGCAAAATTTGTACATCAATGAAACTTTGCTTATAACTTCATCTTTTTAGTAGAACTGAGAATCTGCGGAGTGCTATTAAAATTCAGGGGTCTTACCCCCTTCTTTTGGAAATGCACATTTTACATACTTGCAAGTGAAGTGGCATTTGAATCGAATGAGACCAAACCAATACTTGTAGGATCAATGTTTTGCGAGATACGAGTATGAAGGAAAAAGGGGAAGCGTGTTAGAAAATATTAAAACAAAAATATATTTCAGACCAAGTAGCATTTACACAGTCATAGTAAAGTATTAAATGAGCAAAAAACAACAACATACAGTTGAAATGAGAACTTCCTCCTTTTTGAAGTCGGGTAAAACCATTTGAAAACGTTTACACAAGTATAATAGGTATAATATATTTAATTATTAATATTCAATTTATACTTCATCTTTCGAAATCACTGAGATCATCGGGGTAAGTGGGATCTGTGAACAATATACATTTGTATTCTCAATACAACAATCTGAAGATAGAAATCCTAAGTCGGCTAATGCCTTGCCAACCCTGAGGACAAAGATGGAATGCCTCTATGCTAGTAATTTTACCGGTTGTATTATGCCTCCACTTCAGAACACAACAATGCGAACGTTGCTGTTTGGCGGTAGGCTAAAGAATATGATGGTGGGCGCGATCCGGATGGACCGTACACAAAGTCTTACTACCACTAAATGTTTCGAAAAAGGAATTAACAAGTAGCTAGCTAGCTAGTAGTAGATTTCAAAATCCGTCTACCCTTGCATGATTGAGGAGGTTCTATTATATCATACTTGCTGTTCATGACAGTCCTCGGGTAAATATTAATCCAACGGTACCCCGCACTTAAAAATCTGTCAAGGGCTGAGTCATAAAAAACAAGGATACATACATACGACGACACGCTAGCCTAGTTGGTAGTGACCCTGCCTCCGAAGCCAGCGTTCCTGGGCTCAAATCCCGGTAAGGGCAGATATTTGTGTGATGAGCGCGAATATTTGTTCCTGAGTCTTGGATGTTTTCTATTTATTTAAGTATGTATTTCTCTATAAAAGTATGTTTATCGTTGTCTAGTACCCATATTACAAGCCTAAGGCTTAGTTTTGGTCTAGGTCAATTTGTGTGACATTGTCCTGTGATTTATTATTATTATTATTATTATACACCCAAAAAACATTGCTCTTTTGTTTCTATAGTTGGGAAAAAGATAATCAATTCCAGATCTTTTTTAATACCAAATAACTACATTTATCTATTGCTTAATCTGCAATTCCAGCACAATGCAAAAATAGTAATATACAGGTCGCTCAGTGAAGAAACTTTCAGATATCAAGCTGAAAAGAACACAGTACAGTAAGTGACAGGGGTACCCATGATCTTAGCCAAAAGGCAGAGAAGGGATATATAATAATAATTTAATAAAAAAATTATAACTTTCTAGTATTGTACACTTATTTTTGTGTCAACGGTGCACTCGTTGCACCGCTGTATTTGCCGTTCGGCGCTCTCGCCAATTTATCTATTATATTCATTCTAGTCATCCGACCGATCTAGACCAAGACTTCAAGTGTTTGACACGCCATCGAGACATTAGACATAGACATCCTTTATTGATAATAATTTCATCACAAGTAATGCTTAACCTAGTTACAACTAGTTACATCTCCGGTGCATTACCGGTGTATTCTCGGCTGTCAAGGATTTTCGGATGGTGGAGTGCAATGGCAGTGCCTTGAAATCGTTTGGTTCTGGGTTTTGTGTTACCTTTTCTTTTATTTCGGATAGAACCGCTGGAAAATCATATGTGGCCGAATACAGAAGCTCAGTATTTAATTCCGTGCAGATCTCTGTGGGGTTTGAGAGGAGATCGTGTCAGCCACAGCGGTTATGGGGTGTGATTGAGGATATCTGACATCTATCTAATGCAATCTATTATTATAAGGGTGTGTAAAAACTTCTGATGTCCTAGTCAAAATAAGGCTGCAAGTTCCAACAGGATCTCCGTTGTACTCAACGTAGACCCACCAAGTTTTGAGACGTTAGTTAGTCTTAATAAGTTGTCGATGACATTGCCAAAAGTACGTAAGCAACCAACTTATTGGATCATATAGATATAAAAAAGCTTAGGGTAAAACTTCACATATTTAAATGCTTCACATAATGAATCTGCGATGACTAATGCAACTAATAACGTGGGCTATATAATATAGTGATGACTCCGCATTAAGTGTGTGTATACCCGTGGTATTATTCTTCTTCACGTATCGACTAGTTCATATAGAAATGACATACTTCCTGTTACGATCACGTGGCTATTAGTGTTTCGTTTTGGTTCGCCCAAGATTTATTTAAATGCGCAAAATAAATCACATTCTTAACTTGTTGCACATCAAAGATTTAACAAAAAAAAACCTTTTAAGTTCTTGCGGAGCTGTTTGCAAAACCAATTCAAGTCTGACACGTTTTTGAAGCTGTCATTTTTGACGAACATTTACTTGAGCGTTCACTACAATAGGTACTTAATGAAGTTATGCCCGGTCACTTAACTCGTTGGTAACAAGCTGTTCAAGTACCCCTCGAACTTTTTGTCCGCCATGGTGCGACACGTCTTACTTACTAACAGATTTTAAAGCTTCAGACGCTAATCTATCACGTCTATCTCCAATTTGTTCCTCACTTCATACGTCTTGCGTCAGCATATTGATGTAGCATAGAGAAAGAAAATTAGCACACACACATACACTTGATGGTAAATTGCAACCTTTCGATTTCATAGACGTGCAACCCCACGTCTATGAAATCGAAAGGTTCCAAAATCTAATCTTAAGACATGGATGGAATACATATTTGTTAGTTATTTACCTATCACTAGCCGTCCGGGTCACAATAAAGCGAACAAAGACATCACCTAACGACGTTGATGACGTCCTATTACTTAGTGACTAGTTAATTTAACATTAACTCCATCACTTTGCCTTGATTAACCCACGATGACGAGTAAAAGAGATGGGCTATCCATAGTTTAGAGTTTAATGTAATCGCAGTCGATGGCGGCGGCGTTTAAACGGTTAGCATAACAACCACTGATAAGCTTGAACAAGGACTCCCGAGCAAGCTGCCGACCATAGCGGAAAGACAGTATGCGTATACGGAGTTCATATTCTTATACTGCCTTTTTCTTCCGGACGGTAGAATGATGTCATTAGCATTCTGGACTTATGACCACTTACATGTAGAGTGTCGAAGTAATCAGCTAATAATAATGTTTGTTTGCATAAAGCTGCCAGCGAAGGCTTGGTACTAAAGTATGGGGCACTTTTTAGGGTTTCGTAGCCAAAATAACAAAAACTTTCATCATGTCCGTTCGTTGTCACACGCATTTTATACTCAAAAACTTCAAGATGTAAATTGATGAAATATAGAGTCATGTCTTGGTTTGGTAGTTAAATAAAAATAAAAGGTTGCTGAGCATTATTTTCGGAAATAATCGCTCCGAAGGTAACATTAATTGTGTCATAAATTATTCTTTTAAACTATATTATATCCAAAATTATGAAAAAAATGCAAAGGTAACGCTCAAAAAATACATTCAATGTTTTTTTTCCAACAAAATTGGATATACCGTTTTTGAGTTATTGTCACATGGAGATATGCACTTATTTGGTGTACTGGTGCAATTATTTGTTTGTAGTAACGGCTTCGGAACTGCACTGAGCATGGTTCAACTGGCTCTTGCCCGGTTTTTTATGGACACAAAATTGAGGCTAGTCGAATTTAAGATAGTAAGCTCTCCGACCCTAACAAGTCCCAGGCAAGTTAAGGACAGATATATATGACTTCTATAGCACTATCTCATTTACCAATGGAAGCTCGGCAGGATTTAATAGCTCATAACTAATTCGGCCTTAGTTTAATATTAAGAATGTTTAAACAGGTGTATATAACAGCATAATATTAAGTTATCAATAGGAACGAAGGTAAAAGCGACATTTTTTGTTGAAAATCTTCTTTTATTAATTGGACAAACAAGTGTAACAAAAAATATATTTTAAAACCCGGCTGCATTTTATGATATTGTCGTCTTTGTATGTTAATAAGCATAGCAATAAGCAAGCGGTTTAATAAACCCAGTAGCTCGCGACACTAACACTTATTTAACAACACCTCGATTGTCAAAATTCAGGCCACTCGTTCAACCTCTACGAGAGAACAAAGGACCATACATATATTCAATAACATTACCCTCCTTCGGCAGTCGGATAAAACTAGTTAATCTTTTTTTTTTTTTTTTATAATATAACAAAATAGCATCCCGGTAGTTTATCGATCTTTATCGATCTCTAGTACACTACGTTATCTGCATCTCCAAGCTCTTCCAATTATGGATAGAAACGGCGGGAGCGCTGCCATAAACGGCGGTAAAGGCCAGTCTTGCCTATACATAGTTATACATAATTGACTAGAAATCAGGAAAACGTGAATAGCCAACGTTACACGGGTTACACCAGTTAGAAAATTCATAAACGTACAGTCAGCATCATAAAAAGACCACCACTGGCCACCAGCAAAATATTTAGCCACCATTACGCGTAATATCTGACAATCTCATGTCAAATATATTTTAGCCCAATATTGGATTACGTTATGGTGACTGTACCCTGCCCCCGCGTTATGGTCGCTCTTATTGAGGTGGATAAAGCATCCGTCACTCTCGCACTAACGTATTGGTCAGTAAGTGCCGATGTTTTATCCACATTTATCACATCGAGAAACACGATCATAATAGGCCTGCTGTTGCTCGTATCGTATTATACACACGACTTTAAAACGACAAGGAGCTTATCTAACACAATATATACACATTAGCTCCTTCATCATCGATATTAATGATGCTGGCCTTGCCTTACGAAACTTACTGTTTTGGAAGATTGTAAAGATTAAATTGAAATCTTTTTAGGCTGGGTTTGATATTGATGAATGAATTGTTAATAGTGGAGGTAAGCCGACGACAGGTGAAGTGACAGCATAGAGGCATTCTATCTTAGTCCTTAGGGTTGGCACCGCTGTTCAATAGTAGCATAAAAGTCACGAGATTATAGTCATGTACCTATGAGTCATAGGTCTTTCTTACCACCAGGTAACCGAGTGTCCGATAGCCTTCTCCATGCCACTTGGGGTGAATTAGTAAAGCCATTTGCAGCATGGGTGTTATCCTCAACAAGTCGCCTCTCAATTCGTCGACTAATTATTCGCCGGGCAACCCTAAACAGCAGGCCTTGACTAGTTGCATTCTACCATACCCTCCTAAAGGGAAACTCACCTAAGCCGAGTAATTAATTTTACGAAATTTGCGATAAAATACACGCACAAAAGTGTTATTTATCAGCTGAGCCGGAAGAATTGAATAAGCTACCCGAAGAGTTGTTTACATCGTTTTTAATCGGAAAAGTTCGCATTTATCCTGTTTACTCAGTCAACTTTTGTACCATTGATAAGATAATTGAGAAAGCGAGACGAATACTAACTCATCTGACAAAATACAATGTAACATATGTGATTATTATGCACTACATTTGAAGTCTATCACTGTGTGAGGTTAGATGTCAATTGACGAGTCATATTTTACAATCATTAAAAATCATTTTGAGGAACAAGCTTACTGAGTCACATTTAACCGACAGATTTATTTAAATATGTTCTTATCCAGCATTTTTGATTTTGACATGTATTTGAGTTTAAATAAGAGACATAATCACGTCGGAATATTATCTAACTGATAAAGTAAAATTAGTAAAATTGCCTAATAAATTGATTGAAATTACTCCCTTAAAACTAAGTAAATACAAAACTTGTTAGAAAGCTGGGATTTCTAGTGTTTTTCCATATCCGTGGCGCTGGGCTGGTCTCGTCTGTCGCATGCACGATAGACAAGGACATCCTCAAAAGAAGATGGTGGGATTAGCAGGAGGCGGACGCTGAGTTAGCGATCTTAGAAAATGTATGACTGTATGAATGTATACTGATGACAGATCGCGTAAAATCCACATATTTCGAGTCAATAGAAAACAGAAACGTCAGCAGCGTTTGTGATTTGGCTAGGCATGCCTGGATAGCGGCCAGTGAGGAAAAAGTGGGGAACACACAAAAACCATCAATTTGATAGTACCCACACATGTGCAAACGCCAAGTGATTTAGCTACCGGATACAGGACATATTAAAACCTTTCTCACAGCGGGTGCGCCCACTTAAGGGCTTCGGATAAAAAGCACTTGGGCCCACGGGATGTAAGGGGTGTTTTTACATACCCCCTTTTGCATCCGCTCAATTCATAAGCGGAAGACAGCCCCAGTTTTGGATTGACTTTGACGATGTTAAGAGCAAGACATGAGCATGTCAGATAAAATACACGGATTCTACAATCTCTATTTCAATTTCACATGTTTTTTACCCGACTGCGGCATAGCCCAAAAGGAGGGTTATGTGTTTGACCTGCATGTAAGGCTGACTCTATTTTCCCTCGTACAGGCTGGATGGATAGGTTGATTTCAACAAGCGAGGTGTCGTTAAATTCGTCTTAACGTCGCAAGTCTCCCAGGGTACTTACATTAAAACAAAAACAATATAGCGGTACAAAAAATATATAAAGGGTAACTAACATATATAAAGACGGCATTATCAAAGCATGCAGTCGGGTTTTAAACACGGGCGTTCTCCATAAAAAGTGTACATCGTTAAGGACAAAGTTAAGAAAATTTATCTTTTTCCATTTCGTCACGAAAATTAGCCATACATTTACATAAGTTAATTTCGTGAGAAAATGGAAAAAGTTACATTTTCTTAATTTTGTCTTTTAACGATGCACACTTTTTTTGGAAAACGCCCGCATTTTGTTAGGCTAGTTGAGTTCAAATCTTGACGTTATTTTTGAGGTGACAATAGTTTAAGTGGACTGTAACTTGAAGTAGGTACAATGCTAACCACCACTCTGAGATTCTACACGTTTTACAGACAATTAAGTTGTTCCATTTTCAAACTGTATACGAAAAATTATCTTATCTTTTTGGTGGGGCCCTTAAGGATACACTTAGACCCTATGGGATCGTTAATACATTATATACCCAGAGCTATTTGAGAGAAACTTATACTAAAAATTAAAATTAAAACGTTTAATATAAGTTTTTGATCTTTGTCATAGCTGCAGTACAAGCATAGAACTTTGTTCATGCCCACATGACAATTCATGCCACAAATTATCTCAACAACATAAACAAAATTTTATTAGAAATTAACGGGGCCATATTAAAAATGCGTTTTTTTTTTGTTTAAAGCTAGACACAATAACAATCGATGTATCTCTTGAACCGTAACAAGGGAGCCCTTGAAAATTTTACAGAGTGTATATGAATATAGCTGCTACGAGTATAACAACAACTAATAAAAAGTACGCCCTATACAAAATCGTGATCGTTTCAAAACGGTCGATTTTATTTTTAAGGTAGTACAGAACTCTTCACGAGCAAGTCCGACTCGCAGTTAGTTATGTTTACATAATATTTAATGTTATAGATATAATTAAATCATGGTTAAGCGTATCCACAAAGATGTTATTTTGTGGTTTAGTTGGAATTCTAATACCGAAGTATCTTCTGCTTGTGGTTATTTGTTCCATAAATACTTAATGATTGAAGGGAAAAAATCTTACGGCTCATTTCTGAGAATTGCTTAGATTAATAAGGAAAAGTAGAGTACTTAGGTATAAATATATTATTTAGCAAATTCAAAGATTTCTGTGAAATTGTTCGAAAAAAACACTTCAAATTGTACGTTGTTGGTCGGACTGCCACGAAAACAATTTTATAAATACGTACCCATTTCATTTTTAGGGTTCCGGAGCAGAATGGCAAAAACGGAACCCTTATAATTTCGTCATGTCCGTCTGTCCGTCCGTCCGTCCGTCTGTCCGTCTGTATGTCACAGCCATTTTACTCAAAGCCCATTGGCAATATATAAATGAAATTTGGAGGATAGATGTATTCTATGAACCGCTATACAATGATGTAGTAAAATTGAAAAAAAAATATATTTAGGGGTGGCACTCCATACATGTAACTAGGAAACGAAAATTTTTTTTTTGAGTTACATCAGCGTGTGGGGTATTTTTAGATAGGGCTTCCAAAATGATACAGAGGTTTTTAAGTGACTTTTTTACGTAAGTGAACAGTTGGCGAGATATACGCTTCTAAAGTCGTAAAAATTCTGTCCGGGTGGGTAGCTTTTGAACTGTTAAATAGAACATTCTAATAAAAATTATAGTAGTAGAACATACGAAATACTTCCAACCAAAATTGTTTTGAACACGATACGCTGTGTAGTTTTTGAGATTTAAATAAAAAAAAATAAAAAATAAATGAATTTCAACCATGAACGTTTATCCCAGCTACGGAACCCTTCACTGTGCGTAGTCCGACATGCACTTGGCCGGTTTTTAAATAAATCTTGGAGTTAGTGGCACTAAAATTACAACTGTGGCGTGGCATTGGGCACTGTACATCGGAATTGCTGTGTTAATTGAGTCAAACTAATCAACGCAGGTAGTACAAAACATCAGAAAGACTTAACATCACAAGATTCCATTGTAATTTAGACTTACACACGCACGTACAAAGTTTAAAATAAAGGTATGTTTTATTGACTTATAGTGTTTTTCCTCGTGTGCGCGTGGGACCGCGTTATGCATTGGAATTTTGTAACCTTTTTGATAATTAACTAAAACAACTAAGAAAATACTCGTATAGGTTTATACTCGCGTTATAAACACCGCCCCAAAGAGAGTTCAAACCCTTTATTTGTCTGTTATTGTCGCCTAAGTCCAGGACGGATTAACTGGTTATAAGTAAGGGTTGGCAATAGAGACCTCAGATATTCTTGAGCCCAATGATGGGCAATATATTAATGCTGATGATGGTACTTGTAGTTACGATATTGTGAATATGTTAAACGTATAAATACATATTTTTGGACTTAATTACTCGTACGCATAAGTTAGTAGAGTTACTAGTTCGCTTAAAGATTGTAACTTAACGTACCTATAGATACAAATGATAGTAACAATCACGTAATGAATATAAAGAGAGGTAGAAAAATATTGAATGAACGTATAAGTATTAAGATTACTTGGGATATTTAACTTCTTTACTTCCAAAGACGATGATTCATTCTTTTAAAAAGATTGTTTACCTAAATGAAGCAAAAGAAAAGGTTTCTTGGAACATTAATCATTCCTTGAAGTTCGTTTTTAACGATTTTAAAGAAACGCATGTCAATTCATACAGTTGGTATTTCGTTTACTTATGTTAGGTTTTAAATGTTACAATAGGTACCCACCCGCTCATGCAACTATGTTCCTAGCTTGCAACAATAGTACAAGTCTCTTCATAGGGACGAGTAGGATGTCTACATTCAATGTAAAATATCCAGTAACGAGCAATCGATTTTAAGTTATGTAGCTACCCATTTGTAATGATTTTATTGGTTCTAGCTTTAATAATTATTATTTATTACTTTATTAAGTACTTGTAATGTAATTTACTTTTAAGTATTACTGTATTTAATGTTTGAAAAAATGACATTCTGCTGGAGTTTCTTGGCGCTTCTTCTCCGCAATGATGGGTCTTATCTGAAGCGCTAGTAAATTCACTTGATATTACCGACGTGTAAAAGACCCGACCCGTATGAAGGCCTATTTACTGAATAAACATTTTGATTTTGATTTTATATAAGTAGATCCGAAACGATACATACACGAATCTATCAGTAATAACTAAGTTAGGTATCATACTTTTCAGATAATTTTGTAAATTATTTATCGTCTGTTTTTTATTTGTAAGTATAGTAAAATAAATAGTTATGTTTCTGAAAAAGTATCGATATTACAATAAACCTATACTAATCTAATATATAAAATTCTCGTGTCACGGTGTACGTTATTGAACTCCTCTGAAACGGCTCGACCGATTCATATGAAATTTGGTGTGCATATCGGGTAGGTCTGAGAATCGGCCAACACTATTATTCATACCCCAAAGTGACATAAAAAAGAAATGCAGCGGGCGAAGCCTCTGGCGGGTCGCTAGTATTCTATAAAAAGGTGAATTGTGTGTTTTTTTTTATAGTCTTAAGTAGGTTCCTACTGCTGACTGCACTTTACACTAATTGAGAACTCACTATTTTGTTCAGGTAGGTATGTAAATGGACTTAGATAAAACACCGAAGCGAAACGAGGGCGGATCGCTAGTAATAAGTAAATAATTTCAAGATAAAGTAGATTCATTGTAAATCAAAGAAAATTATTTTATTTTTAAAACTTAATTTGTTTATATGGATATGCCGAAACCGAAGGAAGAATGAGGTGCACCAAAGTGTACAAGGCCAAGTATAAAAAAAATATTAACGGGTTTACCTAATTTTATATTAAACCGAAATCTTCCAACACGTTCTGCGAGTTGTAGCGGTTACCATTAAGCATACAAAACCTTATTCAAGAATAGTATCTTACGTAACATGGTAAATCTTTCAAACATGCAAATCAAAGCTGATATTTAGGTACAAGTATAGAAAAAATCTCTCACGCGTGGAAGCGCGTGGAAGTGTTACGAATAGGAGACAAAAATGTTCTAAGATTAATCGTGTCGGCAAATAGATATGATTAAAATCAATGGCGTATCATGCATGTTTGTAATAATGTAAGTAAATGCAAAATTTGAAATGATTTTTTTTTCCTAATTATTAAAAAAAAGCATTTAATAATCATTAAGTACATTTTAATTAGTAATTGAGCCACACATACAACTTTATTGATTTAATAAGCTGTTACGTGTCGCTGGTCATTAGCGAGATTAATCGGCATAACTATTAACAAAACGAGACAAAGCAGCTTATAAGGAAGTTTGGTCGCAGATCCCGGCAACGCAGTAGATACCTACCTACCTAGCTGGCCAAAGTGGTAAGCAGCTAACTCGACCTTACATGCCCACTACCGCGAAGGGCAATTTAGGCTAGCCATTAATAACTCGTGGACGAATTAAGAGGTGTATTGATTATCATTTCTAACTATATTTGTTAAATATAAAAATAGTAACAAGCCGCTTTAAACAGACCGAGACCGTAACATCTTGGCATTTAATTTTAACATACAGACACACACCCAAAAACAAATAAGTAGACTATTAAACGAGTATGTCTCTAAGTCTAGTGGGAATCGAATTCATGACTCGCCGGTGTTGTAAATCGGTGTAAACGCAAATTAGGCGAATGCCCACTAAATTTTTATTTTTGTTAAATGTAATGTTAGGTCTTTGCCCTGCATACAACATACATTGGCCATCATTGTAAAATGTTAGAATATTAAAAAGCGTCCGACACAAAGCTTGTTAAGCTCCATTTAACTTCGCAGGAATGGAAGTCCTTAACCTTTACACACACTTTGGCACATTAAAGTATTATTAGCAAACTTGATGGATCTCGTAACGACAGACAAGCTAGGTTAAAAACTTGTTTGAACAACTTTAACAGCGTAACTGTACTAGAACTTGGCTTGCTTCTTGGAACTAAACGGTTCATCAGCGTCTTGTGTACAGTCAAGGGCAAAAGTATAGTGGCGGGCGAGGCTCTCATGTATCTACTCTCTTTTAATCTCTTGTCAATGAATGTGTATGTAATGGTTTGTTGACGGTGCACATTAAGTTGTAACTTAGTAAGACAAAGGATACTCTTGCAGTGTAAAAAAATATTAACACATTTTGTAAAGCTATTAAGGAGTCTGGCACTGTCTAGGTATATAATAAAACATTTTATAGATAAAAGATGAAAATAAAGTTCTTTGTTTACTAACCACATCGTTGTTTTGGTAGCATAAAATAATAATTAACCTTTTATACTATGGAAACAAGCCTATTCCTAACTAAACTTGTTTACAAGAACAAAATGTTTGCAAAACTACTAGGCGAGGCGAGTGCACTGTAATCGCGACTTAAACACCAACTGTTACCGTTGAGAACTTGTTTTTATCGCAAATGCTTAGCAGCTTTGCTTCATAGTTGGCTTTCTTTCCAACTCTCGGTACGAAACGTAAAACACCGTTTCTTAACATTAGTTAACTTAACACGTGTAGAAAAAACCTTTGAAACCTGTTTTAACTTTAACGTGCAAACGAATTCTTTCGACTTGTTTCATCCCCATTTTCTTAGACAGTTCGGACACTCGAAATTAAGTTACTTAATAACTTAAAGACTTGGCTTACCTCTTTCCTGGAACTCGGCGGCTCCGCCTACCGCTAGTAGGAGAAGGAACGCAAACATTGTCACTCACAGTATCATGCTAGTCACTCACAGATGCTAGTCCAGCTAGTCACTAGTACACTCCGCTAGTCACAGTCATCGCGACGAGCGGCCCGCTCGAAGGCGCTGCTTGAATGACGCTGGCGAGACTCACGCGCAGCATTGAGTGCGCGCAGAATCGACAGATTTGGCACTTCTAGGGTTTATGCCTACGGCGTTGCAATGCTGACAGAGCAGCTAACGATGCTTATATAAAATATTGCACTCTTCATGTTCGGAGAAGATTTTACAAAAAAACCGTTTATTTTACGTTTACGATGTCGGTAAAATTCAGTCCTTGTATTACAAAGTAAATAAACAACAAGTATGTAAGTAGCACTCGGAGTTGTACTAAAGATTAAATTACCATGTTTAGTTAGTCGTCCAAAGTTAAAATCACTCACCAGTGGGGATAGACAAGTTGCATACGACAATCGTTAGCGATCATGTTTCGATTGAAAAATGTATGGAATTGACGTAAGCCACCGAGAGTACCACGTGAGTATCGAACCATAATTGCCAACAATTGTCGAATGCAACTTGTCTAGCCTCAGGTTTTTTTATTCCAAGTGTCAGATTATCATTATATCGATGATCTGGATAATATATTTTCATATTTAGATAAAAAGCACTATAATACTTATTTATTTATAAAACAAAAACTTGTCCAACTTACAGAACTTACATACATACAGTCAGTTGAAAGTTTTACGAGTAAGCAAAGGAGCAATCACTTATAACATACACTTACGGTATTTTGTATTGCGGGTGGTTTCCGCAGTTATGTTGCCTAAAGTTAAGGTCAAAGTTAAAATATGAATTGCACTTGATTTTAGATATAATGAGATCATTGAAAAATCATTAGGTAAGTATCACTCGAATCTACCAAACAAGACATGCTAAATTTAAATATTTAAATCTACTTAATTATAGTAGGTCAACATTATCATTATTACAAGAAGAAGGTAATAAATGTAAATACAATGTTACCCTAGGTAAATATTAAAAACTACTTACAGATGTATTTCGGCAAACGAGTACATATACTAATTTAGTTAGTCTATTTATATACATTCTAGACATAACAGATTAGGACGCTCTCCCGCGGTTTACACTTACTCGTAGATAGCAACTTATCTATTTTACGTTTTTTGTTAGCAAAACTGTAAATCTTTATGATTCATTTTTTATCAATATGACGTGTTTATTATTGTTTCAACGAGGTTACCCGGCTCGTAAAGAGGTGACGGGCCACATTTTATTATATTATATATAGAGTAAGTTTTATCGTATTAACCGACTAATGTCATAGGCTAAGAGAATTAAAATATAAATAAAATATTAATAGCAACATATAAAACTTCACTATTGTAGTATGTACAATTCACGAGGGCACGACCCGACAGCGGCAATCAAGTTGACGTTGAGTTTGCCCCAATTTAGGGAGCGACCACACCGACGCGTAAAATACAGTAACGTTGCGTAAACAAAAGAATGGGGTAACTCATCACTTCATCGAATGTATATTATGTCTTAAACATTAATTACGTAGGTTAGGTTAGGTTAGATGTTTAAGATACCCTGAAAACATTATGGTTTCAACAGAAAATAGCGTTCGATGAAATGAAATTCGATGAAATTATACATTCGATGAAAGGTGTTTCGATGAAATGATCGACACCCAAAGAATGGGTCATAATAATTACATGGCGTCAATTTTGACGAACCGTCATTTACGCATCGTTAAGCTCCGGTGCGGTCGTTCCCTTATCCTTGTCAATTGCTGTCTTTTGTTTATGGCATGGAGAAAACCAGAGCCTAGCCAAGATGCGAACGATACTAACGTTCCATGCGATAACATGCGGTAATAACGATATCGTATTTGAAGTGTTTCCGTATTGTCAACGTTTTGATAACTTTTATGTCATTTACAATAATGGCGACTGTGACATAAACGATTCTTAAACGTGCCAAACACGATATCGTTTTAACGCACCTGTGGTGCTAGACAAGTTGCATTCGACAATCGTTAGCGATTATGTTTCGATTGATAAATGTATGGAATTGACGTAAGCCACCGAGATAGTAACGTGCCACTTACGTCAATTCCATATATTTTTCAATCGAAACATAATCGCTAATGATTATCGAATGCAACTTGTCTAGCACCACTGAATAGAGGCCCTGTCATCACTCATCATGACTGTATGTAAACACTTTATTGTACAAAAGAAAAACCAAAACAATACAATGAATAATAATAAAAAAGATGTACAAATGCGTACTTATCCATTTTGTGAATTTTCGAAAATCATCTCGAACTGCACGCGGCTCACCAGCCCATTATTTCACCATCATGACAATGATGACAGGTGACCTTACAGTATACATGGCGCAGCTTATATGGAACCAAGTGATGGATCGGCGTGTAAATGCAATGTATACCAAATTGTCATCTGTCACGTATCATTGTCACGATGCTGAAATAGGAGGCTGATCGTAAGTGTTACATTTTTAAGTATTTAAAACGACGAATTGTACCTAAATCTCTCTTACTGACAACATTATGAGATTTTGAAATGCTTGTAAAAACTACAGCTCAATTCAAGTTTCGCTATTATAATACGATTATGTATTAAATAAATCTGTCTGACGCGACATTTTCCTGATAAAATTGTATATTTTGATATATAATTTTATCAGGAAAATGTCAATTACTTTCTCGTTTTTCTTTTCGTAAAAACGTCATCTGGACTATTACATACATACATACATACCATCACGCCTTTATTCGCAGAGTGGGGTAGGCAGAGCTACAGAAATACCAACAACTCTTAAAAACTTGTTTGTAATTCTGTAACCACATTTATTGAAAAACCAATAAATACAATTAACATTTAATTACACATTCCAAAAAAAAACAATATCAGGTAACTGTTCTCTTACCGACGTGGTACCGTTGCGCTCACCGCATTTAATTCTTATTCATCTGGTTAACATACACCTGGTGAATGCAATTGAAATCCCACGGCCTCTGAGAGGCTTCAAAGCAGCTAACGAATTAGTACGAGTAAGTATCGTCTGCGCATACGCCGGTCTGTGGCGAGGCTCGCCGGCGCAGGTAAGCCTCCGCCGGGGAGGGGGTGTGCCCGAGGCAGGGCTGTCACACACGAAAATAAAAAATATCCAGTCTCGCATCATGAAATATCGTAATGCAATGCTTGTGACATTAGCTACATGTTGCTGTAACTATAATTTACTCGTACCTATAGAGAGGAAGTAAGATAAATAGGAGCCTTTCGTGTCGTCGAAAAGTTTTTGCCAAACTGATTCATTTCCCAAACATATGATTTGACCAAATTGTTTTATTATTACGAAACTGTAATATTTCAAAACCATCGTGTAGAATCAGGTTAGGTTAGGTTAGATTTATAAAAATCCTGAAATATTTACAGGTTTGGAAATAAATCAGTTTGGTTAATTAATGATATGTATGGGAAATGAAAAAGTTTCGCAAAAAAAAATAACGAAACTTAGGTAACCCAAGATACATACTAATTTATCTTGCTTCCTCAATTAGCTTATTTACGAGTGCTAAACACAGGTCTTTGGTTTATATCAGAATTTTGTTCCTTTCTGTTTGTCACGAATAAATGTATTTCTTTCTTTCTTTCTTTTCTTTCTGAAGCAGACAAATAAATCAATAAAAGTACATATTCAGGGTACATTATGAACCCTTAAAGTGCTTCTAAACACAATTTTGCCAATTTTTGCCGACAACAATGTACCTTCTTGTTACAACGGTTTTTTTAATGGCTAAAACGTACTCCACTTCAGTGTTCCCAAATATAAAATACCATTTTTTTGTAATAAAACAAATGCATATCCCCACAAAAAAGAAATAATAAAAAAACTTTATACATACCTAATATAAGTGGTTATAAACTTGAACTATTGGTAACGTTTTACTTGATTTTTTACATTTGTGCATTTTTATTTATTTATCGGTAACCCTGACACAGGAGATGCATTTCGTGTTAAGAACTTAAGAATTTCAATACTACCGCTCAGCAGAGCTTTTACTCTAGGTCTAATCTTGTCGTCTCGCTCGTATACACACGCAAAGAGAGAGACCTAATGCGTCGTGCACGGATCACTCACAACAAAACGGTATTAAGGAAATAGATAAACGGTATTTATTTTCAACCGTATTTAAAACTGATCAAGGTCAAAAGTAGAATGGTGGCGGCGATGACTTATAATTTTATACTTTTAGTGAATTTTATTGTGTTATATGAATGAAGACGGCAAGACAGATATTAATTAAATACTTTTGTTATTTAAACTAATGTATTATTTTTGGTCAAGAGATCAAATTGTCTGACGGACGCCATTCTTTGAGTCTTTACATGTTAAGCAGGTCATGTACCATGCATACGAGTACATTGATGAAGTCTTTTATGTGACGGTGGTGACGTCTTCACTCCATAATCACGTAGGTACCTACTTTTGAAATTTGGTCATGGCATTTTATTTATACACTTAACCACTGTCTTCGTGTTTATTTTGTGGTAGTACTCTCTATTAAATAAGTATAGCTTTTTAGATGAAAACACTTTCAATCAAAATACAATAACAGGTGAGATCTGGTTGTCATATTATATTTCACCTCAGCACCTCAAAAAGGGTGCTTTTGTTGTTTAAAGACAGACAGATTTTGCTGCGAGCGTGAGACAAAGTAACTTTTTAATTTTTGTTCATAATATTAAATATGGCCGTGGTGCGGCGCATGGGTGGCTGGGGGATGTCGTTTTATTTTTGCACTGTTGTTTTTAGGGTTCCGCACCTCGAAAGGAAAAAGCGGAACCCTTATAGGATCAGTTTGTTGTCCGTCCGTCCGTCCGTCCGTCTGTTAAGACTTTTTTTCTCAGGAACGCGTGGAGGTATCAAGCTGAAATTTATATCAAATAATCAGCTCTACTGACCCTTGGAGCTGTGAAAAAATCAAACTTCTAAGCCAACGCAATCAAAACATACAGCCGTTTATGCCGCTAAATTTTGAAACTCGCAATGGAATCAAACCCTAAAGGGTACTTCAAGTCAATCTAGAATCATGAAATTTGGTACGAAGCAACGTCTTAGCAACACAGATAAAGAAAAAAATACAAAAACCTTAGCTACATCACAAAAAAAAAAAAATTACGATTGCAAACTTTTATGCAGTTGGTAAATTAATCGCGAGTCGCGACCTATGATGTATGGAGACAACAGTTTTTCAACGGCAAAGTCAAGTTCGTCCCTCAATACAATTTTACATTTTTATAAATTTGTACGAAACCCTCGGTGTTTGTTACATAATAACATCACACGAGTGTTTTAATGCCTAATTATGTACAGTTACATACACTGCTTTATCTACATACTTACCTACATCTATTATTATAAAAAACAAAACAAAATAAAATATTTTTTGCGACAAGACTAATAGAACGTCAGAAATGGCGGAACTCGCAGTTTTTTTTAATTCAGAGACAAACTAGAGACGGCCTCCACTATCATATCGTTCGATATCAAGTAACAAGCGAGTTTTGTCAAAGTTGTACGCAATTGAGATTTCATTTCGAATAAAATGACATCTTTAGTGATATTCCCCTGCCTCCGAAGCCGGCGGTCCTGGGTTCAAATCCCGGTAAGGGCAGATATTTGTGCGATGTGCGCGAATATTTCTTCCTGAGTCTTGGATGTTTTCTATGTATTTCTCTATTTAAGTATGTTTATCGTTGTCTAGTACCCATAGTACAAGCCTAGAGCTTAGTTTGGGACTAGGTCAATGTGTGTAAGATTGTCCCCTGATATTTATATTTATTAGAATCGTGGTCAAGTAAAAATGCTATGTTTTTTAAAGATGTTCGAAATTTGAATGTAATAATGATGTCGAATTTGATGTTATTATTAAGAAATAATAATATTTTCACAAATATGAAATTAGTTCAAACAAAACAGTTTATCTTTATGCTAGTCGTAATTTGCGGTTTTTGAATGCATTATAGAGGGTTTATGATAATTATGTGTGTAGATAAAGGTTATCCCATCAAAAACATAACTTGTAAAAAAAACAAGTCTCGCAACTCAGTTCTTCTACCGTAAAAAGTTGTGAGATCCATGTATTACCAAGTCGGTTAATTTATTCAGTCCCTACTTAACCCATGCACCGCCATGCTATACTCGTAGCGCTATGCCGTAGTCCATAGCAGCTTAATATTGATATAGTGACTATATCAATATTAAAAATCTATCATGTTTTAAATAAATAGATTGACTTGGCAATCGCTTGAAAACACATTGTTTCTCACAAGTATTACATATTATATTAAATTAGATTGTTTAGTGCGATTGCCAAGTCAATCTATTTATTTAAAACATGATAGATTTTTAATATTGATATAGTCACTATAAGATGTTGTTAGGTTAGTAAATTACGTAATAACTTAAGACAGAAGGACCCTTAACCCATTCAGCGCCAATCACAACACGTATGCGTCAGAGCGCTATGAATGTTTTTCGCTACATACGGAGTTTAAGCTGCTATGGACTACGGCATAGCGCTACGAGTATAGCATGGCGGTGAATGGGTTAAGTAGGGACTGAATAAATTAACCGACTTGGTAATACATGGATCTCACAACTTTTTACGGTAGAAGAACTGAGTTGCGAGACTTGGTTTTTTTACAAGTTATGTTTTTGATGGGATCTCATTTCTTTTTGTAGATAGTTCTATTTTTTTCTGGTCTAGTACCTTCTACTTCTTAAAGTCCACTCTCTGTTTTATGAGCTTTTTTTATTTTTGCAGGTAGTCTTCCTCTTTTTCTTTTCAGGTACAATTTCTTGAGCTTCAGCTACAGTTTTTCTCAATGCCCACTCCCTGTCTCTATGGGTTTTCCTCGGAGGCTTTGATCTTACAATTTTTGACAAGTCTGGACGATAAATGCATCTTAGTCTATTGTATTCACAAATTGAGGATTCCTGCGCTTTAATACTTCCGAAGTCAACATTAATTAGATGTACGAGGGTGGTATGATAAGTAATGAACCTTGAAGCTACGCGGTTTGGCTGAATATTAAAAATGTCTTTGCCTACATCCGCCATCTTGGACGCGGGAAAATTGTCAGTTTCAAATGATTCCGTTAATTACTTCATGACTTATAGTTTTTTAAACATAACGAGTGGCATTGTTTGTGTAAAATGGAAAAAGAACAATATCGATCAGTGATTCGCTTTTTGTTTTTGAAGGGGAAAACGCGTGATGAAATTAAAACTGAGTTAGATACCGTATATGGCGATGCTTCACCTTCTATTGCCACAGTAAAGCCGTGGTATAACGAGTTCAGAAATGGAAGAATATCTGTGTTTGATGAGGCCCGCCCAGAACGTCCAAATGAGGTTACCACGGAGGAAAACATCAACAAAGTCCGTGATATGTTGATGAACGATCGTAGATTGAAGTTGAGGGAGGTAGCTGAGGTATGTGGCTTGTCACTGGAGCGTGTACAAAATATCGTTCATAAACATTTGGGAATGAGGAAGTTATCGGCCCGATGGGTACCGCGTTTGCTAACAGAAGAAAATAAGCAGAATCGTGTAGCCACTTCCAAAGAGTGTTTGGCACTATTAAAACATATTCCGAAAGACTTTTTTATGCGTTATGTTACCGTGGACAAAACGTGGATCCACCACTATACTCCCGAAACAAAACAACAGTCCAACAGTCCAAGCATTGGACCTGCCCCGGCAAAAATGCTCAAAAAAAGCAAAAACGGTTCCGTCAGTCGGGCGACCGCTTTTTGGGATTCCCAAGGAGTTATCCACATTGACTATTTAGCGAAGGGAAAAACGATCACGGGGCAATATTACTCTGATTTATTGTCTCGATTTGATGGAGAATTAAAGAAAAAACGGCCCCGTTTACCCCGCAAAAAAGTGTTATTTCACCAGGATAATGCTCCGGCCCATTCATCTCACATCGTCAAGGCCAAACTGGATCAATTGGGCTACAAAATACTGCCACACGCTCCTTATTCGCCAGATTTAGCCCCGTGCGATTTCTTCTTGTTCCCAAACATGAAATCCTGGCTCGGAGGCAAACGCTTCATGTCAAATGAAAAGGTCATAGAGGCCACAGAGGAGTATTTTGCAGAGTTTCCGAAGACGTATTTTTTGGAGGGCTTAAAGAAGTTGGAGACGCGTTGGGATAAGTACATACTTTCGAAAGGGGACTACGTAGAAAAATAAAAACAAAAAATAAAAAAATAAAATAAAAAACTTGGGTAGGCTCACTACTTATCATACCACCCTCGTAAGCCGCCCAGACTTGTAACTCTCGAAAGTGCCACGTAAGCTTGACCGGATGTGAATACTGCAGAACCGATGTCCATCAGTGCATTATTTAAACTGAGGCCCTGACTTTTGTGTATAGTTATAGCATAGGCTATACATATAGGAAACTGTTCGCGGTGAACATAAGCTCTATTAATAATTTCAATTTTAGTTTTAACAGGACCAAGCTCGTGAACATGTTCTTTATTAAATGTAATGTATATTTTCTTAATTATTTGTGTATTTTCCGAATCAACCTTTACTCTTTGCACTATACCGATAGAACCATTAACTAAACCACGACTCACGTCAATATTTCGCCTTAACATGACTTTTGCTCCTATTTTTATAATTATGTTCTCTTCCAGGCCCGCAGTCATAGAAGCATCGTGTTCTTTATTGTAATATATATTTATATATTAAACGAGCAATTCTTGTATATATATATATATATATATATATATATATATACATAATCTGAATCTCGGAAACGGCTCCAATTTAGTATGCAGGTACTATAAATCTATATACCTATATTGCATATGAAAGATGTCTAAGTAAATGGTCTTATCTTATCTATCTTGAAACGGGAAACTGCTAGAGGTCATATAATACGCAACTTTGTAGCCTCACGTAAGTACATCACTGTCAAATACACACACTCGCGCACGCGCGCGAATACTCACGCACACGTACACACACACGCGATCACACTCGCACACACACACGCGCACGCACGCACGCACACGCACACACACACTCTCTATAAGCCGTCTTGTAAAAAGGTTTTCTTTTCATCATAAACGATTATCTGCAAATGTAACTTTGTAATCCTATACATTTTTATGGGGTTACAAAGTTAGTTATGCTGTTGGTGTATCTAGGAAACTGGAACGAAATTGCAAAATATTTAAGTTTTCTCTTGATTTCTACACTAAGCACTAAATGTATTCTAAATTTGAAGCTTCTATGTCTGCTAGAAGTGCCTTAGAGTTTTGGTGATCGGTCAGTGAGTGAGTGACAAAATTAAGAAACTTTGACTAGTTATAATTCTTCAACTACTGGTTCAAATTTGATGAAATTTGAAATATACCGTGTTTATACAATGCCTATCTCGTTACTAAAAATGCAGGCTTCTAGATCTATTCACAACGAAGTTATAGGGGGGTCGAAAATGGCCTGAACTGCTTCGAGAAAAGGATGGTACGGCCGTGCCGCTTTTTTGCTCGACTTGGCGGGGGCACTGCCGTGCCCCCAGATATTTTCTCGCTGCTAAGGGGAAAAATTGTAGGTTCAACACAAGAACAAAGTTATTTGCGTCGCGTGTCTTTGAATCCCTCGCTGCACTCAGGATTCTAACCTAGAATCACTCGCTACGCTCGTGATTCAATTCTAGAATCCTTCGCTTGCTCGGGATTCAAAATCAACACTCTCAGCAAAAAACAACTTTGCTCTCTTGTTGCATAAATAACCATTACTTAACGAACAAGTCAAGAGATCAAATTTTCTGACACACGTCGTTCTTTAAGTCTTTACAAGTTAAGCAGGTCATGTACCATGCATACATTGATGAAGTCTTTTATGTGACGTTGCTGACGTCTTTTAACTAACATACAGCCAGACGTATTGCATTATTACACGGCAGTGTGTCGGGAAGGGTTAGAAGTAAAAGTGCAGTACGAGCGACGCTGCAGTGTGTGATGTAAAAAAAATCGGCCAAGAGCATGTCGGACAGTGTAGGGTTCCAAAGCCGTGAAGTACGACACACATAAAAATCAACGAGTAATAGGTACCACATAGGCAATTTCAAGGAGCCAGGTCATAATTTTACGCTGTTTAGTGGGGGTTTCAGGACGGGTTTTTTTTAAAGTTATTGTTATAGTTATTTATATAATTATGATTAACTTAAGCACATGCTTAATAAGTAACCAATCACTACATTATTGCGTGTTTAAATATTGGTCGGACAGTGAATGCGGAAAGCATTTAGTATAACCAAAAAGTACAGAATTGGTAGGGATAAGGTTCATAAGGTACTCATAAAAGAATATGATCTGAAAACGTTTTAATACCAACCATTTTGTCTAAATTACTTACCGTTTAACCTTTTGACGATATAACCGCATCATACAGGTTCAACGCCAATGACGGATATTTCCGTCATGGTTGACATATGATGATAAGGTTTAAACATAAAATATTAGAAAAAACCGTATAGTAAATATTGTTATGTTACGATTTTAATAAGATTTCGAATTAAATTACTGCGAGCCTAAAATCGTCCTTGATCATTTTTTAGTAGGTATTTGTTGTTTTTTAATACCTTAATAGAGTTTGTTAATACCTAATAGTCAATTTGACGCTTGTGTACCTTGCCGCTTCTATAATACAACAAAAATAAAAATACTAACCCTTCTTATTACTTCACTTTTTTTGTTAGTTAACCCGCTGTATTAACACATATTCTGAAAAAATCACATTTTAGTAGAAAATAAACACTTAAAAGTTAAAAAAAACTTAATTAAAGCCCCTCTTGTATAGAATTGTATACCTAGGTACAGTCACCATCAATAATATATTATCCAACGCAGGGCTCAAAACTATCTGACACGTCTTTATTACTGATGTTGTATGCTGGTGACTGTACCAAACTAATTATGGAATTGACGTCAAATTTCAAATATAGAATTATTAAATGGCGAATGGTTTATACAAATGTGCTTGTAGCACATGTAAGTGGGTAGGTACAGGAAAAGGGGGTTTACCTACTTGGTTTTTAACCACTGCTTTTAGTCGCCTAGTATCTCAAGAACAAGTCTACTTAATATGTTAGTTGTGGCAGTATTTCTTTTAAACTCTTTATAAGTACCGTGCCTTCATTTAAGACTTTTTCCAAAGTTTTAGTATTTGTAGCTTTGGCTAAGTTCCTGTGAGTGGTGACACCGTAACTGTAGCAAAAATACACTTTTAACCCCTTACTTATAAACGTGGAAAAAACTTGGGGTTGGTTATTATGCCATGCTTTGTCCTTATCTGTAATTGTGACATTTGCATCTGGCAGAAAGTGATAAAGCATAAGCTACCCCACGGTTATTCCACGTTTATAAGGATATATAAAATTTCAGCTTTGTTACTTTCATAGTTTCTAAGAAAAAAGCGGCCAAGTGCGAGTCGGACTCGCCCATGAAGGGTTCCGTAGCAGCAAGTAACATAATATAAAAGTTCCTTGTAGCTTTGATCAATGTTTTTATGACGTATTAAAAATAAAGTACTTACTAGATCTCGTTCAAACCAATTTTCGGTGGAAGTTTGCATGGTAATGTACATCATATATTTTTTTTAGTTCTACTTCTATCATTGTCTTATTTTAGAAGTTACAGGGGGGGGGGGACACCTTTCAACACTTTGGAAGTGTCTCTCGCGCAAACTGTTCAGTTTAGAAAAAAATGATGTTAGTAATGATGTGATGTTATGATTATAGTCGTCAGAAGTGTTGAGTCAAACAAATTGTTTAATTCTGCCACTTAAACTACGTTCTTTGGTGGGTCTGGGTTTCATTGGGCTAGGGTTGCCATCTCTAAACTCTGAAAACCAGGACAAGAAACGCACAAAACCCCGGATTTTGCAGCTTGGAACCTGTTCATGTCAACAGTGTTTTTTATATGAACTTGGTAGAGTATATAATAAAGAGGCGGCTACAGGTGATTTGAAAACATTTTAACCCGGACTACTAATGAAACCCCGCACGGACGCTCCCCGGACGCCCTCAGGACTTGGACAAATCCGGGGAAACCCGGACGGATGGCAACCCTACATTGGGCTGATCTGACAGTACATCATTAAGTAAATAATATAACCATATATTTATAAAATAATACTTATAATAACAAGTATCAGTCTACACTAATTGTAAAAAAATGAAACTTTGCCTTGCGTTTACTGCTACGTCCATGTTTTAAACGAATCACAACGATGGAAGGGTCAATCTTAATTTTTAACAATCGTTTTATCGTAATTTCGGACTTCTATTCTACAGCTTAAAACTATATTGCCTTTAAATTTTTTGTTTTTTTTTTTGTTTTTGATGCGTTTTTCTACTGTCAATATGTATTTTAATAGCTCTTATTTAGTTGACAGTAATGGCGGCCGGGTTAAATAAATACCATAACATTTTAAAGAGAATTTAAGTTTACAGAGTTGAAGAGAGGCCCTTGTGTTGTTTAAAGTCAGCCGCCATTACAGTCAAGTAAAAAAGCTATCAAAACGTTGGCAATACGATGACGGTTTGAACGTGTACAATCTCAACCACGGTGACTCGTGGGATTGGAACATTTGTGCATATAGTCGGTACCTTTTCTTTTCGTCACTCATATAAATTAATTAATTTAACATTAGTACCTACTCCATCACCAATAATCACGTACCTACTTTTGAAGTTAGAGCATGGTATTTTATTTATACGCTTAATAACGTCTTCGTGTTTATTTTGTGGTAGTAATCTCTGTTAAATAAGTTTTGCCTTTTAGATGATGAGCAGTTTCACTGAAAATACTAATAATTTGACAACTTGTTGTCATATTATTTTACTTGACGAAATATTTCTGTCGTTGAAAATGTAGACATCTCTAGATGTATGTATTGATAGATTTGATTTATTATTTTTTACTTAATTAAGAAAGAAATTAATATTTTGACTGTAGCGTCCCAATTTATTTATGAGAATATTATTTAGGGTAAATCGTCTATTACTGGCCACCGCCAGTAACCGGCCACTTTGCAATAATAAGTGTAAAGCAAAACATATGCTGATATTTCTGCGATAAAAATAGAATACTTAGACCCGGAAAGATTATTGGGAGTACTGTTAAACTTTCTTTACTATCTGCATCAGTATGTATAATTCGTGTCCAGTAACTAAATGTCATTTTCTTAACTAGCTAGTTATTGACGATTTACCCTAGTATGTTAGTAAGAACCATGACTCTTTTGAAAGAATTGTGACATTCATCATTTTGATACTAGACTACTAAACAACTTTTATCTTCTATCTTATCCTTTTACCCTGCACAACGACAGAGACAAAATAAACCTTTAATTGACCATATTATGATAGTTACCCTAGTCTAAACATAGTTTAAATAAGATAAAAAAACGCGACATTCGTAAATAATAAAGTTCTTTATTTTTTAATTTGGCCATGGCCTGGAAGGCAGAACATCGCGAACTGTTTTACAACACTTTAACATTTTCCGAGCATGTAGGAGAAAAATAATAATTTAAGTATCAAAATTGTGGAAGAGAGATTTTTAATTTAATTATTAACTAAATTAAAATCGAATGTGTCCCTTCTTGGGGTACCTAGTAGGAAATCAAGTGAGTGGGAGACAACGATAGCGCGCAGTGATATTCGGACGAGTGGCGCCATCTAGGTGTAAATTTGGAGGCTCTATAAGGGAAGGGTAGGATTCAATGAAGAAACCCGTAGTGTCAACGTTGCAATTGATTAAATTATTTATATAGTTGAGAGTAAACCGTGCCAGAGTTTATAAACAATATGATAACATGTCTATTTTGCACTGTGTCAATCGATGATAAGTTATTGCATTACGGCATGGGGGCGCGCGTCCAAAACAGAGAGTGCCCAAGGTAGTTTATACAAGGACATAATCTGTTCTCACAGTAAGACAGTTATTTATTAAACAAGTATTTTTGGACCAACAAAAACCTGCCTGATTACTTCACATAGAAGATACGATATCGTTTATTTAACTCAAAACCACAAAAGTAAATTTTTAAGAGCCCGTGGACCTTTTTTGTATAATAAACTAAGCAAAGATCTAAATCTAAGATCATTAACACTGTATTCGTGTAAAAAACTTTAGACAAATATCTTAAAAGTCTAAATTATGAAAGTACTGATGCACTAAAAAAAATGGCTTTTTACACACACACACACTATTTTGTAAAAATATATGCAGTAGTTAGTAGATCATTTAATGTAGTATTTTTGCATATACCTACTACTTGGTTACGCCTTTAGCACAGGTATTGAATATTGACATACGCGCATTATGTGTCAGTTTCATGTGCTTGAATTGTATAACTTCAAATCTAGAGGACGGTGGATCCTGTTCCACCGTAATACAGTTATTTATTACTAGTACGGGGGATAGAGGAAACTTATATATTTGTACAACAACCCTGTCATGTAATGACAGCGGGATTTTGAAATTACTGTTTTTATATCAGTACTTCATGTAGCTGTGTGTGTGTAAACTAATCATTCACCTCAACTCTCGTGGAACTACCTACCTATACTCATATTGTCATTGTTTTACACTAATCATCAACATAATGCCTATAATAACCTTCTTAATTAGGCAGCTCTATACGACACTGAACTCGACTCACCTGCCTGCTGCCTAATTGAGAAGGCAAGCGCTAAAATGTGTTTTGTTACTTCTTACACTTGCCGGATAAAACTTCACCTTTGAGATCGACGCAGCGCTGTGTAAGTTGCTATGCACTGTACTGTTTTCGCTAAATTAAGTTTTTATTATTGTTATTATGCCAAAGTAAATACGGTTTTACGTTGTAGAACAGGGCTTATATTGAGGTGCGTTAAAACGATATCGTGTTTGACTCGTTTAAGAATCGTTTATGTCACAGTCACCATTGTTGTAAATGACATAAGAGTTATCAAAACGTTGACAATACGGAAACACGTCAAATACGATATCGTTATAACACTTATAACGCAGTTGAATAGAGGCCCTGAGGGACTGTAAGTTTTAGTAGAAAAAATATATCAGAAACCTCAATATAATTTTTAAAGAGCTATCCATAGATACCCCACACCATGGGGTAGATGTGAAAAAATAATAGTTTTACGATTTAATTGTCCAGTTTGTCGGATTCATGCCAAATAACAGAGTACGCTGCGGGCAGGCGGACGGACAGACGGACGGATATGGTGAAACTATAATGGTTCCTAGTTAAACTAAGGAACGCTAAAAACGTACAAGGGTCGTTCTACTTTTTTACCGACAATACTTCGTCATTTTTCTATATTTTGCGTTTTTCAACTATTGATAATTATGGTTTTAATTTTTGATTTTAAAATACGTTGCGTGAATTTTTATTTGGACTAATTACTGATTATTTCCGTGGCGATAATGTGTTTTTCTTTATGGTGGATTTTCAGAATATATTGTGACAGGGTGGCCGTTTTCAGAGGAGACTAAATTTTGCATTACAACTCTGTCACTTAATACTCTAACTGATAACGTATGGTAAAATGAGGACAGGCAATTGTCGGTAAAAAAGAAGAATGACCCACAACATAAAATAATTAGGTAAACGCCCGAACAAGCGCTGATAGTGACTGCATAGATACTATGGTGACTGACAAGTTCACCGACAAGTTTTGCACACAACATCGGAATCGGAACGGATCGGATCGGCCGCCGAAAATTAGAAATTAAAAATAATTGTACCTACTATAAGTAATTAACAACAAAATTTATAATATTAGCACAAATATTTCTCAGTATTGGATACGTTTTTAAAGGAAACGTGTGCGAATTTGACCGTTATTATACTCATCTTAAAAAAACCGGTCAAGAGCACGTCGGACCAAGCTCAGTGTAGGGTTCCGAAGCCGTTAAGTACTACAAACATAAAAATCAACATGTAATAAGTAATTCTCTGTTTAAAGTTAATTGGTGCCGTCTTAGATTATTTTAGTAGGTATATAAACACTTTAATCGCCTGTATCTCAAGAACCAATGATGTCATTTAAGACTTTTTTCAGATTTTTAGTACTTGTAGTGTTTGCTGTTGGGGGTGGGCACACTTGAGTCTAACAAAAATTAGCGCTTTAAAGCTTAATATTTCATGAACGGATTACTTAATCAAAAAACTGTTTTTAAAAACCCAATATTTTTAAAAGACCTATCCAACTACACCGCACACTACAGGGTAGATGAGAAAAAAAATGCATCCCAACGTTACGTGTAGGGGAGGTACCCTAAAAAAAATAATATTTTACCTACATTTTATTGTACCACTTTGGTTGCGTGACTAATATACATATTCATGCTAAATTAGAGCTTTCTACTACTAATAGTCTCTGCGCTAGGCTGCGGACGGACGGACGGACGTGGCGAAAGTATAAGGGTTCCTAGTTTGACTACGGAACCCTAAGAACGAAGTATAGGCGCGGCGCCGCGGCATACACTCGCGGGTCCACAGATTAGTCGCCACTGTCGCCAGGGACAAATCCGGCGTATGGGCTCTCGTGTGTATGCTAGGCTAGAGTATTACTGATAAAAATGGTATTTTAGTTTGATTCAGCCCATATTGCTAAGATATCGTAATCATAGTGTTGATATAACGACAGCTCTTATTCACTTGTGTAAAGAGGATATCATTGCAAGTTGGGTTCATACGAGGGTCGAACTGAAAGTTCTTAGAAAATCAAAAACTGAGTAAACTAGTAAGTTATTAGTTTTATTATATCTTTTCAAAATAGTGTCCATTCATGTCAATACATCGCTGCATCCGATGAAACCACTGAGAAAAGCACTTTGCCCACTCGTCCTCAGGGGTCTCTTCGACGGCCTTTTGAAACGCAGCCACATCTTCCTCGGCGTCCACAAAACGTTTTCCTCGAAGTTTTTTCTTTTATTTTCGGGAATAAATCAAAATCGCAAGGTGCGAGGTCAGGGCTTTACGGCGGGTGACCCAGTAATTCCACGTCTGACGTCGCCAAATAGTCGATCGTTCGCCTGACGGTGTGCGACGAGGCGTTGTCGTGATGAAGGAGGATTCTACTGCGAGGTGGTTTCTCCCGAACTTTTTCCAAGACAAGCGGCAAGCAATTCTTAGTGTACCACTCTGCAGTAACTGTTGTTCGAACCTCTAAATTACTCTAAAACAATTTTCGCGTAATGTCTTTCCTTCCGAAGAACGAGGCCACCATCTTTTTCCCCACGCTTCGACCTCTCTTCACTTTAGTTGGCAACTCCTCGGAAGGAAACACCCACTGAGCAGATTGTCTTTTGGTTTCGGGATCATAACAGTAAATCCAGCTTTCGTCACCCGTAACTATGTCGAACACAGCATTTGAGCCACCTGCGTTAAATCTTTCAATCATTTCACGGCACCAATCAACACGATGGAGTTTTTGGGCCTCGGTCAAATTATGAGGTATCCACCGGGCACAAAGCTTCCTGACCGCTAAATGTTCGTGTAGGATTTTGTGCACTAGACTCATACAGATGCCTAAGCTTGTCCGAATCTGCTGATAGGACACTCTTTTATCAGTCTTTATCATACGCCGCACAATACTGATGTTATCTTCAGTCGTCGCCATAGAAGGCCGTCCCTTACGCAGATCATCGGTGAGATTAGTGCGACCACGTTTAAACTCATTAAACCAGTTGTAAACAGTGGCACGAGATGGGGCTTCATCGGGAAAGGCCAATCGTAGTTTATCATAACTTTCTTGTTGACTAATGATATCAAAAGTCATAAAAAATCATTGCACGAAATTTTTCTCGCGTTAAATTCATGCTTACGATACACAGACAATTTTTAATTTGCCGCCAAATCGTAAAACAAATGACAAATAAATAAAATTCATACTCAATAATACTGGCAAAGAGTTCCATTTTCAAAATTTAAACTTATTTTTTCATTATTTGGTTTACAAATGGCCAGTTCTAAAAGCTTTCAGTGTCACCCTCGTAGGTTTAATTAAATAAACTTAAGAAGCCGTATACGAAACTTTTCCGATTAAGCTGATTTACGTAATTTTACAGACGTGATTATACACTTGAAATACTTCTACAAATTTTAATGCCCAACACGAAAGATAATTTCAATTTTCAACGAAATTATGAGATACTTTTTTGATTTTACTATTTTATTTTGATTAATAGACCTGAAACCGGCGACTGTTTTGTTAATTTAGATGTAAGAGGTTTAGAATATCGCATATTCACAAATCGTTTTGACGTCTAAAAGGTATGAAAAAAATTCAATTTATTGCTGTAAATGTCGTTTAAAAAATGTATGAATCACTTTTCACCACCTTTGTATATTTTTATTGTGTAAAAAAATATTAACTTGGTATTTTTTATAGAAAATGAGCAATAAAATGCTTTTAATTTCGGCTACTTAAAACTCTCGTTCGTACAATTAAAACAACAGTAATAAAATTCAGTTCAAAATAAATCCACTACCTTTAAAAAATATCGATATTTAATTTTTTAAAACTACCTAAATCTCTTATAATACTAGACAAAAATAAAAAAGTAGCTCATTAATTCGTAACTTATTTATTCGATCATACCTAACTGAAGTTATATTTCAAACTTATATAAAAGCAGTATTTTAACTGTAAAATCACGAAAAAACCGGCAAAATTTTGTATACGGCATCTTAAAAACTATTCTTTAAGACTTATAACAGCTAGAGAGCAGTACGCCTAGCGCCATCTGTCGTTAAATGACCGCGACGCTTCAAGCTGTAGCAAGAAATGTAACACGGCTCACAATCATAGTGAAGAACGTACAACGCACGCACTTACTTGTTGCCAATGCTTGTTGATAGATGACGCTTAAAAGACTCCTTAAATAAATTAACCCCAAAAAAAAAATAGTATCCGTGTATTTTTGTGATTGAATCGTTAAGTGTTTCACAAAAACCCGGTTAAGTGCGATGCGCACCGAGGTCTTCGTATGGCCCTACTCAATTTAAAATTAAATTTGTATTTTTGTGCTTTAAATATTAAAAAAAAACATCTTAGACCTCCCAGGGTTAGCAACACATTTGGAGCAGGGCGACAAATCCCGCAGCCTATCATCAATTTCAGTATCTGCGGGACTGAACATCCTGGTATTTGCGGGATCTCGCATAAAAGTTTAATACTATTGATAGAAGGATTATAAAAATAATGAAAAGAAAAGAAATAAAGAACATACGTTCACTTTTATATAGATTATTTATTTACTATTAAGAGATCAATTTATCTTGAATGATTTACTATCAAGAGAGTTTATCTACTATTAAGAGATCAATTGATTTAATAAAAGTTTTAGTTAGTGTTTCAACATTCTGTTTATTTATTTAAAAGAAATTGAGTTCAAAAATATAGAAAAATAACAATAACAGAAACTTACAAAATTTTCAACAGAGTGTTGAAAAACCTAACTAAAATTTTAATTACATACGAGTAGTTTGGTTCCATTAATTGGCATTTATTTGAAAATGTTTTCGTAGGAAACACAGCATATCTAAGGTGTCATTTGCCAAAATACTCCGTATTTTAGAGGCAGCAGAAAACGCCGTTTCGGCTTCCACACTATTCGGCGGTATTCCTTTTAGGGATTTGTATGTATGTTGAACCCAGCCTTAGGATTGCAGTGTAGTCTTGAGAATTCAAATGTGTATGGGTCTCAGATCCCACTTACCATCAGGCGACCTGAGTGCTCGTGTGGGTTCTCCTTACTTTAAAAAGGGGTTAGGTTACGCTGGTATAAATAACAGCTCGTCGAATATCGGCGAATGCGTTAAATTAAAACATTCGTCAATTATCAAGTTATAATATCTGCATTATCGCCAAGGCCTACACACAATATCCGACGTTTTCCACCAGTTTCTCAGATATCAAAGTTTAAAAGGAGGAACAGAGGTGCCACTCAAAGCCAACCACAGACACATTATCAAGTGTGTTTTAGGCTCGCGCGAAACTCCCTTACCAACTTACAAAAAAATATTATAATGGTTTACTTAAATGCGTTTGTTATAAGATGATAACAAACGCAGAGAAACGAGATTTTTTAAATGAGCAAACATAACAAAAGCTAATAAATGTTACTGATTTTCATGATTTGTATGAATTGAATATTTTTTTCGTGTAAATTTCGACTTTCATTCTGACAACGCGTTTAGCGAAGTTGGTAGTCACCCTACCCGTTACCCATTCGATACATGGTGAAATAATTTTGTGAGCGCTATTATATACCTTGTTTCTAAATCTTGGAAGTTTCTAAGTATTTTTCTACATAAGTATGCTTATCGTCGTCTAGTACCAATAGCAGGTACAGGCCAAGAGCTTACATAGTTTCGGACTAAGTCAATTTGTGAGGATTTCCCTTGATATGTTTTAAACCTACTATTACGTTAATAGCTTATGTTGGAGTGCCTCGAAAAATATCACCAGGATACTCATTCACAAACCTACCCATCGTAAATAAGTGTAAGCAAATAACACCGATAACTTTTCAATACGCTATAACGCCATTTACATCTCAGAGGCAGAGGCGAAATGTATCCACATAACTGCAGTATAAGTAAATCATTCTGCCTCGTTTCTCTTTGCAAGGCCACTTGCAAAGCGAGATGTGGAGCGGTCTATATTTACCCGGCCACGTCCCAGCTTCCTTGCCACCTGGAGCACCTGCTTTAACTATTCACAAAAGAATAGCTTGACATAAATCGACTTTCGATTTTTTCTTACTTAATAAAAATATGTTCGTATGCTTCGTTCGTTGTTCCATCGCAGAGGCTTAACAAAAGCCCAATTTAGATAATGTGTTGTCAGGTAGGTACATAATAAAAATAAAGAAATAGAAGAAATAAAAAAGTACCTACAGTTAAACTTAGAAGTGGCGGTACATTTTACGAGTAGTACCATAAAAACAAATATCTTTGGCGTCGTTATATGGATTTGAAAGCAAAGCCGTCAAATAATTACCTATAGCGCCCCACGCCCCGCCTTACCTCTCTCACGCCTGTCGCAAAATTAGGGTTGTCACAAGTATATAATACTAACTGGGCCCGCAACCTCGTTCGCGTAGAATTAGTTTATTTAAATGTTAAACTATACGATACGAGTAAACCATAACTTTTTTTACACCATCGGAGTTGGATAAAAAGTACCCTAAATATTTTGTTTGGATCTCAGTGGTGTCCTTGACAAATCTCTTATCAGTTAAAAGGTGCAGTTTTAAAAAAAACGCTCATACTCGTATCAGTGACGTATAAGTTTAGACCAAGAGCAAGATCCTGAAGGCGGATCGCAATTTTTTACTGTAGTGTTTTTAAACAAAAATTGCATAGGTCTAAAATGTATTTATTTAATTCTTATTTTTTTACGCTCTTTACTTAATGTGTTACAAATATATACAATAAATAAAGATTCAGACTTCGTTGATATCGTAAAACAATTATCGTAACGCACGTGGACAAACAAGGAATTATCAATTTCGGATGGTAAAACTACAGTACTGTCTACGCACAGTTGCGCCTTTGAGAGCTTCATTTGAAATATTGTTGCACTTTTACTCCAAGCGCCGATTCTGGGTGACAACCCGCTAGTGTTTGCTGCGATAAGTAGTCTTGGACTGTTGACAGGCCACGCGGGAGCGCGCATGGTGGGGATGAAGTTACCCTTCTATTAGTACTTATTCTTACGTAATACCTTGTCGCAGTGACGTGTTAAAGTAAGGGTGGGTATGAATGTACTTACTTATTAACATAATATGTAGACAACAATATCAAATCATCCAGTCACGGCCTCTCTATTCTAATGGGCAAAATTATATTATCTTTGACATGTTATCGCATAGTATTAACCGCCGTATTCAGAAATATTAATGTATCAATTTACTTGTCCCTTTTCTAAACTGTGTATGACAAATTGACACTAGAAACGACTAAATCGTCATAAACTGAGTCTGAGTTCGGCCGTAACTAGGCCACCATTGCTAGCTGTCAAGTAAATTAGAGCTATCAGCAATATGATAATGTTTCAAAGGCAGTGTGGTTTTAACTAGTATAATAGAGTAGACTAGAGGCCCAGGGGCTTAATTCTACTCGCTAAAACAATATTGCTTGACATGTTATGTATTTAAAACTTGGACCGCCATGCTGTCAAGTAAATAAAGGTTACCATAACGTTGGCTATACGATAAGAAGTCAGGAGTGTAAAAGCTTGGACTGATAATACATTCGCAATCGTAGTTCTTTTGATTGTATTTAGAGAACAAACGATGAGGTTCTGCGGCGAGCTAAGCAGAAAAATGAACTTTTGCCTATCATTAAGAGGCGAAACACTGCATAACTCGGTCACGTGCTTAGGCACGATAGATATGACTTTTTGCAACTTATAATGATGGGCAAGATTGCCGGTAAACGGCGAGTCGGTCAGAGAGAGAAGTTGTGGCTCCGCAACATCCGAGAGTGGACTGGCATAGCGAGCGCATCCGAATTGTTTCGTTCGGCTCGCCGTAGACAGGCAACGATTCCAGAAGTTGGTAGCCGACCTTCACTATGAAGGTCAAAAATTATGAGCAATAAAATTGCTCCATATAATTTAAAATATCAATCATAAAAATGATGAACGATGTATTATCTTCTATCGGATTAGTCATCGTTTCCGGTTTTTCCTCCAAATCATTCTTGCTAGCTTTCATCACAATGCTGAAAGCGCGCTGGAGCGTGTTACCTTCTTAAGAGGTATCCAAGTTGGTGTCGTCTTCGGCCGCGGAGCCCTGCGAGCTCTCCGACAAATGCACCATCTCTTCCACGACCACCAGCTCTTTCGGATCTACTTTAGACAACGTTTGGCGTCGTCCTGCCTTTTTATAGCTGCGTCCGCATCATCGGTGGCGACAGGAAAAAGCTCACCATCGTCGTTATTCTTCTTGATTTTTTTTTAGGGTTGAGTACATTCGAAAGCACTAATATCTATACACCTATCGGCTATCGCGTCAAACATATATAGATATACATATGAATGTAGCATGGAGAAGGTAAACGAGCACACGGGCCACATGATGGTAGGTGGGATTTGTGACCCATAGACATACATTCTCAAGACTAATCTCAAGACTGCAATCCAACCCTTTGGCAACGCTGAGTACTAAGATGGAATATACCTCTATGCTTGTAATTTCACCAGTTGTCTTAATGCCACGCCGGGATACCACAATGCGAATCTTGCTACTTGGCGGTGGGTTAAAGGATAAGGAACAAGTGGGTAAAATAAAAAGATTATAGAAGAGACAATTGTTTTTAATTTCGTATTGTGACTTCGTTAAAGGTGCGCAAAATAACGGTAATTTATCGTAATTTAAAAAAAGAAACAAGTATAAAGCACCTTTTATACTTAGTGCTAAACGGGTTATTAGTACTAAGCCTTCCTTGTTCGTCTGACCGTCCTTACTTCACAGAGCTGTATCTTATGAACCGTAATAAATGTCCGTTCGTTTTTTAATGAATAACGGCAGATTAAATAATCAAAATGTGGCTAAATGTCGAACGAAAGTCGCGACTATTTTTGAACCAGGAATCGTAAACTTCAAATCGTTCATGAAACTTTCATCGCGAAGCGTTGAAGCTTGTTTTATCGCCAGAGAAGGACACATTTATGCGTAAGAGCAAAACAAAAATATCTCACCGAAATGACATTTTATAACTACTAAAAACTCCGTGATTGGATGTAAGTTTTTATTGCATGTACTTAGAAGGCAAATGTCCACTCAGGCCACCTTATGCGATCTGAGATCAACGGACATTTGAAATCTCAAGACTACAATTTCAAAATGGCAAACCTAAGGTCTGCATTAATACACTGATCAACTAGGTAAACGTCAAGTCAAAGAAAACCGAGATTTTTAACGTGTCTTGAGACGGCCATCTTCGCCAGGATCAGAATATGAATACGGGCCTAAGACTGCAAATGATGCGGGTACCTAATCGGTCGAATTGGGGGATAAAAATCGCCTACATGGCATTTGTTCAGAATCGTTTAAAAGTAAAATAACCAATTAATATTTTTTAATCAATTAGTTAAGCGCTTGTGAAGCACTTTATCAACTCGACGACACGTAACCCTGAAAGGCGGTTTGTAGTCTCAGTGCCGCTGAAGGACTCGCCTGATGCTTGAGACTCTTATCATTGCGCTTTAGAAACCTTTTTGTCGGTAGAGCGCCCGTTAGAAAAGAATCCGGCTCGAAGGACCATGTAAAAATCCCTAACTTGCAAAGCTCTTCAGGATATAAATAGTGGTCTTGAATAAAAGTGGACTTGTTGTTTTCGCTGGTATAAATTGGCATTAAAATATTGAAAAAAATCGGTTACAGTCGTTGAGACAAAGAGACGTGAGGAAGTAACGGGTGCAATTTGAAAGTTCACTTTTGTCTCGTCATTTGACCGTTGCAAATGTTGCTAAGAATGGAATTAAATACAATCCTTTTTATGTTAGTAAAAAACGAGAAGAAACGTTATGTATGAATTATCTTATATTATCTTACAGATGGGCCCTTTCGGACACACTTCGACCCCTTTAGGATCTTTTATGCAATTACCCTCTTACTCACGCAGCTGTTCGAATGTGCAGGTTTCCTCACGATGTTTTTCCGTCACCGAAAGAGCATAGGAAAACGTTATAAGTTAGTTATTAATATTTGACTTGAATTAAAGTTATAAATATTGCTCAGATTGCTGATTATAGAATAATAAATTTATTATATTACTTATATAAATTGGGAATTATATAACCAGCCATATAAAAAATATTTATTAATTATGTTATTTTTAAACGATTATGAACAGCATTTTCTCAGAATCAACTCTAATTTGTCGTTCGTTATATATCATTTCGCACAATCTTTGTTTCCGCCATGCGAACGCATCTTGTTTCCGTCTATTTGTAGTTATTCGGTTCTGTGGCACTAGAGGAGCGCCAATTCCCGCGCACCGCCAAGCGGACGATCGAAACCAGTCTTACGTGACCCGTAAATGCTTAGAGGAGGTAGGCCCTTGTGCAGGGATGCGATCCTGTAACGAAATTCTCAACAAAGCCCTTGGTCGCCCACCCTGAGCGACATTACATTTCTGGTGTAGCCCTTCCATGTCTTTGTCTCGACTTAGTATGTCATGAAATGACTATGGTACAGGAATTTCATCTTGGTCCGCATTTGCGGTTTTATGATTTCAAATGTCTGTATGGGCTTAAGAGCCCATTTACATAGGTATATTTATGTGGGATGTTTACAAGTTTGCTTTCTAAATATGTTAGAAAAGGATTATGCGTAGTACGTGTCTATGAAATGTATGTGTCGAATGAACCAAGCAGTAGACACACGCTCAAAAAAATAAGAGCTAACAGATAAAAGGCGCGGTGGTGAGGCCATCGCAGTGGATATTGTCGTTGGTCGTACTTGGATGCAGCACACTCTAGGTGGTAAGGTCACAGATCATCCTGACACAGTTTAATGCCTATGAGCTCGATGCTGAAGTTATGATTATCACGCAAAATCAGAGCCGAAGTAAGCAACGAGGATAAGCAATGGTCTAATGTTTAAAGCGTCGTGGTACAAAGATGATTACGACAAATTGAACCACGATATAATGTTGAATGTCTTTGACTATACGATCTCCTGCATACAATTTATGTCAGAAGGTACTTACCTACATTAGATTAGAACCAAATAAGAAATCGGCTCGTTTCATTCGTTTTATTCAGCAATATTGACATAGCTGTGTTCTAGAAATACTGGGTGAGTAATGACGGCTGCCACCTCTCACGCACAGAATTATTAATATTATTATTCTTTTAAACACCATTCTTACTTGGTTGCTGGACTTGTATAAACGGTTTGAGACTGGAGATCGGGTGACTGGTAAATTTATAATTTAAAAAAAACAGCGTTTCTCAAGCTTCTTTCTGGAACAATTAGATGACTGTCTCATACAACGAAATATGTTGTATGAGAAAGTCATCAAGCATCTTGTAAATATTGCGCGAATGCGAAAGTGTCTGTGTTGGTTTTTCATTCTTTCACGTCGTCAGTGTCGTCACGACGGATTTCGATATACCTACGAACTATTGTTCAATTGGTTTTACCCAAGTGTTAGCAATAATTCAAAATAGTTTAAATACCTATATATTTAATACTAGCGGCCAGCTAGCGGCTTCGCTCCGCTGCAAACTTCTGACTTTCCCGGTAGATTTTTCAGTTTTTTCTTTCATAATAACCTTCTCCTGACAGTAACAAACACAATCAAAAAATAATTACTTAGCGAAATCTTTTCAGCTGCTCTCGAGATTTGCGCTTAGCAACACATTCAGCGATTAATTTTATTATATAGATAAACCTATAACTTGATTTAAGTTTTAGTTATTATTGCGGTGAGAGGGTAACACCAATATGACATAAAAAAAGAATATGGACGAGCATTCTGGCAGATGAGTTTTTGCCGAGTGGACGTAACTAATACCTTAGGTTACTTAGTATTGAATAAAAGTTTGGTTTTAATTAAAGTTTTTGACGTAAACAATAAGTAAACACTTTAAAAAAGTATTAACATCTTTTATTGAAGAAACCAGTGGTAGCTAATACAAGAAGTATCGTTAGTCATAATTAACCTAACCTTTATGTATATTAACCTATATAACTCTCAAAATATGATGCTTTATTGCCTATCTCAAAACCGACCGTGTTGTTGACATCAAGTGAAAAGCTCCGTCTCTAGTGATCCGATGTCGTAACAAAGAACAACATCAAAATCACTGTGCATTACCGACACTACTAGTGTTTATTTACGGGTACTGGGTACTTTGGGCACACCCCGCTGGACTGATTCCTTACTGGGAGCCCTGAACCGTAACACCCAGTCAGCACTTCACCAGGCTCATGAGACCTGGAGTCACGACCCTCAGTTAAGAGGAAACGACCAAGCAGGAAGTACATTATTTTATGACTTGGATGACCAAACAAGCACTCATGCAATCAGGCAGGTAAGCAGGTTCAGAAACCAAGGGACAGAGGCCAATCTTAAGCTCATGAGACCCAGAGTACTTTGTTTAAATCTGATTGCAAATACTTGCATCGTTCAGACGTGTCTGCCTTGTAAGTTCTCTAGGAATTAACATTTCCTTGATCTTCCAGTTAACTTGAATGTTATGACAGCGTTGTAATTTCTAAATGAGTTGATTAATTAGCGCATTATTCACGCATACAAAGCTTTCAAAAGTATTCAGAGAATTCTATTTTTACGTCATCATAACCTTCAGCTACAATCGACGTTTTTAAAACTGCGTTGTTATTAGAATATCTGGGTCATTATCTGTTATAGCTCAATCTATTACTGACGTCGACTGCTAAAATTCTATCAAAAAATCTTTACTAACTTCAATAGACTGACGAAAGTCAAAAGATTAGAACCTACCTAGGTAGTTTACCGATATAATAACGACTTCCTGTAAACAGCGGAATACCATTACCTACTTCATAAGATCTCATCAAATTTAATTAATAAAAAAAAAATGATGCGATGCATCTTCTCGTAAACAACTTCCGTTTTATCCTGAGGTGCCATTGATTTAGATATCTTATCCATTTAGATTCTAATACTAGTACGACTTCAATTCATACACATTCAGTGAATGTGCAGGTTTTCTCACGAAGTTCTTAAGATGCGCCATTAATGTCAGTTTTCAATTACTTCACATTTACTTTGACGTGTATTGAGAAGGGTATGTCAGCTGGTACGGCTCTTATATAATCCTCGCCGCTTAAATTTTCTTTAGTGATAAATTTAAGTAAGGCGGGCTTGCGACAAAATTTTAACCTAGAGCACAGAACAGTTCTGGGGGGTTAATCATGAGCTAGTTTTGCAGTTCATTTTATACGGTCAGCGTAAAAGACAGAGCTGTAGCGGTTATATAGCTCTGTCCTTTTCTCTGAGCGTAAACAGAACTGCAAAGCTAGCTCAATAACCCCCCAGGGCCTCTATTCAACTGCGTTACAACGATATCGTTTTTGACCTGTTTCCATATTGTCAACGTTTTGATAACTCTTATGTCATTTACAATAATGGCAACTGTGACATAAACGATTCTTACACGTGTCGAACACGATATCGTTTTAACGCACCTGAATAGAGGCCCTGGTCTGAATCTGAGAATCTGACAGAAGTTAGAATCTAACTCTGGGTAATGATGATAACCCAGCGTGGTGCAAGTGAGCTTAAGGGTTTACAACCAATTACTGACTAAATTAAATAATTAAGGGATTACGGGTGATTTATCCTTCCCCAGATAACAGTATCTGACAGGTAAATCTACTTTTCTTCCATATGACAGAGAAAAAGATAATGATAACTTTAACTGACTAGTATATTTAACTGGGGATAAAAGAAATCATGGGCTCTCTTCAAATCGGTAAGACCTTATTGCTTTTAATAGTTATCGTAGGTACAGTAGAATTATTTTGGGTTTACCACTGACAGATGGATTGCCTTTATTTAATTTTCAGCTTTAATCTCGTACAAATAAAATAGTTAAATTATTACTAAAACGGTAGACGTGGGTAACAGTATTCTGAAAATTGCTTTATTCGTATGAAATTAAAGTTTAAAATTAAAAGAAGGCAAACTCTCTGTCAGTGGTAAACTTACAGTAATCGCATTGTTTTTTACTCGGCTGCTATTACTGTCAAGTAAATAAGAGTTATAATATAACGCTGACAAATACGATAACATGTCAAAAGCAATAAGGTTTCAGTTTAAAATTGAACTTTATAAGTCCTGAGTATAATCTCCGATGATATATTTACGGTGGTGGAGTCAACAATGCGCTCGTCACCTACAAGGTGTAGCATTCCGGTCAGGAATAGCTACGTGTGGGCGCGGCACTACCTCTGCTATTTGGAAAACTGTACTAAACGGCGAGCTTCGGAAATTTAGATCGAGCTTCGTGATGACTAAAGAACACCACAAACATTCCTTCGGGCGATGTTTTCACCGTTCATTGTATTAGATAAATTTGGGAATGGTGAAAATAATAAAAATAAGTTTTTGGGAAATTATACATTCGACTATAAATATGTATTTCTCTTTGAAGAACCACAGGATATTGTGGTTCTTATTCGTTGAGAAGTGGGAATTATAATAAGTCGGTATAAAATGAAATTCATTTAAAAAAAACCGGGCAAGAGCATGTCGGACCATGCTCAGTGTAGGGTTCCGTTCCAAAGCCGTTAAGTATTTACTACAAACATAAAAAATCAACAAGTAATAACTAATTTTCTATTTAAAGCCATTTGGTGCCGTCTTAGATTATTTTAGTAGGTATAAACACTTTAATCGCCTGTACCTCAAGAACCAATGATACCTACTTTGTCGTGACAGTTTTCCTTTTACATTTTCAATGTTTTTTTTTAGATTTTTAATATTTGTAGTTTTGGCTTTAGTGCGGGGGACACATGACTCTAACAAAAATTAGCACTTTAAAGCTTAATATTTCATAAACGTATGCCTTGATCTAAAAATATTTTTAACAAACCCACAATATCTTTGGAAGACCTATCTAACGGCACCCCACCTATGGGGTAGACGAGAAAAAAAAAACATTCCCACGTTACGTGTAAAAAAGGAACCATATTTTTAATATTCATTTAAATTTGTATATTCATAATCAAATTACAGCTTTCTAGTACTAATAGTCTCTGCGCTAGACAGCGGACGGACGGACGGACGAACGGGCGGACGAACTACGTTTGTCTACGGAACCCTACGAGTATAAAAACGAGAAACCACCTTCAAAAACCCAAATAATAACTTCTTTTCAGACGGTAATAGGTTAGTCTGAACTGAAGTGGCGTCCCGCAATATTTTTAACCAAAAGCCCACTTCAGTTTGACTGACCTATTACCGTTTAAAAAAAGTATTTTTTTTTGTTTTTAAAATCGGTTTCAATTTTTTTTAAACATTATTATATTTATTTTGGTTCTTTGAAGTAGGTAGGATTTAAAATTAACGTATTAAAAAGCATAGTGGGGCGAAACTGTTATCACTAAAATTAGACCTGGGGCCCTATTCTACTTTGTCTCTACACGTTACTCAACCGCCATTAATCTCCAGTAAATAAGAGCTATCAAAACGATACAAATACTACTAAATGTCAAAATCAATTAGACGTAACCCGAGTAGAATAGAACTTTGATAAGAAACAAGACTGTATTCTTGTTAGACGAAAATCGTGTATGACTTTTATAAATTTACTTTTTGACATATGTTAAATTAGGGATCCCCAGCGACAGTAACAACTATTGGCACAGCCTTTAAACCCTAATTAATAACGACATGGACGATTGCGCCTGCACCGAGATATTTACAATAATATATTGGGACACGACCGACAGCGATTTGTAAAACTATAATTTATGATTCTGACCCAAATTTGAATCATACCCAATTATCCTGTAAATTCTGAAACATAAATTAATAGCATAGAACTGTTATTGTGGGTGATATTCTGATGAAGTTAAAATTAATTATATGCCTTCTGTTATCATATCAATAGACGCCTTCTCTCCGCTTCGGTATGGCAGTAGGTAACAGCTTTACAAATATTTTTCTTCACATGCACTGAGCCCTGTCAGATATCAAAATGAAACATAAACTAAAATTTAAGTCAAAAAATCCTATATCACTTCAATTTATATTGAAAACCGTTGAGACGTTTCGGAACCTATTGCAGAGAAAAACATTCTACAAACAGTCATAATTATGATTAGGCGTAGTGTAAATGCCGTTTTACCATTTATATTGAAATGACAGACACTTAAATTTTACTAATTTATATAGAAGATCCCTAGTATGTAGCCTAATTACTCGTATATTCGTCAGTAAGAAAGCAGGTTTTTACTAATATTGACTAAACGATATCGCAATTTATAATGCCGTGGCTAATTACGTGACTCTCGTAACTCCGTGAAACCATGTTTCATGCTTATTATAGAGTATATGAGCGTCCCCACTGACAGCATTCGCGTGTAATGAGCTTTCGGCGTCGAATATTCAAGCGGTGTGGACCACAGCAACGCTTGGCTCAAAGTCCACATCATTCGTATATTTCACGCGAATGCTCTTAGTGGGGACGCTCCTTAACACATCCTAATTTTAATGCAGCCGTTTTGTACGGTATAGATTAATTTAACCCACTATAAAATTGCATTTAAATGATTATGTGTAAAGTGCTCAAGTAACTCGATTAGCCGAGTTTACCCGTGTAGTAGATTTTATGAACTTGTCAGAAATGATATCATGGCGATAGGCGTCAAAGTTTGTAAATGACTAATTACTACGAAGCACTGGATTCCAAACCTTAGACCTATCCCTTTCACTGTTATTTAAGACGAAATCGGTATAAAAATATAAAATAATTTTGAAATTCTCTTATTAGAGAATTCCTGGACGTCTGAAATTACATAATAATGCATTGATACCTAGACTGGGATTCTACACGGTAACAACGATATCGTATTTGACGTGTTTCCGTATTGTCAACGTTTTCATAACTCTTATGTCATTTACAATAATGGCGACTGTGACATAAACGATTCTAAAACACGTCAAACACGACGCAGTTGAATAGAGGCCCTAATCCCAGTAGACAAGTAGTCAGGAAGACGAACTAGGGTCTAGATCTGAAATTACTGCAGATACGACCCAGTAATCAACTCCAATATTTTATTTTTTGACAGAGTAAGTAGAAGAATATGCTAAAAATAGAAAAATGCTAAACTCAAAAACTCTGAAAAATGTAGAGAATAAAACAGTTCTAAAAGAAAATGACTTAGGGTAAAGTTCGACATTGTGACAATGATTTTGTGAACGGTCTTAATAGTTATTCTCTTGCCTCTTCACAAAAACAAGACTTACCATCTAAGAGTATGATATCATTGATATCTCAGCAATGTTGCTCAATAATAATAAAATAGCATATTCTATATATTAGTTAGGTACCTATGTAGATATATAGGCCCAGAATGCAATACTTAGCCAGTAATTGACATTAATTTATATTCTACCAGCGGTTGGCTGCGAATCCGTCCGCGTAAATGCCGTTTATCGCTAATCCCTTAAAATGTTTAGGCTTAAAAAGTATCCTTGTCTCTCTTAAACAGACAGAAAGAGTTTCACATTTATTTTATACTGTACTAGCGACCCGCCCTCGCTTCGTTTCGGTTTAATTGGTTTTCCCGTAACACTCATACATAAACCTAAACTTATTACACATAAAAACCTTTCATGAAAAATTATCTAACTGATGGTGAAAACTGCATCAAAATACATCGTTTTTAACGTGTAGTATCTCAGCCCTGTGCAGAAAACACGTCAAAAGCATTGTTGTTGTGACCCGACTGGGGATGAGGGCCTCTATTCAGTGGAATAGAGGCCCTCGTAAACCCACCCCGTGTAAACTCTATAATTACTGGAGCCTTGTTTATACACCGTCTTTTTCCATATTATTATGGTATTGTCAAGAGCGAACGCTCGGACGACAGCTCGTATTACTTTAAAGTTAAGGCGGCGGAGTTTAAACAATTTTTCTTCATTTCTACGGATGCACATACAATCACAGATTGTTTTGCTTCCTTGCTCGTATCTTTTCCAGATGCAAAACATGTTAGTATTTCTGGAAAATTTGTTCATGAATATGGTTTTTCAAGAAGCTATATAAATGGCAGCTGTAACTTTTTAAATGTAATGGACGACAGGTGCCTCAGGGCAACATTGTTAGCCCCTAGAATTTCCTGACATTATTTAAAATAATTTACAGGAAGGTACAGTGCTTCTAATTTCTTACTGTCTTTCGGCTAGCTGTCGCTGTCTCACTCGCACAGACAGTATATTTTGTCACTCGTGTTTCATAGAAATACGTAACTTGCCGAGATACATTAAGGAAGAAGCATGTTTATCTTTTGCAATATATGTCTCGTAGTAAACATCTCAACGTTATATTAATTGGGTAACTGAACCGTAATTTGTTTGATTATGTCCGATTGGCTTGGCGTTTGCAACGAGAGTGCCAAAAGTATTTGAGTAATTCGAATCACTATGGCTGCCAATTCGGGCAGCGGAAGAGAGAGACACTTTCGATTTTGTTTTGCTGTGTTTATGTTTCTACGAAGTCAATATTTCATTAGAGTTAGCGTGGAGTTAGCACACTTTGCACAGCTCTCTAGGTCGTCTTTTATTTGCGCTTATTTACCTACCTACCTTTCTTTAAAGTCATACAGCTCCTTAATGAATAATTGGAGTATTATGTAAATTTGCGTGAGTTATAAAAATATATGTTACGTATACAAAATACTCATAAATAATAATTATTTATTTTTGTTCTATTGTTGGCAAGAAATGCATGTTACTTTATAATCTATGCAAGCCTTCAAAAAGCTTGGAGCGATTTTGATGATTATTTTATCGTCCCTAAGCAACATTGATTTCGTAGAAATTTCAGTGCAAAACTAACAATTCGACGCAATAATTAATTTTAAGACAAAAACTAATAGGGATCCTGGTTATAGCCGGCACTCAGGTAACAAAGACAGCCCAGAGGACCGGCAGTAAAACCAATTTAACAGTTACCACGCTGCCAAGTTTCGAGCAAAACACATTTAACCCGAATCTCGGAACCGAGGAGCATTCCTGTGGACGCTTTATATTTAAACACCTAACCTGATCGATATAGCTCACGAATACAAGGTTTACGAAATACGTTTCAAGATTCAAAACAAAGGAGATATTAAAAACTTTTTACCCGACTGTTAACGGAGGGTAAGGTTTTAACCTAAATATTATATTTAGGTTAAAACATGGTAGTGAGGGTAATGTTTTAACCTAAATATTATATTTAGGTTAAAACATTACCCTCCGTTAACAGTCGGGTAAAAAGTTTTTAAGGCCATCAACCAGACCTCAACCCATTGGACGTTGGCGTAATTCTTCTTGGGATCTGATTGGTTTCGCGTAGACCTTATCTTTTAAGCATCCAATGGGTTGAGGTCTGGTTTATGGCCACCGCGTTCTCCAGACCTCAACCCATTGGATTTTTTTTTTATTGGGGATGCTTAAAAAATAAGGTCTACGCGAAACCAATCAGATCCCAAGAAGAATTACGCCAACTATAACTAGGTACTAAGAATGCCAAAAAAGGAGCAAAATTAGAAATACATTAAATTGCCGATATCTTGAAAACCGTGCCACTTTTACTGAGGTCATATTAGGCTGGTTTGGTAGGTCTAAGGATAAGCTATCCTCGGTGTCAGGGTTACGTGCCCATTTTGGAACACCCTGTATGTATGTACTAGCCGTTACCAGCGAGTCCGTCCACGTAGACGTTGTACCTATATCGCTAGGAAATGTCAAATTTTCTGGGATAAGCAGCTTATGTCTTTCCCTGGAGTTGTTGGTATTTCTGTAGCTCTGCCTACCCCTCTCTGGAAAAGAAGGCGTGATATTATGTAACCTATCCAAAGACACGCCTCACTATGGGGAAGACGAGACAAAAATATGCATCCCCACGTTACGTGTAGGGGAGGAACAATAAAAACATATTTTTCTCTAGATTTTATTTTACCACTTTGTTGGCGTGATTAATATGTATATTCATGACAAATTACAGCTTTCTAGTACTAAGAGTCTCTGAGCTAGGCTGCGGACGGACGCACGGACATGGCAAAACTATAAGGATTCCTAGTTTAACTACGGAACCCTAAAAATGAAGTAAGGTCGTGTTGACAGCGTATTTAAGTTTTTGTCAATGAGTATCTATCGTAATTTACAATATACATAAACTTATGCCTTAGCCCTTACTTTAATACTCGTATTGTGTTAATTTGGCTGATGACATGGTAGTTAGCATTAAACAAATAGAAACAGTAAGACGTTCATTTTATATCATAACGCCAATAACATGATCACGATATTTAAGCAAGATGGGTTGAAGCAAATTGGAAGAGAGCCAAAGAAACATTCAGATGACAAATACACGTTGTTTTACTTGCACATTTAAATATGAGTTGTGACTGTACTGACTCATTCTAATGTATCCAAGGTAAGCAATATTATTGGATCAGTAGGTATTGGAATATATAAACTATAGGATACTCGAGTCAAATAGTACCTATGTAGTTATTTTCAAAATAAGGATAGGTAAATCGTTTTATTTACGTAATTGATACTGTACGAGTTAATGGTAGGTAATTAAGGAAAGAATATGATCAACCCATTATTTTGCAATAAAAAACTAATATTAAGATTTGGTACCCGGTTAGTACCTATTTTTTGATACTTTATTTACGCCTAATCTTCCAAATAATAATAAAAATTACTCCTATTTTTTCCGAATTTTCCATACATTTGGATTGCTCACCCTGTGTAAACACATTTACCTGCTTCTCCGTCTGCATTTTATCGTTTATCGCGCAATAGCGCAAATTTTTTTGGTGTTCAAAAAAGAGTATTTGTATTGTATTGTATTGTGTACCTAGATCGGTTGAGAACAAACAAACATACAAACTTTCACATGTATAATATTAGTAGGATTACAGGCACGTATACAAACGCTAGGCGGAAAAGATTCAGCTATTCTTCTTCAGAAACAACTTCGGCATATCTAGATTTAGTATGAGCTACAATTAAAGTCACGTTTTGAACTAGTGTTAATTCTAAATATAAACAAACCGCCATTTGTCGAATGCAGCTCTCATTCAACCGAAAGTAGTCACCGATGCACCTGTTGTGTGCACTTTAGCACCCAGTAATGTACGCCCACGCATCTCAACTGCATGACGGCTCATACACAATCATATATGCTGTGTTTTAGGGTTCCGTAGTCAAACTAGGAACCCTTATAGTTTCGCCATGTCCGTCCGTCCATCCGTCCGCAGCCTAGCGCAGAAACTCTTAGTACTAGAAAGCTATAATTTGGCATGAACATGCATATTATTCACGCCAACAGAGTGGTACAATAAAATGTAAAAAAAAACAATTTTTTTAGGGTACCCCTACACGTACCCCTACACGTAACGTTGGGATGTATTATTTTTCTCTTCTACCATATAGTGTGGGGTGTCGTTGGAAAAAGGAAATCTATCACGACTAAGTAGACATCATTGGCGTTGTTTGTAAGAATCATCTAGCAGCTTATCAGCGGCATTGTTTAATTAACACTACATAGTATAAAACAAAGTCGCTTTTTCTGTCCCTATATCCCCTATGTATGCTTAAATCTTTAAAACTACGCAACGGATTTTGATGCGGGTTTTTTTAATAGATAGAGTGATTGAAGAGGAAGGTTTATGTGTATAATACTTTAATCCAGAGCGAAGGGAGGGTGGGTCGCTAGTTTAGTATATTTTTAATAATCAAGTGACGCAAACAACAAACACCTCAAAACAATTCAAAAAATAATAATATTATATTACATTCTGATTTGAATATATGTTGTAGGTGTACGCCAAGCCAATAATGTTAATTAACTACAGTAAAAATATAAATTAAAATTACGTGAAAATTGGTATAAATAAGTATAGACATTAAATAAAATCAAATAAGATAACCAAAGTAATTAAGAATCTGTGCCTGAATTAAGAAGTGAGTCGTGATAAATGAATAATTATATTCCTTTTTGTTTTAGCCAATCTGGCCTCTATATCGTAATCACATATATAATCTTTATGGTAGCTTTTGCTGTCAAGTGAATAAAAGCTGTGATACCGTCAATAAAACGGCAATATGGAAGAAATATAGGAAAATTGAAAGACCCCGTTAGGTTATTATTCTCTTTAAAAAACCAATTTGTTAACCGTCACCGGTTAATTTGTGTGTTGCGCGAAGGTATTACGAACTCAAAAACCTTCCAAGTTCCAGTTTGTGAAATTAATAGAGCTATATGAGTCAATTTTGTTATTTGTTCCTGAGTCTTGGTCGTTTTCTATGTATTTAAGTATGTATTTCTTTATTTGTTTATCGTTGTTTAGTACCCATCATAGTACAAGCCTAGAGCTTAGTTTGCGACTAGGTCAATTTGCGTGAGATTGTGTTCTGTTTTTTTTTTATAATATGAAAATGAATCGCTAAATGTGTTGGTAAGCGCATAACTCAACAACGTCTTTACGAATTTTACCAATTCTTTTTTTAAATGTTCGTTGAAGTCCAAGGATGGTTTTTACGGAGAGAAAAAATCGA